>WVTA01000016.1:1200000-1543770 GCA_033220655.1 Pseudopithomyces chartarum
GTGCCATTTGAGATGTTGGGTTCCCAGTTGCCGACGTAAAGACCCGAGAGGCCGTCCTGCAGCTCATCTGACTCCCGATGCGATCGGAAAAGGTGCAGCATTTGGTCTCGAGCGTAGCGGCCTTCGCCAGAGCGGCCAGGCTGGGCGTGGGGCGGCACGTATACGCCAGGCGTAGGAACGGATGTATTCTGCGGCCCGCTAGCATCGCGGGGGGTCTGCGCTGTCGAGCCGGAGAGGGTGGTTGCATGTGAGGGGCGGCGAAATGTTTGCGTAGCACCGTTGGTTCGGCGCGGCCTAGAATCGTCAGAAGTGTACTCGACCCGGGGAATAGCGCACTCCATGGTTGCAAGGAAAGGACTAGTGATGCTGGATAGCGATGCAGTGTGTTTGGTAGGCCAGCGAATGCAAAGATGACTGTGCGAATACCGGTGTGTTGCATACGCAGCAGAGATGGAATACCAGGCAATTAATGCAGCTGCACTTACCAGTCTCCGCCCGAATCTGCCCGCGCAGAGCTGGGGTTGGTTCCTGCCGCAGCAGACGCGAAAGATGCAGGTGCCATGGAAAAAATGGTGTGTGAGTGGGTGCCGATCGAGCAGCGCGGTGACGAAGTGGGCGGTTGAATGTGTGTGTGCGGCGAGCGGATGTAGGTGCGACCACGAAACGGATAGAGAGCGTGCAGCGGGGGGCGAGTCGGAGTGAGGGTTGTTCACGTGCTTTTTGTAGTACGGGTGAGTATGTGTCGAGATGCCACAAGAGAGAAGCTCTTGCAGAGTCGCCGCCCATGGAAAGAACATTGAGACGGTCTCCACAGGCGAGGTCACGTGAGTGGCTTTAATTTTCGCCAAACCAACCCCCGTCATTATTTCTTACGCGCATCGCACGCGACACACTAGTCCAGTGTCTCGCAGCAAAACGTAAACTCCCAGGCACGGGGCGCTCAGGCGCTGTATCATCTCGGGCTCGCTTGCTTGTTCCAGCAGCCTCCGGCAGTGCGCCCTCCACCGTGCGGCCAATGGTGAGGGGCAGTCGCAGTGGCCGTCGCAGTCGCAGTGGCGCCGGACGCCCTTACCCCTCTCCTCCCATGGGTCGGCTCCTCAACGCTTCATCATCTGAGTCTTGATAGACTATGCCTACCGCCAGCCCCTTTTGCGAACAGCCTCACCTGCTTCACCACTGTCCACTCGATACGGCACTGCTGCACCGTTCTTCTGCTGTGCTGGCTCGTCTCCATCCCTGCCTGCTCTGCTTGTGCTGCGCTCCAGACGTGCTTTCCCTTTTGGTGAGGTCTGTCCCCAGCAGCAGTCGTGCCTTCCGTCCCGATCGGGTCTTGGCAACCATCTCCTTCCTCGCTGGCATATTCTATTTATACCGCCTGAACAGCGATCCACTCTTCTTCACCTGGAATCTCTCCCACCATCTATCTACCAGACTGTTTGCTTCTTTCCGCCTGCGCCAGTGTAGCGTCTTCCAAAGGTTCCAGGGTTATTGCCTTGTTCAGAATGTTTGCTCTTGATGGCCATGTATCACGAACTGTATACTTCACCTGTCTGTGCCAACCAGCCCGCGTACTTGTTTCCGGTGCTCCCATCTGCCATGCACTGCATCTCCAACAACTCTCTCCTTGTGACTAGTGCAGCGTTGATCAGAAGACTTGTTAGCTGCTCGACTCAAGCAAGCTTGTCATGACTAACAGCCTCTTGCTATCATGTATAAGATGTCCTACAGCCTGTCGGAGCCCTACGACAAAATTTGGTCTTCGATACCACTGACTAGCCTTCACCAGCGGCTGAAGAACTTGATTTTTGCTCAGCTAGTGTGGTTTGCTGCCCACTGGTCGTACACATCTGTGACGCATGTATGGGTGTTGTTCTCACTTCATCCTTACAGCCTTCTGTCACCTTGCAGCTGGTCTCTTCTTTCTCTGTTGGCAATATCCACCTTGATCAGTCATCTCCAGAATACGGCGACGAAAATTACCCAAGACATACTCTGCGGCACATCCGAATGCTCTAAGTACATCATATGCCTTATGCCGGAAGGAAACCACGTCCGAACAACGCTCTAGCTAACTCACTTCAACACCAAATGGCTCTGATCCCTCGTCGGGACCCCTGGGGCAAGCGCTATCACAACCCGTTTAGCAACGAAGTTCGCTCCCGATGGAGACTCTATGCACAAGGATATCGAGGGCCAGGTGCTGGAGGAGGCACCGCAAGAGGAGGACGATATGGGAATCCATACCCGCGAGCGTACGGCGCTGGAAATTTTGGCGGTGTACGAACACCGTGGTTTGGACGCCCGGCCTACACCGGCGGTTATCATGGCGCCTACGGCGGCTATGGCGGCTACGGTCGTCACCCCTACGCTGGACTACCACGTCAGGGAATGTGGGCAAATCCTTATCGCGGTCTTTATCCACGGTATCCCCCAAGGCCACCGTATAATCACGGTCGTGGGTATGGAAGATATGCTCCTCAGTACCAACACAACTATCGCAACTACTCGCCGAACTGGAATAGACGTGGTCCGTATCGACAGCCGTCCTACTGTGAGGAGGAGGACTTCACGGATGATGAGAACGATTACGATAGTGATGGGGAGAATGACTATTATTCGTCACAATACAGTAGAGGGTATAGGGGCTATACAACCGACTGGGACGATGACGACGACGATTTTTTTGATGAAGACGAATTCGATAATTTAGAGGAAGACTACGAGAGCGATTTTGATGACGGCGGATACGATACAGACGCTTATACCTACGGTCATCAAGGTTATGGCTATGGCGGTCAAGGGGGCTACAGCGGGTATGATTATAATCGACAAGGTTACAGATAATATTATGGTCCCAAAATATTGAGCGGTCGAATTGATTTCTAAGGCTGTTTTGCTGAACAACTTCCCTTTCCTTCTTCTCCTCTACCTAGATAGCGTGTCTAAATAGCGAAGTCCTTTCTGTAAATTTAATATCTTCTATCTTTTCGTCTATACATACACACATTACACAATGCATCACCACCTGAGAGCACCCAACACCCCCTCCTACCCTCCCCACTCCCCTACGCCCAGCTCCCCCATTAAAACCACTATTTCTCCCTCAGCCGTCTTCCACCAACTTCCCCTTCTCCAACCCAACCGCCCCCTCCAAAAAGTTTGCTCCCCCTCCACCCACACAAACCCCTTCCCTCCTCGCCAACGCCATCCACCAACACCACACACATCTCCTCCCCAACACGCCAACCTGTCACCTCCTTCCCGCCTACGTGTACCCTCCTACCCGCCCGCCCGCTTGCATCGTGTCATCCAATTAATTAACCGAGATTTGCACTCTATGCTGGCGGATACGTATGCGTGGTCGACGTATGTGGGTACTAGTCGTGGTTTGCGGCGGTGTTCGGCGGGGATGATGGGGGGTGGGTGTTTGGTTGTAGGGACTGAGTTGTGGGCGGTTGGCGGGGGTAGGGCGTTTGGCATGTGTTGCTGGCAATGGGTTGGGGGTGGAGGCAAACGAAGGGATAGATATATTGTGGTTGAAGGGAGGAAGGGCAAACGGATGATGGCTGCTAAGGGGCGTGGTTGGGTGTCGTGGGTTGGAGGGGCGAGGGTATAGATGGAGGGTTTGGGTGTTATCGGTGAGGAGCGGGAGGCAATTGGGTTGGGGATTGGATGGAGGTGGTACGAGATTGTGTGGGGAAGAGTATGATTAGCTGCACGTGTGTTTGAGGACACCTGGGCAGCTCTCTTCTTTCGCGATCAATTCTCGTGTTAAGTCCAACCTCGAAAGAAGAAGAAAAAACATTTCCAACCAAGATCGATCTCTAAATAACACCCCTCTCCCATCCCCTCGCAACACCAATATTCAGCCTGTACATATCACAGCGCAGATACCATCTATGATGTGTCTCCTCCTCCACTACGCATATTCCTGCTCCCCAGCCCACACGGAGGTCCTCTTTCACCCTTGTCATCTTCTGTCTATGCGGCACTATCGACTTACGGTGCTGCGGAGTAATAATCCTTATCTGAGGACTTGTCCAAGGCTGTGGGAGAAGAAGATTTGTCCGCCGGAGTGTGGGAGGTGTGCGGGAGGTGGGTATTAGGTGGGAGGAAATGAGGGAGGTAGGGGGTTGGATTCAGGTGTAGAATTGGAGGGTGGGGTTTTGGGGGATCTGTGGGGGGTTTACTTAGGGCATAGGCAGGTGGGAGTGGTACATGTCTGTGGTGGGTGAGAAATTACTCACACAAAATCCAAATACTAAACTTATTCCATCTTTCATTATGTAAAAATCTCTTGTAAAGCACACTATATGAACCCAAGCAGAACCATCCATCCATCCCACACACAAAACTTGAAAGTCCAGCACTACCCACCTCAAAGTCCACTACCCACCACCCCCCTCACCCTCTCCACCACCTCCCTCAACCTCCACCTCGCCACATCCGCCTCCCAACACAATTTCTTCATCTCCTCCTCCGCCTCCACAGCCCACTCCTCATGTCTACACTCCAACTCTCTCACTCTCCTCTCCAACACCTCTTTCTCGCGTATCTTCCGGAGCACAAACGAACACGCTGTCTCCCCGCAGTCGCGGTACACCTCAGCGGGTATCGTGTGTCGGTGCGCGGTATCCGTGAAGATGACGGTGGCGCCATTGGGGGAGGTGAAGTGTGCTGGTGTTTGGGTGGGGGAGAGCGGTGGGAAAAGGGCTTGTGAGGGGTGGCTGAAGGAGGTAGGGGCTGGGAGTTCGAAGGGGGGCTTGGAGGGGTCGGTGAGTAAGGTGGCGAGTGGGGTGGTGGGATGGGGTCGGGATCGTGCTCGTCGGCCCAGAAGGCAGATATTCTTTCGCGGTAGAGAGAGCGTGGAGTTGGGGAGTTGGAGGTTTGGAGAGGAGGTAGGAGGTGCAGCATTTTGATTGTAGATTGTAGGTCTAGATTGAATAGGTGGTGGAGTCTAGTTTTCGAATTATGAGGAGTGGAGTGGCTCATGGTGTGGCATTATATATGTATCGTGATGAGAACTGTATAGCGTATGGCGAAACACAGCCTGCACACGTGTCCGTGACATTCTTCCGCAAACGAATGCAGTGGCCAACCGCTGATGTTGACGTATTTTTGACAGAGTGTTATTACGTGGTATCTCATGATCTACAACCCATTCTTGTCACGAATAACCAGGAGTTCCTGCAGGGTGTTCGCCACTTCCGGGTACTCATCGCTCATCATCATGTACTGCGGGCCAAAATTCGCCCAGTCGCCAAATGTCAACATCCTCCCCACGCCGATAACAAGACCCCCAATTCTTTCGGGAGCCAGTCTCCATCCAGGGTGTTTTTGATTGTTAAAAACGACATTATGGCCAACGAGCATCTCAACTACTTCTGTCCATTCCCTGGCATAACAATTCACAAGAAGAGGACAATAGACCAAGAATCCGGGATCCTGATGGGAGCGGCGGCCGACTTCAGAGAGGACCATGTCCGAGAAGTAATATCCGACTTTGCGGATGGAATAGTGAGCAAGATATTCGTGCTCGAAACGAATAGTGTCGTTGAATTTATATCGCGCACCGACCCATAGCTTCCGGCGTTTATCATCTGGTATTGGCCCGGCACACCCAACGGCAAGAATCCTGTACAGCAGGTTGCGCATCTGCGTACCGAAGACGAGGGTGAAATTGTCAGTCTTGGTCGAGACAGTCCAGTCATAGCCGTCGCATTGCATCCGCACGTTGATTGTTAAGCCGTCGATTACAGACCCTCTATTGCATGGCATAGATAACCATGTCACCCAAATCTTCTCCTCGCTGACGATGAGTATATCCAACACATAAGGAACTTTGAACTTGGAAGCTCGTTCAAGCGTCTCGGAGCGGAGTTGCTGACAAGCGAGAAGCAGGCCGCCGAAAGAGGGTTGGAAGGCAGCTGGGGATTTTTCAAAGTATATCAAGTTTCCGATCTCTTTCCAGTGGGTGTCTTCGAACTGCACGCGTTCAGCACCTTCTGAATCTGTGTTGCCTTCTAGAGCGATTGGAGGACTCCGTCGGTCCGATGTTATCACATGATCGATGATGGTATCTCGCAGTTCTCTCGGTAGTGACAGAAGGGATGCCATGATGGCGAGAATGATGGACAGAGAGAAATGTGTGTGAAGAGAATGAGGTGTGGCAACAGTGGAGCCGGGGGTGAATCCACTTGACCTGCAGAAGCGCTAAGCTTGTTGGGGTGGCGCTAGAGTTCGTATCCAAGATGTATGAAGATTCTCTTCAAAATGAAGACGGGCTAACAGTTTAAGACCGCTAGTAGAAGTATCAAATGATGCAGTGCTGAGATGATCTTTCTTAAAATCATGTCTTGAGGGATGAACTCGCCCTTTCCTCCGCCCTCCGCCCTTGAAACAGTCTACACAATTTTCTGTGCATCCAGAACCTATACACTGCTTTGCCAATAACAATTTTGTAATTCAGCCTACAAAAGTACGAAGTTGAGTAGGTTAGCCAAACATAGTAAAGCCTTCTTGACATGAACCCTGCGACCTTCGTCAGACAATCATGAACTTAGAATCGGACCAGGGCAATGACAACGATAACACAAGTACGCAAGACCGTTCCATATGATACATAATATCTCTCTATGCCCTTTTAACTGCAACCAGGAACTCTAGAACTAGGATTTTCAAGAGCACTGACACCAAATTGGAACATTACTTCATTGACATATGTTCATATATCTTGCCATTGTGTCTTCAGATCCATGTGTTTGCAGATTGAGTTATGCTGTTAGTTCCCATAGATTCCATAAATCTAAAACATGCTAGGTGATTTAAGTTTATTGCTAAGGGTGTGATCGTTAGCCCCTGCGATATCCATATAGCACTCCGTAAAAGCCTTGCCCAATAATTTGTACAACCCATTCACGAGATACCTTCCCAATCCAACCCTCATCTTCCTGCTTTCCTCAACCCATTCTTCATCCCATCACTCAACACCGACATGTCTTCTTGAAGACCCCGCAGCAAAACTTCCAACGTATCACACTGCTGCTGCATACCACGCTTCATGTCTTCCATGCAGCGACGAACCTGTTTCATCGAAGCCTCTACGTTGTAGAGATTCTCTTCCACTTCATTGATTCTTTTACGAATTTCTTCGTAATCATTCAGATGAGCGTTCTTCACTGGCGGTGAAATCTCAGTATATGGTGGGTTGAATGCTGTGCGTGGGCGATAAGGCAACAAGCGATCGATAGGGTATGGAGGGTAAGTGGACATGATTGAGGTGATTCAGGGATTTCACTATCTAGAATCATTCTGGATCTGAGTACTGCCTTGACATAGATATAAAGCGTATGCTGACCGTCGTACAAAACACGATTGGAAACCCTCTTCCCACGTCTCCAACACCCTACCCGCTGCCCTGCACAACCACCTCCAAACCCTCCCCGCAAACTCCCAAACTCACCCCATCTCCTCCTTACGTAAAAATAATCCCCCCATCAACCATAACAGTCTGCCCCGTCATATAATCGCTATCCCTCCCCGCCAAAAAACTCACCACCCCACTAACATCCTCAGGCACACTCGTCCTCCCCAACGCAATCAACTCTTCACTATACCTCTTGATCGTCTCCCCCTTCCCCACCCCCTTCTTCTTCCCCAGCTCCTCATCGATCAAATCCCACATGGCCGTCCCCACTATCCCCGGCGCATACGCGTTGACCGTGATCTTGTGCTCTGCCATCTCCATAGCGAAGGCTTGCGTCATGCCGCGAACAGCCCACTTGGAGGCGCTGTAGTGGGAGAGGAGGGCAAAGGGCTTGAAGGCTACGATGGAGGCGGCGCCGAGGAGTTTGCCGCCGGTGCGTTGGGAGATCATTTGCGTGGCGGCGGTGGTGTAGGAGTTGAAGACGCCGTAGACTGGGTGGGATTAGGTTTCATAACTAGTGACTATATGTAGTTTGGTGAATGAGAAAGTTTACATACCGTTTACTTCGAACATCCGTTTTAAATCTTGCTCCGTCAGGTCGAGCAGGGGTTTTACCTGGGCGATACCGGCGTTGGCAACCATCGTGTTGAGAGGTCCCAGTTTGTCGACGCTTGTCTGGACGAGGTTCTGCACTTCGGAGAGGACGGAGACGTCGGCTGGGACGAAGAGGGCGGATCGTCCCAGGTGGGTGATTTCTTGGACGACGGCTTGGGCTTCGGAGGCGTGGGCGGGGATGTCGTTTACGCAGATGTCGTAGCCGTCTTGGGCGAGGCGGAGGGCGATGGCTTTACCGCTGGGGAGGTTAGATGGATGGACGTTTGTGAGTTGGTGGGAGGCTCACATCCCGCGTGCTGAGCCGGTGACAATTGCGGTACGTTTTTCGTGCCCGGTGGTTGGTGTGACATAGTTTCGTGATAGGCTGGGTGTATGTACGATCAGGGATTTGCTTGTCAGTTGCGATGAAAGTCGTCTTAAAGTTCTAGTTGGTATACGGAAGGACATGATTTAGCATCCAAGGTCAAAAGGTAGGTATGAACAAGTGAATTGTATCTGAATTTCGGATAGCCATGTCGTATATGTACCTCTTTTCTCCGCAGTACTCCAACCGCAGCACCACTTTACCTGTCGGCTTTGAGGAGCAACTCAACCCCTCATCGGAAACCCTGATCGCCCCCATGGTAAAGTTTGGGGTAGACTTGAGCGACCGCACTTGTCTCGGAAACAAAAGTCTTGGTGATGCAGGATTCGGACGCGTAGACTAGATTAAGAAATCCAATCACTTTACTTCCAATCAGCCACTCCACAACGGGTCGGACCGTAGATACAGCATTTCCATCATGCAGGCGACGAGATGCGGCACAAGACCAAAGCGGGAGTGACGATGGCGGGGAAGATGCCGCTAGTCTATCCAGCGTTAGCGCTATTCGCGAGCCTTCGTCCCGAAGCGCGTCAACACTGCAGTGCGAACATTGGCGCCCAACTTGTCTACCGCAATCAACAGCACATTAGAACAACATGTCTCGTCAGAGTATGGCACCGCAGCGCAATCTGTCACTGACAGAAGAACTGGAGCGTTTGGAGCAGTCCATCACCCTGACCCTCCAAGGTAAATAAACACAGACTTTATTTCCACTTAGGCATTGACAGGACTAGAAATCGACCACAACTTTAGCCGCGCGCATCGAATTGTGACTACAAATATTCTTCCCATTGTGGAGCAGTATGGCAAGCATTCCGAGGCTGTCTGGGAGGGGTCCAAGGTAGCTTTCCCAAGCATACATCCAGGGACAAACACTGACCCCGCCAGTTCTGGAAGACATTCTTCGAAGCCAGCGCAAATGTCTCCCTGTCCAGCTACGAAGCGAACAATACCGAAGACGTCACAGTGCAAGAGGATACGATGCATGAAGATACAACACAGCAGTCACACATGTACGAGGACGAGACAGCGGAAGGGGACGATACCGTGACTGGCGCAATGGCAACCCCGCAACGACGGCCGTCTTCACAGGCAGATTTGGATGACACCTCGGATCTAGAATCACCTACAATCGCACACGCGCACAGTACACCTAGGGCGCCAAACACAGGCGGAAAGATGCCTCAATTCGCCGAGTTCTCTTCCCCGTACGAGAACCTGCGGCAAGAGGTGCTCGGATCTCGGACACCCAAGCTCGAACCTACAACACCTGGCAGGCCACAGGGTCTACCAGATATGATGGGTCAGTTTGAGTCTTCGCCGTTTGTGCCTCCGACGTCGACGAAGAGGGCACCCATAGACGAAGGTCCCCTCATGCACCACGTGCTTGACAAGACATACCGTGTCCAAGCGACACCGTTGATCAGCCCGAGGAAGTACAAGCCAACAGGTGCGCTCAACTTCACGCCAGGGTCTGTTCGTCGGACAGAACCAACGCCTCGTGAAAAGACGAGCGCTCTCCCAACTTGGGCAGATGATTCGTCACCTATGTCATCTCCAGCACCTCAACTACGTGCCAACATCTTCTCGCCTGCGAAGACGCCGCGTACACCTGGTGTGAGCGTACAAACGCCCGGGAAAGGGAAACAAACTTTCAGCGTCACGAAAACGGGGGCCAATATTTTCGACAGTGACAGTGAGGATGAAGACGACTTGGGCTTCTCCCCACCAAAGACCGTTCAATTCCACATTCCTCAGAGCAAGTTGCTGCAGACGCCAGGTGAGTACCTATCTATGTCCATCGGATGTGGACTTGCGCTGACGACTTTTAGCTCGTGAAGCCAGCAGGCGGATCGTAGACGATCTTCTTTTGACTGCAGGTGGGGACATCACAGACACGACAGGCGGGATGGACGAGGATAGCCCCAGTGTGGTCCGGCGGCGTGTCGATCTAGATGATTCTTTTTAAGCCGTTTGATAATATCCACTTAGTTAGCGGAGATGCTGCAATGGCATTCCTGCGATTGCTCCGTGTGAATAGAACCAAAAGATTCCCTAGAAGTCCACTTCCCTATCCCTGTCAGTGCTGTAGCGTGCTCACATTGAAGATCGCGGAGCCATGGGCTGGTTCATGCATTGTTCGTGCACGTGGCCAGACCCAAGACTGTTTCCTAATAGAGCTAGCGGTCGATCGCCGGTGCAGCTCCAGGTTCGTCATCCCCAGTCAATGTTAGGCTTCCCCTTCCATACCCCGGCTTTGCGCCTCCCTTCGTTGTTTTTTGTATCCCCATCATGCCTCGCACTCGCAGACCGCCTACCTCTGGCTATGCCCGGATAGCTCAAGCCGAAGAGGAAGAAGATTCGCACGATGATTCCGAAGACGAGTTCCAAGAGCGGACACTGTCCAGCTCCTACGCTCCTATCCAGCCGAGGAAAGATTCTCGCATGCGCGTTCCGCAGTCGGGCGACTCGTCGCCGAATATGCGGAGGTCATCTGGGCGCCGGCAGCGCACCAATTCGGGTGTGGACATCAAGGCTATAAACGCGCGGTTGGAACGATGGGCGGATGAGATCGCGCAGAAGTTCAAGATCAAGAAGCAGAAAGACACGCCGGATGATGAGCCGCTGGAGATTCATCACTCGGTGTTCCAGGCACCGGATTGGGTCCGCCCGGCTACGGCAGAATCGCTCACGTTCGACCACGAGGGCTCCTCAGATCGCATGACAGAGCTGCAATTCGATGACATCGTAGAGAGCGTTCGGCTGGCGATAGAACAGGGCATGCATCCGAAGTTGATTACGCAGGGCAGCTCGGGCAGCTACTTTGCGCGTAACTCGCAGGGCAAGGTTGTAGGCGTGTTCAAGCCAAAGGACGAGGAGCCATACGCGTCGCGCAATCCGAAGTGGACGAAATGGATACATAGGAACCTCTTTCCCTTCTTCTTCGGTCGTGCGCTCTTGATTCCGAACTTGAGCTATGTCTCGGAGGCCGCCGCTTACGTTCTCGACTCTCAGCTGCGAACGAACATCGTACCGTATACCGACGTCGTATCGCTTTCGTCGAAATCTTTCCACTATGACTTTTGGGAACGTAGGGCATACTACAGGAAGAAGAAGCCGTTTCCGGAGAAGGCGGGTAGCTTCCAAGTGTTCCTGAAAGGGTTCAAGGATGCGAATATATTTTTGAAGGAACACCCCTGGCCGGATCAGAACAATGTGAACCTCAACAATTCGCGAAGGAAGAAGAAGCGTAGGTGGGCTGAAGAATGCAGGCCAAGCGGGCCGCAGTCAGATGACGAGGACGAGGAAGAAGCTCGTTCCGGTACACCTGAAATGCAACAACGGAAAGGTTTCTGGACCGAGGGACTGCAGCAGTCATTCCGGGAACAACTTGAGAAGCTAGTGATTTTGGACTATATTATGCGAAATACCGACAGAGGACTGGATAACTGGATGATCAAAATTGACCAGAGAACTCAAGAAGCAAGTATTGTGGCGGAGCCGCCTAAGACAAATGGACATCTTGATGATGATCCAGAAGCTGCGCCCAGCAGCTATACCAAGCAGTCGTTGTCTGAGGCTGATCCTTATGGACGGCGAGAAACCATGAAAGCGACAAGCAGATCGACTACACCGATGCCAAGCGGTCCAACCCCAACGATCACTCTTGGTGCCATCGATAATAGTTTATCGTGGCCGTGGAAGCATCCTGACGCTGTAAGTTCCCGAAATACTCTACCATATGCAACATACTGACCGCAAATACAGTGGCGAAGCTATCCATTTGGCTGGCTATTCCTCCCGGTCTCACTCATTGGGCAGCCGTTTTCTGAAGCAACCCGTCGCCATTTCCTACCCCTGCTGACCTCCAAGCACTGGTGGGTGGAGACGCAGGCAGCCCTGCGTAAGTGTTTTATGCAAGATGAAGATTTTAAAGAGCGCATGTACGCAAAGCAGATGGCCGTCATGAAGGGTCAAGCCTGGAATGTGGTAGAGACCCTCAAGACACCTGATCACGGACCTCTTGAACTCACGCGACGAGCGCGCGTCTGTGTATGGGATGACCTGGTAGAAATACCGGTTGCCGTCCCCCTGCGTGCGCCTTCGGCAGAGATGCGCCGCAAGGCCAAATCGAGCAGGCAAAGGGTCGCTGAACAGGAGGAAATGGACATCACAGCGTTGTCTACACCTCCACAAAAACCGCAACCAGACCTCTTAATGAACTCGCCCCCGCTGGAGCTGGCGAATGAGAACCGTTTCAATCTGTCAAGAGACTCTAGTTCTATAGATGTAAGAAGACAGCAGGACGAGCCCCAGATAGCAGAGTCTTCGACCACAGCCAAGGGATTGACATGGAACTCATCGTCCGCGCACACCAACGGAAGACCGTCGCACCGCACGCGCATGAGCTATGATGCACCACGCCATCATGACCAAGATGTTCGGCGTCACCACCGCAGACTGTCCCTCTCATCTCGGCGTGGGCATACTGGCCTTTCGGTGGGCGAAGACGACGACGAAGGAGATCTTGGATACGCAGCAAATGAGGACATGGATGGGAACCGTAAGAAAGTGATCGTCGAGCGGCTGGAAATGGTCAAGGCGAAGAACCCGGTGTTCACGTGGTGTTGACGAGCTAAGCAGTGGGGGTGGGGATGACATGAGACCTCAGGATTCGGTGTACGATATTACGAAAACTATTCATAGATGATATGTACATAGATGCATCGGGCGGCGTTATTATCTGCATGGGCGCGCGGCCGATTGCATATGTGGCGTTTGAGATATGCCACTTGGCCATGTGTAGTAACTATACTTATGTTCAACCCCCACGGTCCCACTCTCGGTACATCGAAGGATCGTACACAGGCGTTCCACTGCATGCTGCCAGAAAGTAGACAGAGAGCACGAAGGTCACACCTCGACGACGGCTCCCCACGTCCATATCGTCGCACCCAGAGCAGACGAGATCATTTGACCCGTGCGCGCGACCACGTCGGCCATGTTCCCCCCTCGATTATCGCACTGGAATAAAGGGAATTGCCGAAAACGCAATCATGGAGGTGTCAGATGACCATTGTAAATGGCGCACGAACCAGGTACTAGCCACGGTGGCGCTGGGAAAATCGCTGACCACCACATCATTTGACTGAAAGGCAGCAGTTTCGCCCGACGTCCAACGGTCCCTACCGAGGAGCGAGAGCAGATTTGCATAGCGACTGGATTCTTCCTTCCCCTCTGTTCGAGAAACGAAAGAAACGCGGACGGACGGACTGGAATGTTGGTGGGAAGTGCTAAAGGGCTGTCGCGTCGCTATCTGAGGCGCACCCCGAGTGGAGAGCGGCCACCTGACTTGTGCTTTTGATAGAGAGCGGCATTTCTGCCGCCCCACTGGGGAAGAGACCGGCTTTTTGAATTTCAACACGAAAGAGCTGGGACGCGAGGTTTTCTGTGGTCAAATACTGGAGCGATTGACGGATTCACGAGGTTAACAAGGCCTTGGCATTGGTTGAATGCTGAGCATAGAGCTAGCATCAGCTTTGAGTGGCCTTTGGAAATCGCAGCATCCGCACACCGGTGGCCCGAGTGCCTGACGACGCCTGCGCGGTACGGCTCCTTCTATCACGACGCCAACCCTGCAATCATTCTCCGTCCTATCCGCAAGCAGCTGAAGGACGGCTGCCGTCTGGTCTCTTACTTGACGGCTGACAGCAATCTCTCACCACCGAGTCCTTCCGTAGTTGTATCACTGTGTACAGTATAGAAACATGAATCCCGCCGCCTTACTCGATCCTAAGGGCGCTCGACGTCGAGGTAATTATCTTCAAGTTTCTTTTCCTACTTGATCCTGCCTTCAACACCCATCCACCTGCATCTACAAGCTCACGTGGTTGTTGCAAAGCAATCTACACGTGCAGCATGGCAGCCATTCAAGAGGTTCTTCCAAATGGAGACACGGCCTCGGAGATGGCGGATCAAGAGGGGCCCATCTACGCCGTGTACCCGCGTAGTCCAAGTCACGACGCGGAAGATCAAGACTTCGAATTTCCTTACTTGACACGCCACCCACTAACTGATAACGAGGAAGTAGCGACCGGCGCCCCGCAACACCTCTCCCCCACTCCACAACACCAACAGCCCCCGGCCGTATTTGATCCACGTGCTCTGCTCAACCCCAAGTCTGCTTCCAAGCGTTCAGCTTCAGCTACCGAGCAGGGACAGGGACGTGGCCGAGAAGCCGGCGAGGAAGCATCCGGGCAGGTATCGCTTGTTGAGCGTTTGCACAACGTGCACGAGCGCACATCATCACCTGCAAAGAAGATCAAGACAGCGGACCACAAGAAGCCTGCGGCGAGCTTCAAGACCGGAAGCACGCTTGATCTCAGTAATAGCGCCCAGCGCGGTCAACTTCCACAAACACAGCCCGGTCATTCTATTGATCTCACGATGAGTGTGTGCTTTGGCTTCTAGAGGCTATGAGCGAAATTGACATGCATGCAGGCGACGACGAGGACACTGAGGTCCAGGTCATGCAAGATAATTCCAATGAGATGATCTGCATTGGCAAGGTCAAGCAGACCTACATTCAAGCTCACAAGGTCCCTTACCCGGACCCGAAGAAACACCAGGGCAACAATGGCCAGCAAGGTCGCATCAAGATCGGCTTCCGAAGAGGAGGAGGCGATCGACACAACTCAATCATTCTCTGCGTGGATGCTCTTGGTAAAGAGTTTGGTCGAGTTGACTTCAAGACTGCCACGGGACTTGCACCACTGATGGACAACGCGAAGGCCACACAGATGATGTGGACGGCTTGGACTGATCCACGTCGCAAGAAGCCTGGCGAGGGTCCACCGGGCTCTTTCATCAGTGCGCTCTTCAGTATGACGTTCCAATTGTACTGTCCTCGGAAGTATGCCACTGCGATTGGCAACCATCTGGCCAAGACCAAAATCCTCCTGGAAGACCCCGCGTTCGAGCTGCAACGGTTTGATTATTTCAACCCACAGACGAGCAATCAGTGGACCAAGGAGAGCACAACATCACCGGCGTTCGAGCCACCTCAACACCACAATTATGCTGCCTCTTCATCGTATGTCTTGCGGTCAGCTGAAGAGATCCGCAACGACGTCAAAGGTGTGTTCGACACGATTGGCGCTGTGGAGACGCTGCCCCTTCGCGAACCCTCTTCGCTGGTCAAGACTCCGCTCTACAAGCACCAGAAACAGGCGCTGCATTTCCTGTGGGACAAGGAGCAGATACACGAGGGTGATATTGCGGACAAACGTACGGACTTGCTCTGGCAACCTAGGTACCGCAACACAGGCGAAAAGATTTATTCGCATGTCATCACGGGGCAGGAGAGCCAGACGCGACCTCCCAACTGCCGTGGCGGTATTCTTGCAGACGAGATGGGTCTGGGAAAGACGCTTAGCATCCTTTCCTTGGTCGCAGATGACGACTCCAGGTCGGCTGCAGCCGTGTTCGAAACGAAGAAGCCGGCTCCCAGTCAGATTTACTTTCTTCAACCAACCGTCAACTCGCGAGGTACCTTGCTCGTATGTCCTCTCAGCACAATGTACAACTGGAAAGAACAGCTCGAGCGCCATTTTCCCACTGGTCGGGGTCTCAAGTGGACGAATTATCACGGCAAATTTCGTTCTGCGATGTCGCCTGAGGACCTTGCTGACCACGATATTGTCATTACAACGTACAACATGATCTCGGCCGACTACAATGAGAAGTCAGCTCCACTTCCGCGGGTCAACTGGTTCCGCATTGTGCTGGACGAGGCGCACGCTATCCGGAATATCATCACGAAGCAATCCATTGCTGCTTGCTCTTTGCCTGGACAGCGGAGGTGGGCGGTAACAGGAACACCTGTGCAGAATCGTCTCGACGTATGTTTCAACTTTTTTCTTTATGGAAAGCAACTGTTGCTAATATATGACAGGATCTTGGAGCTTTGTTCAAGTTCATACATCTCAATCCTTTCCACACTTCAGCGGGCTTCAACCAGTACATCTTAACCCCGTTCAAAAACGCTGACCCCGATGTCGTACCTCAGCTTCAACTCCTTGTCAGCTCCGTCACTCTTCGACGTGTCAAAGAGCGTGTGCTAGAGGTTGAACTACCTTCACGCACCGATCTGATCGTCAAGCTGGAATTCTCGAGGGACGAGCGCAAGCTGCACGATTGGTTTGAGCAGGACTCTTCTCGCAAGGTCAACGCAGTCACATCTGGAGACAAGATGGGCGGAAAGTCGTATGCTCGTATTCTTACTGCCATTACTAACCTTCGACTGATCTGCGCTCATGGTCGCGACCTTCTCAGTGAAGAGGCACTGAAACTTACTGATGGCATGACGTACGATAATCCCATGGAGATTGCTGATGACGATAGCCCGGAGGCAGCGACCATCAATCGCCATCAGGCATACGACATGCTTGAGCTGCTCCGCCAGACGGATACCGATGTTTGTGCCCACACTGGTTGTACTACACGGCTTGCTTCAGGCGATGGCGATGACGAAGATGAGGACGAGTCCAAGGCTGATATTTCTGGCCACATGACCTCCTGCTACCACATTGTATGCGCAAAGCACACGCGCTGGCTTCGACAACAGCTGCTCAAGCAAGCCACCCCAGACGGCCTGTCCACGTGCCCCTTCTGCGACACACGAATCACGCAGATCCTCTTTGAGCTGCGAAGCTCCGACTACTCTGCCTTTCTCTCCGAGCAAGAGCGTATGAAACGCGACCCCAAACTCGCGAAGAAAATCGGCGTCTACACCGGTCCCTCCACGAAGACTAAAGCCCTTCTCGCCGACCTCGAAGAACACCGCGCATGGTCTCAAGCACACCCCGACCAACCTCCCATCAAGAGGTAGGTCCCCATTTCCACCTACTACTACCACTAATTTCTAACAAACCACAGCGTCGTTTTCTCCACCTGGACCACACACCTCGACCTCATCGAAATCGCCCTAACCTCCGCCTCCCACTCCCTCGTCCGCCTCGACGGCCGCATGTCCCGCGAAGCCCGCAACCGCTCCCTCACCCTCTTCGACACCAATCCCGCCATCACCATCATCCTCGTTTCCATCGGCGCCGGCGGTCTCGGCCTCAATCTGACCAAAGCCAACAAAGCGTTTGTCATGGAGCCGCAATTTAACCCTGCGGCAGAAGCTCAGGCCGTGGATCGCATTCATCGATTGGGGCAGACGAGGCCGGTGATGATCAAGCGGTTTGTGATGGGGGATAGCTTTGAGGAGAAGATGGTGGAGTTGCAGAGGAAGAAGAGGGCGTTGGCGGAGTTGACGATGGAGAGGGAGAGGGGGTCGAGGGAGGAGGCGGCTAGGAGGCGGCTGGAGGAGTTGAGGTCGTTGTTTAGGTAAGGCGTTACTCGGGTGGTCACTTCACGTTAGGACGTCGGTGCTTACACTAGATGTACCGGGGGGGGGGAGGTCTGGTATTCTTCTTCAATTCTTCTTTCATCTTCTTATCCTCAGGCGAGGAGGCTGTCGGTGGGGTTTTCATGCTGAAGGGAAGCAAGATAAATGGCGTGTCGGCGTCTGACGGTCATTGCTCGGGTCTTTTCATACACATATTGGTAGCTTGGTTGGAGAAATTTATCCACCCCATTGGTAGGTTGGGGGGCTGGGTAGGAGATAGTGAGGGGATGGAAGCATTACTTTAGTAGGGGTAATATTTGGAAACATTGCTGTAAATTTTGGGTACGCTGTGTAGTCGTGATGAACGGGTGTGCTGACGATAGCGATGATTAGATGTCCACTGCCCAATCATTTCCAGTGATCCTTAGGAAAGCGAGAGACCGCAAAAACATCTACACAACGTTGCAAGCTATCACATATATATAAATATCTCTAGGCTTCGTATACCCGACACCGCCTGTCCTCCACTCCCAGTCCACGCACTTACATGTAGACTATGAAAAATACCTCCAACCCAGTCGGGCAAAATGTCTTACTCTATGAACATTCGCAAATGTATGGAGTAACACATATACATATGTACATACATAGAATACAGCCCATCCCGTTCCTTGCATCCAGCTACGCCGATCTCGTAAACGCCTCCGCAACGTGCTTCCCCGCGGAGATAGTCCACTCAGTCGGGCACGA
This sequence comes from Pseudopithomyces chartarum, assembly GCA_033220655.1. Classification (NCBI taxonomy): domain Eukaryota; kingdom Fungi; phylum Ascomycota; class Dothideomycetes; order Pleosporales; family Didymosphaeriaceae; genus Pseudopithomyces; species Pseudopithomyces chartarum. The sequence continues at coordinate 1,218,550 of WVTA01000016.1, forward strand.
GCCGCTCTTCCCCAGATTTTGCATCCGAGGGACCGCGCCGGCCTGTAAGATTGAGGGGTTGCGTAATGGAAATATGGGGAGAGCGGGGAAGAATGGGGAGGGGGATGGCTTGAGAGGGTAGGGTGGTGGGTTGGGTATATAGATAGTCTATGTATGTGGAAGGGTGGCTTTGGATTTCTGGTATATGTAGCGTGAACAAATGCGAGATTTATATATCTAGGTACGCTAGTATACGTTTCGTAGTGCGTTCGCATTGTTTGTGCCCGGCGATGGGTTTCCCTTTGGTTATTTTATATACATACATACTATACTGTTGTGAGTGTCTAATCCCACCACACAAGGTGTATGTATATAACATACTCTTCTTTCATTTATCTAGCATTTTCTGAAAGACTCCACATATCCGGAACAAAGAACATTAACAGGGTACCAACCCCATACATCACATCCTCAAGTGGCTCTCATCCCACCATCTCCACCATCCAACCCATCCAACAAGCACACCAACCACATAACCCCCTCCCCCGATCTCGGTCCCACCCGCTCAACCCGTCCATCATCTCACTCAGCAACCGTCACCCCTATGCGAAATGCGAGGCGCGAGCCCGCTCCGCACTAGCCGCCATCTCCGCTCCTCTCGGCCGCGCACCTACCTATACATACCTGTGGCCTGCGCACTCAGTCAACATCACGACCCCCGCCCTCTTACGATTGTTCAAGAGGAGGAGATATAGAGGTGCGAATAGGCTGTTTGGCATCGACGATGGGTGCTAAGAAAATGTGGGTATGGGGTGGAGAACGGGTGTTCGGGTGGGCGGAAGCGAAGTGGCAGGGGTGAGGGCGGCCGAGGTTGGGGCAAAAGCTTCAGTGGACGTCTGGGGGAGGTTTACATACGACTGTTTCTTGGAAGTGTGATGGTGGAAAGATTTGAGAGTGGTTGGTGGAGGTGTGATAGTAGTGAGTGTTGTGAGGTATGAGGAAGATGAGGGAACAGAGCCACCATCGAGAGACGTATGTGAAGAGCAAGGCCACGAAAGAGGGTCACAGCAATGGCTGGCAATGAATACAGCAGGGCCAAGGTGTTCATACGGTTTGAGACTGGCTGCAAAAGAAGGCAGCCAGGCAAACAAATGTAAGTAAGCGCATGGTCTTCTCTACGGAATCAAATCGTACGGTCGTGTATTATTCTAACAAGCTCGCAGATAGGCCACCACAAGACCGGCTCTGCACGTCGCAGCACCCGCCCATTTTCGCCCCCCACCCAAAGACCACCACCGTCTACGTGACATAGATAAAGTCGGGGCGGACATCGCCCAGGTCCCGGATCTCTTGCTCGCTCTTTCCCTCGACGAGGTAGTCGCGCTTGCCCGTCTTGCGCAGGTGGTTCTCGCGCCTCAGCATCACATGCGTGATGACGGTTCCTCCGAACAGACACACGAACATGTAGGCGAGCACTGTGCCGTGACCCGTCCAGTAGCGCGGCTTCTCTGGCGCCATGTAGATGTTCGAGGAAACGACTCCGTTCATGTTACCCCAGCCGACGACTATGCCGACCATGACACCGCGTTTGAGCGAGCCCTCGACGTTGTTGGATGCCCATGTCAGCGTGTTCGGGACGGTAGGGTAGATGCCAGCTGCTCCTAGGAATGTGCCAGCGTACTGGACCTTCGGGTTGTGGCTGCCGAGTAGCAGCGCGAAGCCGACGCAGCCCATCAGCGACACGACCATGTTGGAGTAGCCACGGTACCTGGTGCGGTCGGCGAACCATCCGACGAAGACGGTCATGGATGCGGCGACGGCGTAAGGAGGCACCGACATGAGCTGCAGACGAGTTCCTGCGTAGCCCATACCTTGGAGAATAGTCGGTAGGAAGAGCGAGAAAGAGTACAGCGGGCACAGGCATCCCATGTATTGCAGAGCATACACCCATGTCTTCCAGTCCTTGATCGCCTGGAACACGTACTTGCGGCTGATCTTCTCCTCTTCAGCACGCGTCTGGTTGTCTGCACGGAGACGACGCTGGGCACGCAGCCTCTCGTCGGGCGTCAGGAAACTGGCCGTGTCGGGGAAGTTGAAAACCATCTTCCAGCAGAAGAGACCCACGAAGACGGTCATGAGACCCTCGAGGATGACTGCCAAGTATTAGACAATTCGCATTTCGACTAGGGAACAAAGACTTACAGATCCAACGCCAACCCTCGTAACCTCCAACACCTTCCATCTGGATGATAGCGGCGGCAAGAAGACCTCCGAAGGATCCAGCGAGAGCGGCGGCGGAGAAGAACAGAGCAGCGCGGAAGCCGAGCTCCTGGCGTTTGTACCAGCAACTTCGCAGCGTTAGCAACGAACATCAATTGTTAGTAGTCGGTTTCGATAAACTTACGAGAGGTAGTAGTTGACACCAGGGAACAAGCCAGCCTCGGTCAGACCCAGGAACCATCGGCAGGCCAGGAGTCCAGCCTGGTTCTGAACACAACCCATGACGGTCATGATGACACCCCAAGCAATGATGATGGTGGTGAAGAAAACACGCGGCGAGTAGCGCTTCAAAAGAATGTTCGTAACGGGCTCGGCACCAGCGTAAGAGATGAAGAAGATGGTCAAGGCATTGTTGTAATCACGTCCAACCATACCGATGCCAGCCTCGAGCCTGGCTGTCTTCGCATTTCCAATGTTGGTTCGGTCCAGGAAAGACAACAGATACAGAAGCGAGAGCCATGGTACTAGCCACATGTCAATCTTCCACACCAGCGCTTTGTCCTAACATCGGTCAGTCAGTAAACAACCCCAACCATGGAAGACGTGGACGGTCGTACAAGGCGAGCGCGCTCTTCGTCGCTCTTTCCGGCATCGGGATCGGGCAAATCATCATAGTACTCGCCGGGAGAGCTAGTGCTATTGCTCTCGAGCTCGTTGGAAAGAATCTGTCCCTTCTCGGCGACGAGTTCGGGCTGGTCGGCGGCCATCTTGATGGAGATGATGGAGGACGAGTGACAGCTATCGAGAACACCAAGGGAGGACGGCCAGGGTATTATTATACTGCCAACTCTGTCCCTCTGGGCTGCAGCAACAAAGATTCATCTACCGGGATTGCCTAGCGGCATGCACCCCATGGGGACGGTTGGATGGGACGAGCTTCTGCAGTCCGTTCGCTGCTTGGCTCGCGGCGGTCTGGTGGCTGTTATGGCGAGCCGAAACAGGAGCAAACCGTCAGCCAGAATTCACCCCTGGAACACCAAGACTCAGACCAAGGGCAGTGGTCGTGCAACGCTGGGTTATGGGTTAGAGCTCCAAGCTTTCGCGCCGTCGTATCTGTCAGATCATGTCACAACACAAGCTGGAGCTTAACACAACGCATAGTGTAGAGCACACAACCGGCCGTCAAATTCCATGTGCGACTGGAACCAATATCGTACCCTAACTTCACACCCACGTTCCGCGACATGCAGGGCTTCCTCGAGCTTTGCTGCGTCCCTCAACAAGTCACTGTCGGTCATTTGCCCCTCTGCGAAGAAGGCATCGGGCCAAGCGCTTCCTTCGGGCAGGTCAGATGTTCCAGAACAGACTGGCTGGCGTCGAATCCGCTGCTGGGCGTTATCTTGTCGATTCTCGAAAAACGCCACCCAAGCCCTTGGCAACAGCGCCTTCAGGCATGTAAGGATTAACGCAGCAGGCTGCGCGTATTGCATCCACGCGAGCGACGAAGCTTTGCCCAGCAATTCCACGCAACGAGAAGCCACGCCGCAAGCTTCGGGCGCGAAATTTCCCACATGTCGCGATGTTTCTCGTGGTGTTGAGCGACGTTCAACGATGCTGGCCGACGTTCCCCTACCTTTCCCCACACCAGGCTCGCGGAGGCGGGCAATATAGCCACCTTGGCCGTGTCTAGCGCTGTTCGCCCCGCGCTCTGCTCCTCTCGTTCGCCCTCCCTCCCCTCCCCGCGCTTGTCTGGCGCCAGCGCGCCGCAAAATTAGAATGCCGCCGCTGCTTACAGTTGGACATAGCCGATGCACATCGGATAAATGGAAGCCGGGGGTGCTGCAATTCGCTCGCTGCGATGCCACGCGCTGACACGAAGCGGATTGGTGCGCTCGTCCGCAAATCTTTGCCTCCGATTGACCACGACACCTTGTACTTGCCATGGATGCGTGGTCGCAACCGCCGTGGGACGCGCAACCTGGATCACGGCGCACCGGGAACCAGTCTACACGTGGAAGTGCGGCTACGGGGTCACGAGCTCGGTGTCTTTTGCGGCGAGCACTTGCGGGAAAAAGGATGCGGGTGCGGAGGCGGAGGCGGGAGCGGCATCGGCGCTGCGTTTTTGGCGTTTTGGCTGGGTAGACTAGGCAGATACGCCTCGCAAGCGGCCGTCGTCCAGGCTACTGCCAGATCTCACATAAAGGTGATGCGGGTGGGAAGTTGGGCTTGAAGACAGTCAGCGTCAAGTCATTACCCAAGCGACTGGTCGGTCGCCTGCCTGCAATATCGAACTGCAGTGTAAGCGCGGGCGCCAGGGGGGTGCACCGTAGGGCATACATGTCGTATATATGAAGGCCAGACAATTAGGTTTACACCCTGGCCACCTCGTTGACTTGCGTCGTTGCTCATCTTACGGTACGGATGTCCAAGCTCGCGCGAGATGAGGAGGAGTAGGAATGCTTGTATGTATTGTGTGTGGGTAGAGCCGTACTGGCGGTAGATAGTCCTGCACGTATGTAGGTGGGTTGACTACATACATGCTTTGCCGCGCATTCGCATCGCTCAGATAATTACACACGTTTTTCCACACCAGCATAATTATATGTTCGTACATAGATCGTGGATCCAGACCTGCCGAGAACAACGCACCGCCCGCCTGTCAATACATACCCACATACATGCAATCAGGCCCTTGTACTCCATCTCCCAAACAGCTACCACCAGGCACCTAAATAACAGGTACAGCACTTAATTACGCACGTATGTACGTACATATGTATATATATATATTTTCCGCTAGACTGGACGAAGCGATGCGGCGTAGTGAACGAGATGGAATGGCTAGTGCGAGATCGCCGCGATAATCACCGCAACACGAATGTTTGCATGTGTGTATATTTAATGCAGATGCGTATCGCTCTCACGTATGTACATACCGTTTTACAGCTAGGTCGGCACGTAATTCGTTTCCATCCTCTCTCTGTGTACGTATGTGTGCATGCACGTAACTAAGTAGCCGTTTGAAATTTCCACGCCGTGACATCGTGCGTAGAAAAACCTCGCTATGCACGTACATACACATGTGACATCTGGTCCTAACCCCCTCCGCATCTATTCTACGCACGCACACATGCAGCCACACCCGCGCATCTACATCCGTCCATCTCCACGTCCGCTTGCGGCGCTGCGACCGCGGCGACGCGGCACGAGGACCGGTCCGCGCTTCTCTACATACATACCCAGATAACCGCGTATGTGCGTGTATGTATGTAGGCGAGCGGGTCGGCGGTTGCAATCTGAATGAAGGGAAAAGGAGGGCAGATAGAGTTTATTGGTAACGCGGGGATGTGGCGTAGTCTGTGAGGAAGAAAAGAGCAGGGGTGGGGAAAGGAAGGAAGCGAGGTGTTGTGAGGGTTGAATAAGTGAATGTGTGCTTTGAAGAGGTGGTGGTAGGAGCATGCAGATGGTTTTTTTCCCTTAAGGAGGTGGGAGGAAAGTGCTGCTTTGCGGTGAATAAGGAGGGGGAGGGTGGTCGGGGGGTACCGGGTTTTGTTTGTTTTTGCTTTTTGGGGCTAGGGTTGGAGTTGAGAGGGGTAGGTATTTATATGTATGTAGCGAGAGAAAAAAAAAGAAATAAACGCGGCGTGTGCGTGAAGGGTGAGGGTTCAAGCAGGTTACTATGTAGTGAAGGAAAGAATGGAGGAGGTGTTCTGTGAGTTTGCACCAAGGTGTTGTAGGCATATATATATGTACTTGTGTTCTTGCTCATGTGCATGTATGCGGGTTCGTGAGTTCCCTCTCGTACGGGATGGACAGAGTGCGTGGGTAAGCTGCACGCGGATGACAAGTTTCGTGTTGAAGTTTGATGAGCATCTATTTCTCTTGTTCGCGTCCTATATCCATCGGAAAGAATCCGTTTAGAAGGTATTTGCGACTGTGGGTTTAGTGGTACAACGATGTTGCGCAAACATTGACACAGTAGTGGAGTAATGGGTGAGGCTTTGGTACGGGGGAGTCGTGGTGCTGGGATTTATTTGTTTGGTAGTGTGTTGTTCAAGAACACGGTGGAGCGGAGCACCAACGCGGTGATTGGAGCCAGCTTTACGGTTTTGGCACGCTATACCTCCCGATGAGTTCATGATGGTTGTTCTGCAGTTGGCTTGCTGTGCCTATGATCTGCTTGAGAAGGTCGTTTACAACGATTAAGAGAGATTGCGACTAGAAAGGATGGTATGAGTTAAACCTGGGTACATCGCATCTGTGCTGTTTTAAACATCGGGCAAGAGGGTATGCATGGGTCTATACATTTATCTGTGTTTTTCATCCAATGAAGTGAATCCCCGGTCTCGTACTTTACCGGGCTAGAACGCCTTTTATTTCAGAGCGTTGCGCAGTTATATGGAATGCTTGGAGCGTGCGGTGATGAGTATGATGATGGGGTGATAGGTGATGGGCTCGTCATACAAGGCGTTGTGGTACGCGATGAGTAGGAGGGTGGAATTATAGCAGTCCACACGGCCTGTAATCACGAAGAGTATGTATGGTGGAAAGGGTACGCTAGTGGGGATGTGATGCATGTGTACTACTACTAATCCTCCGGTCTGCCTTGAGGGAATAGTTGATTACGAAGGCAGGCACGTGATACTCGTTTCAGAATCAAAGTCTTCAGGTCGAGGGAGCTATTTACGAGCTGATGAAGAACTTGAACTGGGAACGCTGATTTTCTGGAGTGGGACACAGACTAAGATACATGGTGGAGCACTGCGATTGAACCGAGTAGAAGAAGCGAATCATACGCCATGTTTATCATGGGTAAATTTATAAAGATAAACAAACACCCACGAGGGGTATACAAGAGGGAAAAAATATTCTGGTGCAAGCAAGGTAGAAACGTCATACACTCCTCAAGATACTCCACCGTCGCCGTAATTGACCTGGGTATACCGTAAACTTGTGCGAATCAGACTCCTAGAACGAATTGAAGTCGACAATTGACCCATAAAAGGCATACAAAGATGGACACGATGATGTTAACACCTCACTCCATGATCATCTTAGACGCCGTAGGTTTTATAAACCCCAGCATTGTACCTGCAACGAACCCCTCCTTCCAGCACCAGACCAAACACGATATCTCATAAGTGACTTCCCAACCTCGCCCATCATTACCATAATTACCACCACCAACCCCACATATTTCTTCTTCACTTCACTCATCCCTCTTTCTCCCTCCCACCTTCCTCGTCTCTCCAAGATGGTCGCCCTCCAAGCCATACACGCCATCCTGCTCAGTGCCACGACCTCCCTTCCACCCTCCCACCATCTTAATCCCAAACGCAGCCTCCAGACCGACTTCCCTCCCTGCTCTTTACCCCTCACCTGCCCGATCGACTCCGGATGCGTGGCGCAGCCCGCGAAGGACAATGACTTCGTGGTTACGTGCGATATGGATTTCTACGGGGGAGATCTGTCTCTGACGCAGACGGCGACGTTGGAGGAGTGTTTGGTGGCTTGTTCGTGAGTATATTTTTCTTTTCCATTTTTCTTTTTGCTTATTTGGGAGTATGGGGAAGAGGAGGTGTTAAAGAGAAGGAGTGATGGGGTGGGGAGAGAAAGAAGTTGATTTAGAGGGATTGTGATTGGATCAGGGCGCCCGTGGTATTGGGAGGGAGGATGGATTAGAGTCGGGGTCCTTGGGTGAGCTTGTCTTCGTTTGGTGGTAGAGAGAGGAGGCTAGTGTTCAGCCTGCGCCTGGTAGAAAAAGGTTTTATGATATTGCTGCTGTGGAAAGCACGTTAAGGATTGGTAGGGAATTTGAAACATGGTGCCGGATTATTAGTGGGGGGTGAATGTTTGGGGAACGATATTTATATCTTTTTCTTTTGCTCTTCAAGGATACTCTCTATTTCCCTCGAAAACAGTACAAGATATCACAAGGTCAAAATGCGTTGGAACAAGATACTCCCGTTCTTGTAATTAGATTCTTGTTTTTTCTTTCCCTTTATTAGAGAATAGCACTGCTAACATCTCGTGCCAGCGTCACAAACCTCTGCATCGGCGTCAGCTACAAGGGGGACAACTGCTACCTCAAGCGCGAAATTGCAAGTCACGAGGATGGATATGGGTACGCATGAATCCCTCCCAGGATCCACGCCTATATTCAGCTTCCCATTTGCGCTTCCTCTTCCATTTCATAATGTACCCTTGTGAGACATCAATGTTAACTGAGATGTGAAACAGATTACGCCCACCATACGTCTACACCGACGTGTGTCCGCTCCTCAATGTGGAGTGGTACTGCGACAATGCGAGCCATTCGTGGAACGAAAACTATCCGCTAAATAACGGAGGGTGCTATTCTGCAGCCGAGCCAGAGAAACGCGAATACATGGTCAGATGCGGTACGCGCGCCCCATCCTTTCCCAACTATGCCTCTCCACTAAACTCAGCTGACATCCATCTTTCACCTAGCCCGCGGCATCTACGGCGAAGACTTCAAAATGGTGGCAGCCGACGATCTCGGTCACTGTATCGAGCAGTGCCAGCAGGCGGGTGTCGGGGGACCATGGGGTACGCCGAATTGCGTGGCGGTGAGCTTTACTCTTGCATCTCGGGGCAGTTTCCCTGGGTTTTGCTATATGAAAAAGACCGTGGGAGAGGCGCAGTTTAAAATTGATGAGATCAGTAAGTTTATGGGCTCTCTGCTTGGGTTGAGGAAAGGATGAACTGACTGTAGGATCAGCCGTGATCATGTTGGAAAAGGGAAAGGAGTTGGTTTGAATGGTATGAAGGCATACACGCATCGGTTACAAGTTTGTCAATCAATTATTAATTCAATTATTTATTTCTCCTTTATTCTCGTGACACATGCAGTCGTTTCGGGACGTGTCATAAATTTACGAACAAACATCCAGCTTTGCAACACTCGGGTCGTGGTCGCTGATCTGCGCAGCCTTGTCCACCCACGTGTTGATGTGAATGTGCTCGTACTGTGCGTGCTTCTTCAGCGAGTTGGATACAAACATGTGATCGAGCTGCTGCGCCTGCATGTCAAATAGGTATGTGTACCGTTCCACAGGCTTGATGTTCGCCACGGCATCGAGATCGTTGAGACCAGAGATATCAACGTAGGTCGTGAGTGGTGCCACTGAGATAAACTCATTGAAGTCACCAGCGGTGATGACACGTGCATTCTTGTCTTGGGCGAAAATGCTCTGTCGTTTGTCAGTCTATATTCACGATGCTGAAGACGGAAAAAGATTTATGTGCGTACCTTGACAAAGTTCGCAGTAAGCTCAGCTTGCGCCTGGCGGTCCTTGACTCCACCGTTGACAGGCGGTCGTGCGTCACCCTGGATGCTGCTGCTGCCACCCTTGGATCCGAAATGCACATTCACAGTAAAGAAGTTGCCCTCGCTCTTGCCCTTCTTGCCAAGAACTTCCCACTGCGCAACCAGTGGCTTGCGGCTCGCGGTCCAGGCCTCGTTCGCAGGGTCAATACGTCCAGGGTTGTACTTGAGTGTCGGGCCCGCAAGAACCTCGTTAGCATCGAGGGAGCCTCCAGCATTGGGTTTGTACAGGCGGACGAGCGAAGGCTTGTAGAAGTAGGCGGTGCGGATGTTACCACCGGGAGCACCGCCGTCCTTGTCGTCTACAGGGTCGACATCAGTGAATGCATACTGGGGACCTCCAAGATCGGCAATGGCAGCGGCAAGCGTGGAGAGCGTGAGGTTAGCGGATACAACAGCGTCGTTGGTGGGGCCGTTGTCGTCCTGGACTTCCTGCAGAAAGACGACATCCGGGGAGCGGAGGTAGTCAACAATGTGGGCGGCGATGGCACCTAGATGGCTACTATTCGGGGAAAGGTTCTCGACGTTGTACGCGCCGACCGTCAGGCCAGAGCACTTTCCGTCCGACTTGAGCTTGGTAGCAGAAGGGAGTGCGGGCTTTGCGGATTTCTTGACCTTGAGGGCTGTGGTGGGGAGAATTCGGTAGAATCCAAAACCTTGGGTAACAATACCGGTGATCTCCTCCAGATCGTCTCCGAACTTGGTCGTGGATGGGTTGGAAGTGCCATCGAGCGGTGATCCAATAATGATGGTCTCAGGGTTCGCGTCCTTCTCAACCTGGGTGAGGCCATCGCGTCCATTGCGTCCGGTAACTTTCCAGTCGCCGATAACCCAGGTGTCGCCGTAGTTGTTCGGCTTGTTCACAGCTGTGGGCTTTCGCACAGTGACAAGCTCGCCAGAGAGGCTCTCCCAGAAATCCATTCCGTACTTCTTTGGCTCCAAGACCGGGTTTGCGACCGAGATCAACGAAACATTGTTCGGCACCGCAAACACAAAACCGCCGTCCAGACTACTGAACTGCTCCGTTGGGGGATCAACAGTATCCTTTCCGATAACAAGCGGCTTCACTTTGTTGCCCGATGAGAGCTTTCCCTCCAAGACAGGGCTAGTGAGCTCCGTCAAATACACGTAGTCCTTATTCGAGCGGTATTCCTGGATTTTGCCTCCCACCGAGATAGAATCTCCCACAGTCAAATTGTTAGTCGACGCAAACTTCGCTCCAAACACGTAAATCGATTCCGATGTCTTAGCATCACGGTCTGGCGTCGTAGAGCGAATCCAGATACCATCCGGTCCCTTCGCGGTGATCACACCAGTAACATTGGCCACGGTCTGTCCATTGTAAGGAGAAAGGAACTTGTTGCCATTAATCTCAGCGATTGTCAAAGCAGAAGAGACAGCAACCGAAGCCGCAAGGCCGACAAGGCGAATGAGAGAAGCCATCGTAGTGAGTCCGATTGCTCTGATCTCCACACGTAGGACCCATCCTTGCTCTTATACTCCAAGCTGCCCAGACTCCGCGGCGAAGATCGTGTTTACGGCTTGGCCGCCGTATGGATGCTAAACCTCTCATAGCAGGAGAAATAATAGTGCGTGAGTACGATAGCGCAATGGCGGAGCTGCGCGATGGCTCTTGGCAGACTGTGGCGGGAATGGGGGCTTGAACGCGTGCGCGTGGTGGTTGGTTGTGGGAGGGCGGAGGGGACCGAGGTTGCGGCCCGATTAGGAAGGTGAGTGAGGATTGGTCGAGGTCGGAGATGAGACGGCGATGCCGTGTGGCTGAGGCTCTTCTCGACACAAGACATCGTATCTCTTGGGCTGATCTGCTCACGCATTTGACGTAGGTGAGCTGTAGGGAGATGTATTATTTTCACGGCTCTTCCTGTGCTGTGCTTTGGTTGTCCTCGTGCTTACGAGCGCCTCAGCTACTGGTATACTCACTGAATTGGGGACGGACTATCAGATGCTAGTTCCTTTGAAAGATTACAAGGTTGTCAAATTAACACGTGATTCGAAATTCTTATCAAACACATTGTAGAAGAAGGTAAGTAGATAGGCGAGCACCGAACAGAACAGAAGATACATTGACCTCGTAGCTCTATATTCGATTGTCGTTCCTGAGCTGACCACATCGCACAAAAAGAAATAATCCAGCCAGAAAGCTATCATAGAAATAGGAATGAAGATGATCTTTCTATCGATCTTGAACCTCCATGATCGTCTAACCAGGTCTTGCTCGATTCGAAGTTGGCCCTGAATCACCTGGAAAGATCCTCCTTCCTAGCTACTCGCCTGGTGTACCTCCATGTCTCACCACTAACCCTCACGATGTTCTGCGCGCTGGTCGGGCACCAGCTCCGGCAAGTCGCCGTAACCGTCGTTGTCCACGTTGCCATAGCTGCCATCGGTCTGATCGTGAGCCGTGTTTTTCTTCTTTAGAAACTGCCTGCCGTCCAACTGCCCGAAAAGTTCGTCATCGAGAAGTTCATGCCCTGATACACGGTCAACCATTGCTACTAAACATATAATCTTTCCAAACAACGACTTCTCCACATACCCGTCCACCTAGTGGTCTGCCCAAATCGATGGTTCGCAAAGTCTACCTCCATCTGCTCTAGATCAGCAGCCTCTTTCGAGAGTCTGTGGTTATCGCTGATGATGAGAGCGGCGAGATGAGGGTCGAACAAGGTGAGACGCTCCGGGTCTGCCATGAACTGGACGGTGGAAGACTCCAGGAGGATTCTTCCAATGTGACTAAGTACCACAGATACCAGGTGTTCGTAAACAACGCGGGCGCTGACCATCAATATGCACCGGAGCTCCAGGTGAAGGTCGTAGTGGTTGCGGAAGGGAGTAGACCCGCCCGACAGACCTTGGGCCTCCGCCACACGGTCGACCTGCATCTTCATGTAGCATAGCGCACCCGCCACCCTTCTCTGATTCTGGAAATATCGAAAGAGGAGATCTGGGAATCGCGACAGGCGGACGAGATCGTGGGCGGTCATTGGTCCGATAAAGTCGGCCTGAATCCCTTGGAGGCATTTGATGGCGGACTCTTCGAACTGCTTTTCGCGTCGCTGGATTGCTCCATGAAGTGAAGCTCGGAAGAGATTCTCCAGGTCATTGCATCGTTTCTCGCGCGCTTTGTATCGAGCCTTCTGGAGCTGTATGATACTTTGATACTCTTTAGAGATATGCACTTGTGGCGGAAGTGCCGGGCTTGGAGTTGGGGAATGGGCCGCGCGCTTCCTGGGCAAGCAGCTGCTAGGATGCGGGTATAGCTTGTTGGCGTTCAAATTTGGGTCATGAACGAGGATGCCTTGCGCTTTGAGTTCTGGATAGTCCTCGCTGTACAGGTCGTCGGTGTCGTTGTCGTCACCGTGGGACGCCATCGTCCGTAGTGGGGTATGTCGAGAAGGTACCGACAGCTAGAAGGATAAAGATAAAAAGGAGGGAGGGCTGGTTTCTGCAGGTTAAGTATTGCGAGTTGGACGGCGCAGGTAAAACAAAGGTTTGAGATCTGGCTGGTGAGCGACACCTTCACATTGGTTCCTGCTCCACTTCTGGTTGATTTCCGTTTGCTTTCCGTTTGCCAACTGCAACGTTAGCGCGTAAAGGATCTATTACTACGAATTCCTGTCACCGAGTGTTAAATGGTGACCGATCACTATCCATGGACTGCTCGCTAGAGAATGATGCGGAGTCAAAACACCATCTTTTCCATTAATCCCTTATCTTCTGCGAATTTCTACCACCCACGTGATTTATAGGATTGATCATTTTTGTCTGTGTGTGTAATATCCGGTATGGTTGACAAAATATATATGAAAACACTCTGGCATACCTGGAATGTTATCACAGCCTCGATTCATTCGAAATATATGTATGACAAGGTGGATAGAGCTGATCTTGCTACGATGAGATTGGGATATGCAGATTGACATACCCGAGCAAAGCAGATACCCTGTCTCAAGGATCTATCACCTCAAGACCTACAGTTCCCATGTTCAGAACAAAAGCGCTTGATGTCTCTGCTGTGGCCACGTAGAACACTTTTGAGTCCTCGGTCTGTTTAGATACTAGGGCATAATTCATTTAGATGCTGGGTATCAAAGCATACCTCTCATAGAGTTAGCACAGCAGTACATTGATTCTGGAAACGACGAACAGGACGATACGGAAATTAAAAAATGCTACTTCAGCTATCTGTCCGTACAAACCAAAGGACACGGTGGAGCCAATGATTCCACTTTGATGGAGATATATTCCCAATATTACCCACTGCATTGCACTAGAAAGTTCCCAAGAATTTAATCTGGGGTCGACATAGAAGAAGTCCAATTTGCTGAACACGACAGAATGCTTGCAGACCTCACGGTTGCCAAACTTACGAAAGTTGGAATACATCAATGAATGAGAGCTATGATGTGACACTGTAGCTGCATTTACAGAGTCCACGGACGTACCATGAATTTGGCTCTCTGGGTCATCCGTATACCCGGCTAATCACATCTTATTCTGAATGGTCAAGGATGTACGAAGAGTTTTGGAGCACTCATTCAATGAGGGACTTCATGGGTTCACATTCAAGGGAAGAGGTGATGTGGGTGCAGAATGATTGGTTCAATTGACAGGATTGATTCTGACCTGTAGGTTTTTATAGGCGTCTAGATAATCTATACCAATAAAACTTGGTATATAATAACAAAACCATGGCTAGAAAACGCAAAGGTGATTCTAGTTGTGTCAACAACCCAAAGCGGCAAAGGTTAAGTAAAGCCCCATTAAAATTTCACTCTCAACGTCAGCGATGGGTGCAACTTCTGCGCTCACAAAATTACCAAGCCCTGATTACCGAGGTACTGAAGAAAGAACTACCCAAATATGCTGGAAGCAACATCCTACCAACATTGCTCTCCTCCACCGTCCGCGAAAGTATCAACATCCTCGCCTCAGCCTCCTCAGTCTTCACAGCAGCCGTCAACGGCACACTCGCCCAACGCATCCACACAGATCCCCAACTACAACATCAAAACCTCATAATCCAAGAACGCGCCAACATCCAGCCCTCCATCTACATCCACCTCCTCGTCAATTCCCAAGGCACCAGTCCCACACCCAACCAATACTCCGTCATCCGCGAAACCATCCTCCAATACCTCAGCTCTGGCTCCCAATACCACGACCTCGCCCACCAAATAGACAACATCACCCCCCCATCCATCTCCCCCTTCCTCTCCTACTCCGGCCACAGAAAGTACCTCTGGACCTCCCACCGCTCTCCCCAACACACCGAAACCATCTCTCGCTTCTGCGACGGCATAGCCAGACGCGTTTCCGAAACCGCACTCAGGCGCCGGAACCTCCCCATGGAATTCCCACCTACAGAATGCGGATACTCTGTCAATTCCCCGCTCCGCTTGGCCCAGCACCGGAACCGGCAGTCCTCAAACTACGTCATGAACCTCGTGGAAGACGCCTGCGGATACCTGCATCAGATCGGTAAACTCTCCCACCGTTTCTCCATGCACCCATTCATCATCTACCTCATTTTCCGCCCCGAACAGGCAGCCATCGCGGAGATATTTTGCTCCGGGTTGCTCCAGGTTTGGACCGAGGGGGAGGCCTGAATGCGTATCCGGCAGGGAGGAGCGTGGCGAGTGCGAGGAGGGTGAGTGGGGAGTGTTGGGGGGAGTATGAGGGGTGGGTGAGGGAGAATACGGGGTTGGAGGGGGGTTGAGGGTGCAGAGGGGGAGGGTGGAAGAGGATGTGGAGGGGTTGGAGTGGGAGGTGGAGGAGGTGTGGAGGGATGCGTTGGATAGTGATGATGGGGATGATTCGCAGGATGGGGATTATGTGCCGGAGAGGTTGATGGAGAGTTTGGGGAATTTGAGGCTGGGGGGTGGGTAGGCGGGGTGGACGGAGGGTGGTGACTACATGTGTTGTTTGAGCTAGGTAGTATTGGTATATCGGATATGATTTCAGGTGATGATGTTTCTTCGAATATAGTCTATACTATATCTACGCATGTCTAGCGGCCGTCCAGGAACGCAAACTTTGCAAAAGGTGGAATTGACCCATTCGGATGGCCGAGAATGTATAGTTATTGGACATTCAAGAAGATAACGATATGCTCCAGATAGCATATGAAACTATTGTGATGCATTGTGGAGTCAGAGGTTGTACGGAACAAGGCATCCCGCAGGTGTGGCGGTGCAGGTGTGGCGTATGACTCAAGCAGCTGCCCCTCCAAAATCTCCAGGCGCGTCGCACAAGCTGCGTTTCTCCCATTCAACACTCCTTTTTCTGCACTGATTCCAGATTTTTGAGATACTCGAGGTGAGATCTATTTCCCAGTATCATCTGAAGCATTCAGGATTCTCCAAAGAGCTCCAATTCTACCTACCCCGCACTCGAGCTTCCGCATGGCTAACATTTCCTAGAAATGGCAGAACCCACTGAAGCTCCTGCTTCCGCGCCCCCGGCCGAAGACAAGGGACCTTCCAAACGCGCCCTTGAAAAGGCAGCCAAGAAAGCTGCGGCAAAGGCCAAGAAAGCCGAACATGCTCTCCGACCAAAGGAGCCCTCCAAGCCTGCGAACGCGAAGCCCGCAAATGCTGAACCTGCCAACGTCTTTTCCGAGGGCTGGTTGAATCGCGTCTACAACGAGAAGCCGGCGAAGGAAGTGCGAACGCGATTCCCACCCGAGCCCAACGGCTACCTTCACATTGGCCATTGCAAAGCTATCGCGGTCAACTTCGGCTTTGCCAAACACCACAAGGGCGTGTGTCTATTGCGATATGACGACACAAACCCTGAGAAGGAAGAGGAGAAGTTCTTCACAAGCATATTGGATATCATCAAGTGGCTGGGTTTTGAGCCGCACGATATCACATACAGCAGCGACAACTTCGATAAGCTGTACGAGCTGGCCGAACAGCTGATTGAGAAGGATGGCGCATATGTCTGCCACTGCTCACGTAAGTACAACCGAAATATAGTTTTGAGGCTGCTCTAACACCCTCTCCAGGCGAGGAGGTCAACATGCAGCGTGGCGGACCCGACAACCGTGGTGCCCGATATGCCTGCACTCACCGCACACGACCAATTGCCGAATCTATCGCTGAGTTCCGAGCCATGCGCGATGGCAAGTACAAGGCTGGAGAGGCATATCTGCGCATGAAGCAGAGTCTGACCGATCCGAATGAGGGCAACCCTCAAATGTGGGATCTTCCTGCTTATCGAGTCATTGATAAGAACCACCACCACCGCACTGGAGAGAAGTGGAGAATCTACCCGACATACGACTTTACCCACTGCATTTGCGATGCTCTTGAGGGTATTACACACTCATTGTGTACGACTGAGTTCCAGCAGTCCCGCATTTCATATGATTGGCTGCTGGAGCAGCTCGATATCAAGGTGCCAAAGTCAGAGGAGAAGGGGCCAATGCAGAGGGAGTAGGTTGCATCATTGTAATTTTCTGGGATAGGACTGACCATTCTAGATACGGCCGATTGAACCTCGGAGGCACTATCCTGTCAAAACGCCGTATCCTTATGCTTGTCGAGGGCACGACCGTGGAAAAGAAGAACGAGGACGGCACAGTCGAGAAGCGCACCATTCCCCCTTCAGTCCGTGGCTGGGACGATCCCCGCCTATACACCCTCGTTGCTCTCCGCCGTCGCGGCATACCTGCCAAGGCCCTGCTGAACTTCGTCGAAGAACTAGGCGTCAACGATGCTCTCACTGAAATCCAGCCACCCCGCCTAGAGGCATCCATCAGGAAACACCTCGAACGCACCGTCGCCCGCCAAATGCTTGTCCTGGACCCCATCAAGGTCGTCATCGAAGACTTTGCCGCAGAAGACGACCAGGAAATCACAGTCCCCTACGACCCCAAGGGTTCTATCCCCGGAGAGCGCAAGGTCAAGCTCGGAAAAGAGGTCTACATCGACCGCAGCGATTTCCGTGAGGAAGCCGACAAGGACTTCTTCCGCCTTACGCCCACACAGGTCGTTGGCCTGTACAACGTTCCGTTTCCCATCCGCGCTTCATCCGTCTCCAAGGATGAGAACGGAAACGTCACTGAGATAAGGGCTGCGAAGGCTACGGGCGAGAAGCCGAAGACGTACATCCAGTGGGTTGATGCCGCTACTGCGGTTCCCGTTAAAGCCCGCCAGTATAACTCGCTTTTCAAGTCGGAGTCGCCGAATACGCTGGACTGGAAGACAGGCGGCTGGGCTGAGGACTTGAATCCTGAGTCGGAGGTTATCTTTGAGAATGCTGTTATCGAAGCGGGTATTAAGGGGCTGCTGAAGGAGCATACGTTGAACCCCAGTGGGTCCTCGGATGACCTTATTCGATTCCAGGCGCTGCGCACGGCGTATTTCTGCGTCGATGTTGAGTCTACGGAGGAGAAGATTGTGTTGAACCAGATTGTGAGCTTGAGGGAAGATAAGGCGAAATGAGGGTATGCGTGAGGGGCTGATATCTATTTTCAGGGAGGATGGTGTTATAGAGTAGCGTGGGTGCACAACGTCCAGTGGATGGGAGTAACAGCGAGGAATTTTGTCCAGAGTCTACGTAAAGAAGGAGATCACGCTGCAATCGAATCAAATATGTTCATACGTCGATCCAGACCAACATTATCAAGGCATGTCACGTGACACCTCACGACCTATCGCACCATTATCCACCATATTCAACCATCTGCCTTCCCACCGCCAAACCCCTCATCTTATAGACTACCTAGTCCCCAAATCCACATCCACTGCCCTATCTCAAATTACTCTAGTCCAGTCCAGCTAGACTACTCGGTCCTCGCCTTTTATCACAGCCCCAAAGCGGCCTAGCGCTGCTTAGAAAGCACATTGGAGCGACGGCACGTCGCACTTCCGGAATGGCGCCCGGGAAGATGTAGCAGGAGCGGCGGTTTGAAGGGGATGACGAAGCGGGTGTGGGTTGGGGGATTAATCTCAGGTGCTTGGGAGAGGAAGACAGGAGGATGGATAGAGGGGTGCGTGGTGGGGGAACAAGTACATATATACATGGCTAAGCTGGTGAGATGTAGACTTATTGGTGTAGGCAAGTATGTATGGACATGCATGGTTCGACTTCTCGTATCCGCCCTCGCCCCTCGTATATACATCCCTGTCGTAGATCAGCCTTGCGATTGCTTAGACACGCCGCACTTTCAGCATCGCTCGCCGCTAGTTTGGTGTCTGGTTTTAAACGGACGTATGTACATGTAAACTATCGGGTGGAATTGAATCGCAGCACTCTATATACGTATTCACACTGCACTACATACGTGTGTGCTTTTTGCGACGGACGGCGCAGAGTTTCCACGGAGGATTCTACATACACATCACACTTCGATCGGCTATACGTACATACATGAACACATACTCTCACAGCTATACTCAAGATGGAGGCCCCGAATCCTCCTCTCACGTACGCGTTTCTTACAACAACGACACCGCTTCAACCTTCGGGGTATGAGAGAGGGCTTATTCGCCGGATTGTGATGAGAAATTTTTTTGAAAGGAAGGCTTTGGACAGGGAGAGAGCTGGGTTGGGTGCAGAAAAAGGCCGTGTGGGGCAGGGAAGTGAGAAGGGACAGAGTGAGCGAGGGAGTGATAAAGCGCGCGATATTCAGGGATCGGAGAAACAGTCCGAAGACACTGTTAGGCAAAAAGAAAAGGGCGGGTTGAGAGGGAGGTTTAGAGTTGTGGATGTGGGGAAGAGTGTGGGTGGGAAAGCTGGGGGAAGGGGAGGAAGAGGAGGAGAGATGGTAAGGGGGAGAAGGGAGAGGGGAAGGGAAATGGGGGATGGCAGAGATGAGAGGGATGGATGGGAAGAGAGGGAAAGTCAGGTTGAGAGTTGAACTGGGACAGGGGAGGTTCGATCCTTTTGATGTGTTGCCTGTGCCGGGGACGACGAGGATGGGGGTTTTGGTCAGGCTTTGTGAGTTGATTTTTCTCTCCTCGGAGACACGGTATATGTCGATATGCCTGCATCTAATGGCACAACCGCAATATACTCAAACAAATACATACACAACCCTGCTAACACCCACCAGATAAATCCGGTACCCGCATCAACTCCCTCTCCATCAACGCGCGCGGCTCATGGTGGTCTTTCATCCGCGGCGACGCCGCCCTCATGCACGCTACGCTGGCCACCTGGGCGCTCTACGGGATGCTAGTCGAGGAGAAGATGTGCGACTTGGGGATCGACAAGTTGAGACACAAGACGGAAGCTATACGGGAGATTAATTTGAAGATTGTGCAGAGTCCGGGGGGATACTTTTCTGATGAGTTGGTTGGGGCCGTGGCGACGATGGCGAACTTTGAGGTACGTCGCAGTCTCTCTCCCCCCTCCCTCTCACTCTATACATACATACATACATACTGGTATTCAAGAAAACATACATATACACAACTAACCCCCCAGAACCTCCACGGCTCCTACCCAACCGCAACCCTCCACCTCACCGCCCTCACCCAAATGATCACCTCCCGGGGCGGCCTCCCCTCCTTCGCCTCCAACCCCTCTCTCCTCATATCCCTCCTCTGGCTCGACCTCCACACCTCAACCGCCTTCCGCACACCCCCTTCCTTCCCCCTGATTTCCCTCCCGCCCGCGCCCCCGCTCCCCGACACCCTCCTCGAAGCAGCGGCTTACACGTCGCCGACGTCACCGCTGCACCTCCCGCTCTGTGCCATAGATTGTTTCAACATACTGTACCGATTGCATCGCCTCGCGCTCGCGGTGTCAGACGAGTGGATCGGGGAGGTGAGTAGAGAGTGTGTGGGGAAGGGATTGTATGAGGTGGGATACATGCTTGGGAGAGTGGAGGATCACTCGAGGGGGTACCTGGATTTCGATCTTTCGAACAAAGTAGAAAGCGAAGACGACGAGGCGTATGAAACTCGAGCCGAGGAAGCAGACGCATCCAGCATCGTCGAAGCGCTTGTCTCCGCTTGCCAGATTTTCTTGTACGCCGGGCTGAGAGGTGTTCCTGTCCGCGCGAGATTATTCGGCGTATTAGCTGAGAGGTTGAGGGGGGCGATTGAGAGACCAGGTGTGGATACCGTGCAGGTGTGGAAGGAGTATAAGAATGATAATTTACTGCTTTGGGCGATGGTGGTAGGGGCGTTGGTGGTAGGGGATGCACGGGAGAGGAGGTGGTGGGTGGAGAGGGTGGGGGTTGTGGCGAGGGAGATGGGGGTTTGGGGGTGGAGGAGGTGGAGGGGGTGTTGGGGAGGGTGGCGTGGATGGAGGGGGGTTTGGGGAGGGGCTGGGGGGTTGTGGAGGGAGGTTGTGGAGGTGGGATGGGAGGGGGGAGGGGTGGTGGGTGGGTGGGTGGGAGGGAGGGAGTGCAGAGTGGTGCAGTGGGGTGAGCTACTGGCGGCACAAAGATAGATAAATACAAGTGTACCTAATGAGTTGGAAATAGAGGTGTGGTATTGTCTACTTGTACAGAACATTAGGGTGCTGTTCTATTTATTTGTAGGACTTACGACAATAAATGAATACAAGTATACATACCTAATGGTAGAAATAGTAGGTGCAGCATTGCCTACTCCTACTGACTGCTAGGATGGTGTTGGGAATGGCCATCCTCGCTACCGTCCCAAAATGCTCCTCAACCTCTCATCAATTCCCTCTATCGCGCCCCTGTTTCGTCCATTTCCTGTGCGCCCTTGTTGATGAATACTTTAGGTGTTGTTTGTTATCTGTTTTACGTTATTTGTTATACGTTAGGTGTTATTCGCTATCTAACTGCCATCCTTATGATCAGATCAGGTTCTTTACAAAGTTAATAGAGCTACTAGTGACTACTGAGACGCTGTTTTGCTCCTTGTTTCAATCTACGGGGATAGATGGCGATGTTGAGTACATTCATAATAGATACGTTGGAACTATATAGAAGGCGCGTTGCCGTAGAAAGGGCAGTTAACTTTGCATCCTGGGAAGGAGCGACTCCATGATGAGTAGATGTGGCATTAACTACTTCCACCCACCACTAGAAGATGATTTTACTTATTCTTTTGTACTTTTATGATTCATGACGATAAATCAATAAATATAGTCTAACGATTCAAAAACGGTCATGCAGAATCGCCCACTTCCACCTCATTCCATGCACGTCTTCGCTCTGCTTGTAGTCTAGCTGACAGGCGGCAGGCGGCAGGCGGCTGCATGTGGCAATGTGGCCAATCGGCGAAACGCCACTCCGACGCAACACCCCCCCAGATGGCATTTTGGAACATTGCGCAACCAACAACTAGATACAAGCACTCGACGACGCGTCACCTTTGCCCAAGATGCCGCTCGTCGACAACCCGCAGATCAAGCAGGCGAGCTTGCACAACGCCCTGCCGCTGCAGCTGCATGCCTACATCTGGCCCTTCCTCATTGTCTGGCCTGCCTTCCTCTCCGTCTACCTGTCGCCCGCCCGCTACGAGCAGCACATCCAGTCCTCCGAGTGGACCTTCGTCTGGGTCGGCGCCATCAGCACCATCCAGTCGCTCATCTGGCTGACCACCCACTGGAATGTCAACCTCAAGAGCGCCTTCACCACCACAAACGCCCGCGACGTGCGCGACGCCCAGCTCATCAAGGTCCACCCCATCGCCAACGCCGGCACCGCCGAGATCTGCAAGCTCAACCGCGAGAACATCGGCGGCAAGCCCACCGTCTCGTTCCTCTTCCAGAAGCGCCGCTTTCTCTACAATGCCGAATCCAACTCCTTCGCCCCGCTCTCGTACCCGCTCGACCAGGAGCCCAAGCCGCAGATCAAGACGTTCCAGGACACAAAGGGCCTGACCACCCACGACGAGATCGAGCGCCTGCAGCACTACTACGGCGACAACAGCTTCGACATCCCCGTGCCCACCTTCACCGAGCTGTTCAAGGAGCACGCCGTCGCGCCCTTCTTCGTCTTCCAGATCTTCTGCGTCGGCCTGTGGATGCTCGACGACTACTGGTACTACTCGCTCTTCACCCTGTTCATGCTGGTTGCTTTCGAGTGCACCGTCGTGTGGCAGCGCCAGCGCACCCTCAACGAGTTCCGCGGCATGAGCATCAAGCCCTACGACTTGCTGGTATACAGGCAGAAGAAGTGGCAGGAGATCCAGAGCGACAAGCTGCTGCCCGGCGACGTGGTCAGCGTGGGCCGCACCAAGGAGGATTCTGGAGTTGCCTGCGACATGGTTCTGATCGAGGGCTCGGCCATCGTGAACGAGGCTATGCTTTCCGGCGAGAGCACACCAGTGCTCAAGGAATCCGTCCAGCTGCGTCCCGGCGAGGCGAACATCGAACAGGAGGGCGTGGACAAGAATGCTTTCCTATACGGCGGAACCAAGGTTCTGCAGGTGTCCCACGGAAACAACGCAGAGGACGACGGAAATGCTGTCACCAAGCTCTCATCTGGAATTCCCCCGCCGCCTGACAAGGGTGCTGTTGCTGTGGTTGTCAAGACCGGCTTCGAGACCAGCCAGGGAAGCTTGGTCAGGACCATGATCTTCTCCACCGAGCGCGTTTCCGCAAACAACGTCGAAGCCCTCCTCTTCATCCTGTTCCTCTGCGTCTTCGCCATCGCCGCTTCCTGGTACGTCTGGAAGGAGGGTGTCAAGCAGGACCGCAAGCGATCCAAGCTCATGCTTGACTGTGTCCTCATCATCACCAGCGTTGTCCCGCCGGAGCTGCCCATGGAACTCTCGCTGGCTGTCAACACGAGTCTGGCTGCGCTGAGCAAGTATGCTATCTTCTGCACTGAACCCTTCCGCATCCCATATGCAGGACGTGTCGACGTCGCCTGCTTCGACAAGACCGGTACTCTGACTGGCGAGGATCTTGTGGTTGATGGTATCGCGGGTCTCACTCTCGGCACGAACGGCGGCAAGATTGGCCCAGATGGAGCTCACGTCAACTTGAGCGCCGTGAACCAGATTGGCACCGAAAGCACTCTCGTCCTCGCCACTGCGCATGCCTTGGTCAAGCTGGACGAAGGTGACATTGTTGGTGAGCCCATGGAGAAGGCCACCCTGGCATCGCTTGGCTGGAACCTGGGCGCGAAGGATACTCTGACACCAAAGACTATTTCTGCCAAGTCGCACGCCGAACTGGTGCAGATCCGTCGACGCTTCCAATTCTCGTCTGCGCTCAAGCGCCAAAGTTCCGTCGCCACTGTTCTCGTCAACGACCGAGCCTCCAAGCGCAAGGTCAAGAGCACGTTTGTTGGTGTCAAGGGAGCCCCCGAGACGATTCGCAAGATGCTGGTCAACCCGCCCCCGCAGTACGAAGAGACGTTCAAGCACTTCACCAGGAATGGTGGTCGTGTGCTCGCCCTCGCCTACAAGTTCCTTTCTCAAGATGCCGAGTGGGGTATGAACCGTATCAACGACCTCAAGCGTGAGCAGGTGGAATGTGATCTCCACTTTGCTGGTTTCTTGGTTCTCCAGTGCCCTCTGAAAGATGATGCGGTCCAGGCTGTTCGCATGTTGAACGAGTCTAGCCACCGTGTGGTCATGATCACCGGTGATAACCCGCTGACTGCTGTTCACGTCGCTCGTCAAGTCGAGATTGTGGACCGCGAGTGCCTGATCCTTGACGCCCCCGAGAATGATGATTCTGGCGAAAACCTTGTCTGGCGTAGTGTCGATGACAAGGTGAACACTCCCGTGGACCCAACCAAGCCTCTCGACCCAGAAATCCTCAAGACGAAGGATATTTGCGTTACCGGATATGCGCTCAGCAAGTTCTCAGGCCAACAGGCTTGGCTCCAGCTTCTTCGATACACATGGGTCTATGCCCGTGTCTCGCCCAAGCAAAAGGAGGAGATTCTCCTCGGTCTCAAGGATTGCGGCTACACCACGCTCATGTGCGGTGACGGAACGAACGATGTCGGTGCTCTCAAGCAGGCGCACATTGGCGTCGCCTTGCTCAACGGTACTCGCGATGATTTGGAGAAGATTGGCGAGCACTTCCGCAATACCAAAATGAAGGAGGTCTACCAAAAACAGTGCGACTTAATGAAGCGATTCAACCAGCCCACCCCGCCAGTTCCAGTCATGATCGCTCACTTATACCCGCCTGGTCCAACGAACCCCCATTACGAGAAGGCTATGGAAGCACAAGCTAAGAGGAAGGGTCTCGCGGCTCCCGATGCCGTTCCTACCGATGCCACCAACGGCACCGCGAACAACGGACAGATCGAGAAGCACACACCTTCTGCACCACAGGGTGCTGCTGGCATTATGAGCCAGTTCTCCGACAAGATGATGGAGTCTGAGCTATCCGAATTGGACAGTGAACCCCCGACCATCAAGCTTGGTGATGCCTCCGTCGCCGCTCCCTTCACGTCTAAACTCGCAAACGTTATCGCCATTCCCAACATCATCCGCCAAGGACGTTGCACACTGGTCGCCACGATCCAGATGTACAAGATCCTCGCATTGAACTGTTTGATTTCTGCATACTCCCTCTCCGTCCTCTACCTCGACGGCATCAAGTTCGGCGACGGCCAAGTCACCATCTCCGGCATGATGATGAGCGTGTGTTTCCTGTCCATCTCCCGCGCTAAGGTATGTTTCCCTCCTCCAACCCCCACCATCATACACTAACACCCCAACAGCCCGTCGAAGCCCTCAGCAAAGAGCGCCCCCAACACAACATCTTCAACGTCTACATCGTCGGCTCCGTCCTCGGTCAATTCGCCATCCACATCGCCACTCTCATCTACGTCTCCCAATACGTGCAACGCACCGAGCCCAAAATCCCCAACCCCGACCTCGAGAAGGAATTCGAACCCTCCCTCCTCAACTCCGCCATCTACCTCCTCCAGCTGATCCAGCAGATCTCCACCTTCGCCATCAACTACCAGGGTCGTCCCTTCCGCGAGTCCATCCGCGAGAACCGCGGCATGTATTGGGGATTGGTCGGCGTCGCATGCGTGGCTTTCTCGTGCGCGACGGAATTTGTGCCTGAGATTAATGAGAAGTTGAGGCTGGTGCCGTTTACGAGCGAGTTCAAGATTATGATCACGAGCGTGATGGTGGTGGATTATGTGGGGTGTTGGGTGGTGGAGAAGGGGTTGAAGGTGTTGTTTAGCGATTATAAACCGAAGGATATAGCGATTAGGAGACCGGATCAGGTAAAGAGGGAGGAGGAGAGGAAGAGGGTGGAGGAGGTGGAGGAGCAGGTTAGGAAGAATAAGGAGGTTGAGGAGATGGCGAGGAAGGCGGGGTTGAGGTAGGGGTGAGATGAGAGAGGGGTGTATATAGGGGAGATGAAGAGAAGAGACGAAAATGGTTGGTAGGAGAATAGAGTTCCGTTGATTGATGTTTGAGCATTGATTGTTGGTGGTGTTGAGTGTGGTGATGATAAACAAGCGTGATGACATTAGTGATGAACATCACCACCACCACCACCACCGCCAATCCACCCTACCCCATCCGATCCACCCCATCCATTCCACCATTCCACCATCCCATCCCCCTTCGCTCAACGCTCAACCCCGTCTATATAAACCCCTCTCCCCCCTCTCTTCTCCTTTCTTCTCCTCGCTGCATCTCTCCTTCCCTCCTTTCCTCCTTCCCCTTCTTCTTTCTTCTTCCTCCAACACACACTTCCTCGCTCTACTCCACTTTTCGATCGATCGATGGACTAAAATTCTGCATTTTTGTTCGCCATGGAGGGCTGGAGGCTGGGGTTTCAAATTGCGGGAGGACTTTGCTATGGGTGGAGGGTTGGAGGCTGGGGTCTAAAACCCGAAGAGCACGACGCTATGGAGGGTTGGGGGGAGGGAGGAGCTAAAAGATGAGGGGTTTTGGTGTGGATGGTGGGAGGGGTGTCTAACATTTTGAGAGCTACCCTTTTACTGCTATGGACGGTTGGGAGGGGGGTCTAAAATTCAGAGAGCACGACGCTATGGACGGCTTGGAGGGGGGAGGGACTAAAATTGCGAGAGCACGTTGCCACGTCGTCTTGCTTGGAAGCGGGGGTCTAAAATCCGAAAAACGCGTTGCTATGGAGGGTTTGGAGCGGGCAGGAGACTAAAATCTTGCTATCTCTCTAACATGTTCTCCTGCGTGGAAGCGTGGGTCTAAGAAAGAAAGATTGCGCCCCATGTCCTGTTCGACAGCGCGGTCCGGTTCGAAGCATACACGGAATTCATCGATGTTGTTCGGAGGTGGGTGTCTAAAGAAACGGACGGGTATTGCTATGAAAGGGTTGGAGGGGACTAAGATCACGCCTCTGATCCTGATGTTCTTGCTTTCTTGCTTGAGTGAGGTTTTGGTACCAAATCTACAAAGAAGTCGGCTACGTTGTTTGGGAAGGGGTGCTTAAAACATTGAGAGCTACTGCTGTGAACGGTTCGGAGGGGACTAAAATTCCGCACCCACTTCTGCATGGCCGGGGGAAGGGGGACTAAAAGATACGATGTTTTTGGTATGGACGGTTCGAGGGGTGTCGAAAAGTTCACGATAATATTCTATGTCCTGTTGGACGGCGGGTCTAAAAACTCAGTTACTGCTGTCATGTCCAGTTCCGAGCGTGTCTGAAATCCGGCAGTCGATTTCACGATGTCTTGCTCGACAGGCAGCGCGGATCTGAAATATTGGGACGTCTGCGAGATGGAAGGTTTAGAGGGGTTTACAAAAATTGAGGACAATGCATGATGTCTTGTTCGGCGGCGGGATCTAAAAGGTTCAGCTACCACTACCATGTCCCGTACGGAGGGTTTTTAAAATGCTATACACATCCAACATGTCCTCCTGCTCGGAAGCGAGAGTTTAAGCAACCGTACTACTTTGCCATGTCTTCGGAGACGCGGGTCTGAAATCCCGCTTGCACTACGCCATGTTCACTAGAGGCATATGTCTTAAAGCTGGCACTACTTCCTTATATGTACCGTTCCGAGGACGTCTAAAAGCAATGTCTCTATTTCTCATGTTCTTGCTCGACGGCGGGGTCTGGAGATTTTAACGACTACTACCATGTGCGGTCTTGAGGGGGTCTAAAATTCCGTTCGCCCTACACCATGTCGTCCTGCTTAACAGCGCGGCCCTAAAGACGCAGCCTTTTCGCCATGTCCTTGGGCACAGAGATCCGGTTTCAAATATTGTACTATCTTCGCCATGGACGGCTTGGAGGGTGTCTTAAAGATTAAGATAACGCCCTATGTCTCGTTCGCCGGCGGGAGTCTGAAATTTCGCGCGCCCTACGCCATGTTTGCTGGAGGCGGGTGTCTGAAAAATAGTTATCACTTGCTTTATGTCAGGTGTCTTAACTCTGGCACTACCACGCCCATGACCCTTTCGGAGGAGATCTAAAAATCGCACTCCTACTCTAAATGTCCTGTTCAACAGCGCGGTTCAAAAGTCGCGCGTATGACATCCATGACCTCTTGGGAAGATCGGGTCTAAATACCATGACAGACCCAGCCATGACTGGCTCGGCCCTTAGGTTCGAAAAAAAAAACAATTCCTGCTACAATGTCCTGCTTGGAGGGGGTCTGAAAGTCAGCGATTTTCGGGCCATGTCCTTGGAGACACGTGTCGGAAATCTAGGAGTTGATTGCATTATGTCTTCCTGGGCTCCTCGGCTCAAAAACTTCACAAAAGCTCGCGACGTCCGTTGGAGGTAGGCGTCTAAAGACCCCACTCTTATTCCTGATGTCTTGCTCGGAGGGTCTCACAAAGCGCGATCGCACTGTTCGATGTCCTGACCAGCAGCGTCGGTCTAAAATCTTGAAACGCCTTCGCCATGTCTGGTTCAGACGCGCGTGTTCAAACTACTGCAGCATTGACATGTCCCGTTCGGAAGGGGTCTAGAATCAGGGACTTCTTTTCATGATGCCTCGCTTTACTCCGATATTTGAAGATTATACAAAATCTGAACATGTTCGCTGGATGCAGGTATCTAAAACAATTTGATCCTTAGTTATGTCCTCGGAGATAGGTCTAAAACCTAAAGCGCCATCGCTATGTCCTTTCAAGATCCGTTTCCAAAATCACATTTGTATTTCGAAATGCCCGTCCGTCCAAAGCCGCTTGTCTAAAGATAAGGAGCAATTGTCAATGTCTCCTTCCTCCCAAGATGCCCGTCTGAATCCCCCCACCCCACCTCTACGTCTTCATCGGAGGCGCGGATCTGAAACTTCCGCTGATCATCTCTATGACCGATCAGATACGCGTCATGAAAAAATATTCTTTTGCTCAGCTATGTTCGGTTTGGGGAAGTGTCTAGAACTCCGTGCTTATCCCGCCATGTTTGCGAGGGGTAGGTGTCTAAATTCCGTGACAAATTCTCCATGTCCTGTTCCGGGGGTGTCTAAAACTAACTACCCATATTACATATCCGGTTTGGAGACGTGTGTCTGAAATCGTGTTCCTATCCTAAAATGGCTTGCTCGACAACAAGGTTCAAAAATGAGTAGCATTTCAGAGATATTCCGTTCGGAGGGTGTCTAAAATGTCGTACAATTTCGTCATATCCTCGGAGACGGATGTCTTAAACCTGACACATACACCAAAATGTCCTGTCTGGAGCCGCGTGTTCAAAACTCTCTGTCTTTTCGCCATGTCTTGCTCGACAGCGGGGGTCTGGAATCGCCCTGCCCATTCGAGATGTTGGCTGGAGACAGGTATCTGAAACGCGCAGATATTGGAACAATTTCCGCTCAAAAGCGTGGGACCCAATTCCATCACTATATTTCTATGTCTTCTTTGGAGCCGCAGGTCCCAAAAGCAACCGCGTGCCCGCCATGTCCTATTTGGAGGCACCTGTCTAAAACTTTTCTACTTTCTCTATGCCTTGCTCGATAGCGTGGTTTAGAAGTCATGCATATGGCCTCCATGTCTTCTTCGGAAGTTCGGGCCCAAAACTGCGTACAATCATGGCGATATTTGTTGCAAGGGTGACTAAAATCTTGTATTTATTCCGCCATGTCCTTAGAAACACATTTCTGCAATCCAGCAACTTGTCAGCCATGTTCTGCTTGACAGCGAGGTCCAAAATCAAGTAGCGTCTCCAAGATGCCCGGCTCGAGGGTCTCTAAAGAAGTGATGGTGTTATTTTATGTTGCGCCCGCAAAAAACTTGCCATGTCTGGTCCAGAGACGTGTGTCTAAAACCTGCCAACGGTTTCCCAATGTCCACTTCGGATGCGCAGGTCTAAAGTTGATGAATTTCCCAATATGCCGTTTGGAGGGATCTGTCTAAATTATCTCACAACTTCTCGATGTTTCTCGACAGCGCAGTTCAAAAAGCGCCCTAACATTCTGCCATGTCGTCTTCTGGAAGATGCGCCTGATTCTTTCACGACGCAAAATCATGCTGCGCTTCCCTGGTGTGGGACTCAAACGGACGGAACCCCAGATCATGCTGCGCTTGCTTCGTGAAGAGCCTAAATCTACGTCAGGTGGATAGATGTTCCGCTTGCTCAGTGTGGCGCTCAAATGAGAATTAAGACTCTTCATGCTTCGCTTGCTCCGGAAGGGATCTAAGCCATCGTTGTCAAATCCAATATATCTTTCACGCTTCGGGCATATTAAAGGGGGAGGAGCGTAGAGCTATACGGACCCATCTTTCTACAATCTTCTTTGCTGGAACTAAACCGAAGGAAATTGCTCGACATGTTCTCTCCAGAGACGTGTCTGGAATGGAAAGGGTCGAGTGTCATGGGTATTTCGCTCAGTGCGAGGTTCAAAACATCTCCCATTCATCCCAGGTTCAGGAGAAGCTCAACACGTTATACGAAAACACCTCTCTACAAAATGTCTCTGCTAGCAACTAAAGGAGTTTGGCCAACTTATTATGGCCGGCTTGAAGAAGGGAGTGGAGAAATTGACCACTAATATCCACGGACGATGTGGAGATGAATGGTGTGCACAATTCAACACTGACTGAAAGGAAACGACTATCCTCGTATGTCCTTCTGGAACGAAAACACACACAAAAAGATCTCATGTGTGGAGGGTGCGGTGTGAAAAAATACCGGTACACGCTCACTGTATGTATGTAAGAGGGAATCTGCATATTACCATTCTATACGGGCGTGCTCTCCAGCTCAGTAGGATATCAAAAAACCAATCAAGAAAGTCATAGTGTGTTCCAAGCGGGCCTGGATTCGAACTTGGCGCTTGGCTCGTAAGAATGCGTTCGGAGGGAGAAACGAACAAAAAGGTATGATGACCATTTGATGTGAGGGGTGGGAGTGGGACACTAAAACAAGGCGAAATTCAGTGCATGTGGAGAGGATTTGCTGGAGAATCAAAACGGACCATGTCAACTATGGAGTGCTCTTGGGGTAATGGTAGTGAGAAATGTTGAACGTACGTTGGTAAACGTCCATGGGGCGGAGCAGGAACCCTGGGTGATAAGACAAAATGTACATGCATATGTGTCTCGGAGATGACCAGAAGCACATTATCTGAATTTAAATCAAGCTCAGGGAGGTGAAAACCGTTTATGAAAAAGACTTAAATATTCATCTATGGTCTCTCGACAAGAAGAGTATGAGTATAATCGACAAAGAAGGATAACGTACTGGGAGCCAAGCTCAGTGGACCACAAAACTGAGGATCTGGTTTGCTACGCATGACTGGTCGAAGTATTGCAAAGAGGCCCAAGAACAGTGCGATGTTGTAAACGCGAACAACTAATTATTGTAAGACTTTCATTGAGAAAGGTCAATGTAGAGGCCAGCGCAGGAGAAAATGTCATACCGAAACCGCGAATGAAGTAATACATGAGAAAGCAGACCCAATAACCGCTGATATGATGTGTCCTACTCTTTCTGCTCGCGACGTTCAAGATTCGCAGTGCAGAACTGAACCGCCGCACCAACTATTACCTTCCAGACTTCAAACTCCATCTCATTCCTAGGCGCGTATATGAATGTGTAGTTCCACGGTAGCATTCCACCACCACTCAGTCTATGCCGCCTGCCCCACCCCGTCTCAATGACACTCTTTTGATCAGCCAAACTCACGATCATATGAGTACTTCCATCCGGTGGGTGAATGTGAATCATCTCTCCTCGCGTCGCGCGAAGCACCTTGGGTTTTTCTGCGTCCGATAATAGGGCGAAATTCCTGATGCCGACCGCTGGAACTGGCCCTTCTAACACAGACTTCTGCGTTTGCAACCACCTACTGTGCGATGCAACGATACTGTCAAGATAATTGTACATGGCCTGCTTCATCTCTTCTGTGGCGATATCGCTGGTCTGTCGTTGTGGGGCAACGAAGTTTGGGATTTGTGGTGCTTTGTTTCCAGGTCGCCATTTTAGTCCGCGTGCAGCGTCAGTGGGTAGATGGGTTTCGTTGTCGAAGGGGCCGGCAACTATGCTGATATCGTAGGGAGCGGGTACAGTGACGTCTTTCCGGGCCTTACGGGTCATCTTAAGTTGTTTGATCCAACCTTGGAACGTGTTCGGCAACCCATGAGGACCTAATGAGCAGTAGTACCGGTAGTCCTGGTAGGCAATTGTGGCAAAGACAAGAGTCAACGTCCCTGCTGCCAACGTGAGGGGGCGTTCGATGATGAGGTTTTGAAGTTGGGAAGCCATGTTGAGAGTTAAGAATAAATATAGCACGTTTTCGTCTGTCTCCCCAGAAACAATAAAACTGTCAAAGTTTTTGAGTACCTTGTCAAGTAGCAGTTGTTAGATGTATGACATGATAGCTGTCCTTATGTACCGTGCTAAATTTCCTGAGACCGAGTTCATTTCTCCGAGATGAAGAGTTGCTCCGAGCGTCTTACTGCATCGATATGCGAGAAGCTGATCTTCTGTGGAATATGAATGCATTTGACTAGGAGCAGTTACCTAGTGGAAGTAGATGTTCTGTTCACGAGTCTGAATCCAGTTAGATCATGCCCGGACATGTCCTCGGGTCCGACATAGGAGGCATCACTAAGCGTATTATCGGAGATCGCTCCGGATCCGATCCGAAAGGCCGAAAGGCCGAAAGGCCACGCGATACCGCAACTGTTCCATTTTTGCCCCAAAGACTGCTAAACAACTTCCAGATTACTCCTTCTCTTAACTCATATGTAATATAGTTACCTCTACTGGTGGTACCCCATGCTTTAGAGTTGCCTTACAGGAAAATTTATGCTCTCAAGGTTAGTTTTCTGAACCTCTTGTCCTCGTGCAGCCGACACCAGCCCGTCCAACCAATCCTGATGCCCCATGAGCATCACGTTAGGTTTGTCACTCGCTAACTTTTGAAACACTGGTCCATTCTGGACTTCTTGAGTCAACACTCTGACTCTGTTATTGCTGACTTCTTCAATGATCCAAGCATGATAAATTTCGAGCCCTTCATCCGTCACACTGTACCATGCGATCCTCCCAGCAGTGCCTTCCTTTGGAACGACAGACTCTTTGACCGTGCACGTCAGTGGTGGAAATCCAAACGTGCTGAACTTGAAGACATTGCCCTCTTTCAAGTACGATCCGGATGCCGGCGGCGTGATCTGGTCACAATTCTTATAGTATGTCTTCCATTTAGAGATATCAGCTAGAAGCTCCCATATCTGTTGCGCGGTAAGATTACGCGCGATGACCTCGTTGGAAACGAAGTTGTCGGTTGTTCCGGGTAAGAGACGCTCTGGCCAGATGATGCTCGATAGAGTAGCCATCCTGATCAAAAATATGACGTTTGTCGTGTGGTCAGATTTCTAGAAGAGGTAGCCGATGATGACGTATCAGGGTTTCCGGCGTAGACAGATAGGTAATAAGAGCATCCGAAAGCGTACGAACTATAAGATCAATTGGCAGCAGGAGGTGTGATGTGTGGAGAGAGTCTTGTTTGTTACGACAAGTGGCTCCATCATGTTGAAGCGCTCATGTAAGCGCGTTCATCATTATATAATGTGTGCAGCGAACCAGCATGATTGACCAATAGAATTGGACGCTATCTAAGATCGGCACTATGACGACATCGCACGAACTCGAAGAAAACGTTCATATCTGCCTCATACTCTATTATCTAGGAATATTCTCAACCCTAGAAATATCTGAGTGTTACGCTCTGTAAGCAGGGATCTATCCAATCTGACGGCACAACTATGACCAAAGAACGTTGACCCCTCGCTTTTCAGTTCTCTGCACAGAGAGGCAGCGCATACATCATTCCAAGCCAAAGAGACCACGTATTCCACGATACTTTGTCCGACGCAACATCTCTGAAGTGGACAATCCGAAACGCTAGCCAAATCCCTATACCAAGTGCAAAAACGTAACCAAGCCATGTAACATCCCAGAATACAGGACAAAAGATGGACCATAACAGGATCGGAATCGCACTTTCCCACCTACTGAACGAGTCGCCCGTTATCAAGGGGCTTGTCCGACGCCCTTTCGTAGCGTCGCCGACTGCATCTGCTAGGTCCTGATCGGAGAGAGTCAAAAAGATGATTGCTCCAGTGATGGCGACCCACGTATACGTACGGATTGTCATGAAATGCGGCCCCGCGGCAACTTTCAATGGCCCGGAGCTGTAGCACATGTATCCCACCGCATTGTTAAGGTTCCGCACAATATACAGCTCGTCCGATTTACCAAGGTCATTGCAAATTCAAGTCAACACCATCAAAGCCACAGTTTCATCGATACCTCCGAGGAAAAAATTTCCAACAAAAACCACTGGAATAACTGCAAGCAGAAGACGGCGCGTTTCAGTAGCCGTGATTTTACCAGCAGGTATAGGACGCCATTCCTTGTTGTTCTGGTCTTCGATGATGGAGCCTGGGAGCCTTTGGTTTGCGAGGTTAAACAGAAAAAGATTAAAATAGTTCAATAGTGCGACGTGAGGTACACGAGAGAGAACTTCGTAAACCTTGGGATCATATATGTCACTGCATTAATGGAGCCTTCGCTAGCTTATTTTTGCACGACCCGTTGCCGTCTATGTAGGTAATTCTTCTGTCAATGGTCGTGAGTGAGCGGACATCCTAATCATGTTGCATACCAATAAGCTGGTCGTAGAATGTATACACACCACATTAACGGAGCTGTGACACGAACATTTCCTTGTCTTGCATTTTAACTACCAGTCTTATAATGACTATCACTCTTTATGAGGGATAAGAGCGAGCGCAAAATACATCTGAAGAGGCACACAACATGAGTTCAATTGGCAGCGGATCCACTGCGTATCTTCTTGCAAGATAAGTAGATTTAATTGAAAAGAGAAATATGCCAGCTGATCACCAGACTAACAACCAAAACTCGACATAAACAATTGATTAAAGAATGATTAAACCATTTTCACGCTGTCTTATTGCCTGGAGCGAAGAGAGCAGACTCATATATCAAATTGTTGTAATATTAAGGTCCAACGTGAAGGCGGAGAGTAAGCACAGGCGACACATATGCGCAATAAGAGTTTTAGGCTTATGAAGCGAGAAATGCATGTTGCAGCAGGCAAGCGTTCAGCAGCAGGGGCCTTGGTGTTGAGATGTTTGAGTAATGCACAAGGTAGACTATCCGATAGCCTATCGATAAACTGGACATTCTAGGCGTTCATGTTAATTATTCTCGACTGAGGCAAAATCACGATCAGGTTCTGAAGGAATCAGCACACTGAGAGAGACTTTTCGATTCTAGCTTTATATCTGTGTATCGTAACAGATTCAAATTTTTTAAGTCGCTCTCTCTGAAACGTTCTTAATCAATGAGTCTATATCTTAAGTTTCCCGAGCTCAATAATGTCGGCCTAGGTAAGGCGCATTTATTGAGCGGGATGCGGGATGTTTCGGCGAAAGACCCAAACATTTGACCTGCTTCCTATATCTGATTTTCGAATCTTTGCACGTGCGTGTAGCAGGAAATTTATCAGTATCTCCGGCAGCTGCAATGCTGAATATGTTGTTCTCATGGTGCTGCAGATGATGTGCTGCAGAGTAGAAAACTTCACCGTATAGATTGTTTTGAGGTAGCAGCCTTTGAGACATATTTTCGAGTTTCCCAAGCACTTGTAGATTCCCCTAGAACTGTAGATATACACCTTGAAGCGTCTTCGACTTCTTAATTTACTTGGAATCGAAGTGTTTGCATTTGATCTTTCGGTAGCCGATTGAAGGCGGCTTTTAGACTCTGAATGTTCTCAGCATTGATTCCAAAGGTAAATTGAATCGAAACACCACATGAAACAGAACGAGTGTTACACATATTATGTAATGGGTGCGAAGAGAAGACTTTTGCGGTATTCGGTGCTGAAACACGAATAGATCGTAAGCCCTTGGGTAGAGTGATAATGCAGATGTTATAATTGACTGGATCGAGGTTAAGGGAATCCTTGAAATGAACAAACTAGACATGGATGTAATTCAGTTCCATGAATCACTTCCACAGTGATGTGCGTGCTGCTGGAACCTCATATTGAAGTTCAGGAAGAGGAAATTATTTGCCTACAAACATGTGTCACGACTCTCTTCAATCGCGGAAGCAGACGTAGTGACTGCAAGTCTTAATATAACCGCCCTAGTCTAACATTAAGGCTGCTGCGGCACGTATACGAACAGATGGGCTAATTGAATTTCTCATGAACAAAGAAGGCTAGATGCAGCTAGGATCGCGGGAAAGGCCCGGTGTATACCTATGCTGCAAAACTGTGGCAGAGCTTGATTGCCAATTTTTATATATTCGAGACCTCCATACACTCATTTAGTATACAATATTAGAGTTCCCTCTCATCCACTATATCTTGCTCGATTAGAGACCAATATTTGGTAATATCAAGATGACCAAGACAGCCATGCCACACTTCTGTAAGAAAAGGTCGAAATTCATCGTCCTCATTGCCTATCCGGGCAGGATTGGACGAGATCCTGAAGCTGGTCTGTTATGTCCACTCATTCCAGGCCTTCATGGAAAACATTGAATAATTGACATGTCGCATTGTGGTACTAAGTTTGCTTAAAGATGGTATGATTGTGTAAAGCAGCAAAACGCTTACCTGTATGAATATGAAGGCCGCCCGGCAACCTCAAGTTCTGCTCAGAGAAGAACATTGAAGACTACAACTCGGGTTGAGAGTTAAATTCGTTTAGTGCCTCCATGACAAGCGCCTGGGAGATCCACGGAAGCCGATCGAAGTCATAATTGACTTTGTGAAAGAAGAGAGTGTGGCTAAAAGCTGAACTATCCCACTGGGAATACTCTTACGCCACTATAATTTAGTGAACTTGAGAAAAGAAGCCGTGAAAAATCCGGCAATCTGTAATAAGCAGATAATGTACTATATATTTGCAGCACACCAGAGACTTAAAGAATGTGTGACATTTACCAGAACGGTATGTTGCAAACGCAGAGATTGTCACTTAGGCGAGGTGAATGAGAGGCTGCATATATATATGATCTCGGCACAAACTGCCAATTCAAGGGACGCTCCTTCCCTCTGTAGGTCACCTAAGCTCACCTAATCTATCTCGGCATGACGCCCTTGGATTCGTGCTGACGGTTTTGTCAATATTTATTTACTGTCGCGACACCAGTTTCCAAACACCACACTCTATCGACGCAAGCATGGCGCAGCAGTTTCCTTTCATGCGGCTCCCGCTAGAGTTGCGACTGTGTGTCTACGAACAGATCACAATATATCAGGTTCAGAAGAAAATTATCTTAAGACCTAGTCTCCTCGACTCTGTCACTGATCCGACAGCTCGACCTCCAGCACTGGTAACTCGGAACGGCAAGGAGCAGTCGGCCCGCAGGGAGACTGATGTTGTCCTTCATATCTCAGCCGTGCCTGTAGGGATATTGGGAACATGCCGACAGGTGAACCAAGAGGTACGCTGTAATGGAGCATGTTTCTGTCATAGGATATGTTATCCTTTCAGGACGTCAATTTCTAACACGCAGATATGCAGGTCACACCGTTCATCAATCGACTAAAGAAGGACATCTTTCGTAGTGGAGTCACTATCGATTGCCACTGGAATCGTCCGGAGTTGACCTACTATTGCCCTCTGATCGTTCCTTCCATCGGACCACAATTGACAAACAAGCTCCTCCACGAGCGTGTAAGTTCGAGCAGCCCTGCCAATTTCTAACAATGTTACTTAAACATGTCGAAAAGGTCGAAGCCGCCTTCCCTGGAAGCGATGCATTCTCTCAGCGGGCAATCTGCTAGGTTATGCTTCGGAGGATGATGAAACGCTCGCTGCTGCCTTCTGAACATGGCACTACTCCAGGAGATATCAACTGCCGAGTAGTCTATATTCACGACAAAGATGAGATCCACAGTGCTTCACAGTGTATGACAGAAGCCTATCTGAAATTGGGACGCTGTCTTAACTATATCGACCTTCGAAAGCGAAAGATGTTTCGAGGAGAGAAGGATCCGGGAAAAGCTAACGTTGTTTATCGCGACGAACATGTTATGATCATTATGGCCGACAACCTTCATATTTTGGAGTATGCAGAGGTGATCAACGACGGTACTCGACTTCCGCCTCCCTAGGACTTAGCATACAGGCAAAAGGAGATAATGGCGGTAAATAGGCAAACATGACGAAGAGGTTCTGCATTTTGAGTTTCGAACAGCTCGATCAGCATGAGCCACTAAGTTGTGAGCTGCCTAAGTTCGACAGCGGTATAACGATTAGATACGGGATTTGAATGAATGGGAAGGAGGTGACACAAACGAATATGGGAACAAGATGAGAAAAAGATTGAAGCAGGATGTTTGGATTTGTTAAGGTCCTCGGAGAGATGTGCGAAAGATGTCGAATAGCCGGCATTTTCTCCGCACGACATCCGTGCGCTTCCCCACTATTCAGTACCCCTCTCTGGGGTATTCCACGAATGAATACATCTGCAGCAAACATTGAAATAGATTTTCTCCGCGTAGTTCCTCTCCTTGAAAACATACACAAACCATGAAGATAATCATCACAGGTGCCGGTGGCTTTGTCGGCCAAACGCTCGCCAAAAAGCTCATCGAAGTATCCCCCGAAGCTGAGCTCATCCTAGCAGACGTACAAGCGCCTCCGAACCCCACCAACTCAACTACAGTCGAATGCATTGGAGCAGATCTAACCAAAGCTGAGACGCGCAATGCTCTGATCGATCGCTCTCCCGATGCCGTCTACATTCTCCATGGCATCATGTCCAGCGGCGCGGAAGCCAACCTGGAGTTCGGTCTGAGCGTCAACTTCGACAGTGTCCGCGGCCTCCTCGACATCATTCGCGAAAAGAAGCCTGGCACTAAAGTCATCTTCACCTCCTCGTGCGCTGTATTCGGAAGGGCGGCAGTCGAAAACGTGGCTACCGAGACGGATGTCGTCCCGATGCCAGAATCCTCGTACGGCACGCAGAAACTCATGATCGAATACCTGGTCAACGATTACTCAAGAAGAGGTCTCATTGACGGCAGAGTCGTCCGTCTACCTACTGTTTTCGTTCGCGCTGGAGCGCCCACCGCGGCAGCCTCTTCGTTTGTTTCGGGCATCGTTAGGGAGCCCGTTCACGGACAGGAAAGCGAGTTACCTGTCGATCCTAACATCGGAATATGGCTTGTGTCGCCCCGTACATTGGCGCATAACCTAATCCATGCAATGAACGTTCCTGCTGAGAAGTTTGGCCACTTTCGAACAGTGTTACTGCCAGGGTACACTGCCACCAGCGGTGAGATTCTGGACGCGTTGGAAAGGGTCGCGGGTAAAGATACGAGAGCACTAGTAAAAGAGAAGAGGGATGAGAAGATTGAGAGAATCGTGCTCAGCTGGCCAGGGAAGTATAATACAGCAAGAGCGAAGGAGCTGGGATTTGCGGACGATGTGGGCCTCGAACAGACTATCAAGGATTTCATCGACAGCGTAAAATAGTTGTATTCGCACAAGAATCCGTTTAACTTTTCTACACAACCTCGTTCGAGATACTCACCAATCTGGCTCAATGAAGTACCTTTTCCACCCACCCCTCGTATCCGCCTTCTTCCACTCATCAATACCATTCTTTATACCCTCAGCGCCAACCTTCCAATCCCCTCTCTCCACCATCTTCAGCCAACTCTGCAACACCTTCACGAACCTCACAGAATGCATCTCAATATACGGCTGATGCCCCGTCTGGTAAAGCTCTCCATGCACATCATGTGGCAAAGGATCATCATACTCCGTAACCTGCTCCCCAAACATCGACCAATCGCTCTTTCTCGCCCACCCAGTCCCACCGATCGCATACGGAAGCACGAGAACAACCTCGTCTTGATGGGGGTTGTGATGCGCCCAGGAAGAGCGGAAGTACAAGCCTGAGGTATACGAGGATGCGTTGAACGGCCAGCCGAAGATGTCGTGGGGATTATATACCTCCGAGCTCGCTGGTCGGTTGTAGGCTAGGGGTGAGCGGAATAGCAGGAGTGGAGGCGTGAAGTCATTGGCCTCGAATCGGTCTGGGACATCTTTTTCCATGCCGAAGAAGGGCTGGGTTGGGAGGGATTCCTGCGTTGGGACTTCGAGACCGGGAGCGATGAAGCGGAAAGGTGGACGGCGTGCTCGGGTGAGGAATTCGAAGGAGAATCCTGGTCTGATTTGGGCAGATTTCAGTGTGTTGACGTTGAATAGGGTCGTACTTGTAGTTTCTCCAGTCACGGGTAGAGAAGGCATACGCGTCTCGATCGCGAGGACGAGGCTGTTAAAGACATTGACGGCTTCGTCTAGTTGAGCGGGCGAATATGGTAGGATTTCCCAGGGACTGAATTCTGTGTCAGGACCCACGGCTTTCACCTTGCCGACGCGGATCATGTCGAGCCATTTCTCTAGCACATCCTCCAAGGGATACCACTTGATACGATCGGGCTGACAAAGACCGTCTCCATCGTGGATGCTCATGCACATGATTGCGGTGTTGGTGTGCTGATCGAATCTGGGGATTTCGTTAGCACGATGATACCATCTATCCATATACATGCCGGTGGAAAGTCACAGAAGGCATATGTGTCTTCCTATGTATGGCATGTCATGTCTTAAGCTGTACCCCACCACAAGACAGATGACATGACGGAAGCACCACAGCTCTATTGCACCTCAAGATCACACCTCATTGGTATAACTTACATCAGACCCTCAGGATGGCTCGCATGATTCACCGCCCAATACAACCTCACATATCTCCTCAACTTCCTATGTTCCAACCTCTTATGAAACCCCGAGTACATATTCACCTGGTGCTCAACGTACCCACAGGTCTGATCAATGAGCGCAAACATATCGTCTCCAGGGTACAGCAGCGCGCTCACGTAATAATGAAAATACTGCTCCTCTGGGACATGGTGAGCTCCCCGCAGGAACGAGATGAGCTCTTTTGAAAGTTCTTTCGATGCTTTTTCGGCCTCTTTCCCATGGTGCTCGAACCATGATTTGGGTTGGAAGTCTTCGGGTTCCCGACGCATGCCCTCCCATCCTAGGCGGACGATCTCGTTGTGGAGCTCAACGCAACGTGATACGTTTAGGCGTTGTGCTGGGAAAAAGTCGGAGCGTCCGGGACGAAGAGAAGGGAAGAAGATGGCGATGAGAATGGTGGCTATGGTAGCGGCGTATATAAGGCGTTCCATGTTTTTCTTTTCTTTGGGGGCACACCTACGCTAGTGTGAGGGTAGGTGGTGGCAGCGTCTCAGAACATCGATCAAAGATACAATACTCGACGAATTGTAACGTAGAGTACTAAGTTGTGTAATAATACACTTCAAAATTTGGATTCCACGCACGATTGATTTTGGACAAAGGTCATTGGTTGTCCATTGAAGATGCGAGCTGGGAGAGTTCAGGGGCGCGAGCTAACGCTAGTTTTGATTAGTGCGATATCAGACAACTGTGCCCTTCTATCCAGTCTACTTCCTTTTTTGTCACGTGTTGATCCATCTTCCTTACGCAGAGAGGCAAATTCGATTGATTGACATTGTCAATACGTGGACAAGGAGGGCACGCTCCGGAGACCAATCATATACGTCTTTTCCAAGTAGCATACATGACCTTCTTGGGAGCTAAATAATGTTGCATACTACGTACTCGAAGTCTCTTACCTGGTTTGATTAATGGCTATTAAGAATTACATTTAATTGCAGCGATTGTACAT
The DNA here is from genome assembly GCA_033220655.1 of Pseudopithomyces chartarum. Classification (NCBI taxonomy): domain Eukaryota; kingdom Fungi; phylum Ascomycota; class Dothideomycetes; order Pleosporales; family Didymosphaeriaceae; genus Pseudopithomyces; species Pseudopithomyces chartarum. The sequence continues at coordinate 1,260,200 of WVTA01000016.1, forward strand.
ACCACAGATACCCATTCCAGGTAGTCTACAATCAAGACCGCTACTAGCCATCAGGTAAGGTACATGGATGTTCAATTAAGCTTGTACAGCCGCGCATACTAACTGGGGCATTACTTCTACAGTCGGGAATACAAGGATAGCATATTCGCGTACGGCCGCAGAGCGGGTAGAGCGGAACTATGCAGTAGCGGAAAGCTGGGCTTACGTCAATCTCGACCCCATCACGATCACGAACTCCAGATGTCACCCCTTCAGGAACAAGAACCTGAGTTGAATTGGTTTCAGTGTGTCCGTCTTTGCCGATTAGGATTCGCACTAGGATGAACTCAGCTGGATCTAATAAAGCTACTTACCTTATTCTTCTAATTGCCATACAATGCTGCCAAAAACGTCCGATGTAGATCCCTGTAGTGCATCGTGGGTCAGGACTCCAGAGCAAGGCCAAGAAAATGACATCGTAACTGGGGCTGAATTAGGCACGCCATCAATTCATTCGCCTGGCGAAGGGTGGCGCCGTCCTGCTAGTCTATCTGTGCTTGTATAAAGACAGACAGCCATTCTGTTGACCGTAGCGTGCGAAACGACCCGACCAAATGACTTCCAAAACAATGATCCTACAAATAGCTCTGGCGCTCAGCCTCAGCTCTATAACAGCCGCCCAATGGCTCGACGACAAGCCTCTCGGTTCCTGCGCAGACATCGGCTGCCCCCCAGCCTCAAACAACATCACCACCGCCGCAGAATGTAAAGTCGCGAACCAGACCTACACAAACCTAGGCGTAGCCACCTTCCCCTCTTCCATCGCAGCCAATGCCTCCAGTCAGAATCTCACCTGGACAATGGCCTTCCACGACTACACCAACTACGACCCAGACGAAAAGCTCGAACGAACCATCGAAAAGGCTTTCTTCCTGGGCACCCCGGAAAACGTGAGCCTAGCCACAGCAACAGAGTTCCATGGTTGCGCCGTGTTACTAGAAGCATACGACACCGTTTGGCGCGATAACAAGCCCTGGGACGAATTCTCGTGCGAGAACCTCATCGGCAGCGAGTGCCACGATGAGCTACTAGATCAAATCCGAGCATTTGCACGAGAACAAGCTGGGAACTCAACTGCAGGAAACAGCACGAGTGAGTCGTGTGTGAGACTAAGCGAGCACCTCTCCAGCACACGAGGCGACTCCAGCGACAGAGAATTCAAATGCGACGAATGGACGAAGGTGAAAGTCATACGTATGTACCTCTTTCAGACCCCCAACAACTCCCAAGAAAAACCTGCTAACGTATCTCACCAGCTCTCACCGGTCCATCCGCCCCCCGTCCTCTAACCGAGTCTCAAAACTCTACCTCAAATTGCTACCCTACGGAGCCCAAGTCTAACGATCTAACGCTTGTGACCAGCTGGAACAACACGGGGACAATGTACGCGAATGATACGATTAAGATGGTCAGCAGTGTGAATGTTGCGTTGACGGTGTTCTGGGGGGCGAAGGTTCCCGTACGGTGGATTTGGAGAGCCATGTTAATTGCCTGGTGCCGGTGGATGAGACGACGAGGTCGAGGGAGACGAAGAATGAGGGGGAGGATGAGGGGAGTGGGGCGGGGAGGGTGGAGGGTGTGATGGTGGGGTTGTTGGGGGTGGGGACGGTGATGGTGTGGGTGTTGCTGTAGAGGAAGAGGTGCATGGATATGCGGATTCTTCCATATAAGCCAATTCTTCCATTCTGGATAAGTGCTCTCCGAATAGTAGTCTCGAGTTCAGGTAATAGTGACTATGGATTTTGCAGGTAGCTTGCGATTAAGACTACTGCACAGGTGGGCTGTATGAAGGGGCCGCCGAACAAGACACTCACCGCAAGGCCGTCATGCTATATAACCCGCGCATAAGTGGCAGATGTTATATCATGTCTAGCATGATCCCACATAGTAAAATCGCAGTAATGCGCAGTCCCCAGAACTGGCCCAGTATTTGAGCAAGGCACTACGCTACATAGTCTACCGACACAACGGGTCGCTACATGATCCACGAACATCCATTTTACCTAAACAGGAAGTTCCACTAGCGTGGGTACCCTCTGGCCCAAGCTCCCACCCCACGTCATCTCCAGGCAGGCACCTCTCAGCATCGCCATTTCACTTCGAGTAGATGCTCCGCTCACTCCCCCCACCCCTCGCCCTACCTCTCCGTCGAATAGCCCAATACCACACCCACCGAATCACCAAACGAAACCCCCCAAAAATGGCCTCCGCCATCCAACTCGACGAGATCCCCACCCTCTCCCTCCTCTACAAGCTCGACCGCCTCCCCCTCCACTCCGCCGCCGACGCCCTCCACCCCCCAAATGCCACCCACAACGACAAAATCTCCATCATAAAAGGCGACATCACCGAGCTCGCCACCGACGCCATCGTCAACGCCGCAAACGAATCTCTCCTCGGCGGCGGCGGCGTCGACGGCGCCATCCACGCTGCTGCGGGTCCCGACCTCGTCGACGCATGCCGCCCGCTTGGAGGCTGCGAAGCAGGCGAGGCGAAGATAACGGATGGGTTCGAACTGCCGTCCAAGAAAGTGATTCACGCCGTGGGTCCACGCGCGTACGCTCTCAGTGAGGAGGAGGCGGAGAGGAAGCTCAAGAGTTGCTATCGCGTGGGGTTAGAGCTGGCGGTTGAGCATGGGCTGAAGAGTGTGGCGTTTCCAGCTATTAGCACGGGGGTGTTTGGGTACAATAATTTGAAGGCGTGCAATGATGTGCTGGCGGAGGTGAGGGAATTCCTAGATGGAGGGAAGGGAGAACAACTGGAGAGGATTGTGTTTTGCAATTTTTTGCAGAAGGATCAGGATATTTATTATAGGGTTGTCGCGTGAGTGAGATGGGTTTCGGTTTTTGGTTAAACGGGGCACTGATACGGTTCACAGCAAGTACTTCCCTCCTGTCGTGGAGGCAGGAGACGCAGACAAGACCTCGACCAACGAGGCAGACATCGCTGCGAAGCTGCCAGATCCTCCCACCACCGAGCCTAAGGACCCTGAGGAGCCTTCTTCGAAGAAGCAGAAGACGGAGAGCGCGGACGAGGACTTCGTAGTCGTGGACAAGGACGGAGCAAAGGGTGTCCCAAAGGGCGAGCTATGAGGGCTGGCAACTATCGTGCTGGAATAATGTTGATGACTCATGAGGGATTCTACAGCGAGGCGTTTTAGTGTTAGCATGAATTGAATATACCCTCTGTAGCGATCGATTGCGCAAGGCTAGCATAGTATAGGAAAAGTGTCCAAGGATTATCTTACTTAATAGAGGAATCTAGTCACTAACGTTAACTTGATATGTGAATATCTTACTCCTTAATACACCTACACCTTAATACGCCTACGCCTTCATACGTCTACTCTTAATACGCTTACTCCTTACTACGCTTTCTTTTTATAATGCTTTCTTCTTATTACTCTACTCTTTATACGCCTACTTTTATCACTCTTAATATACCTGCTCCTTATTACATCTACTTCTTATTACTCTTAATACGCCTAGTCCTTATTACTCTTAGTATACTTGTTTCTTATTACGGTTTCTTCTTGATACATCTACTCTTTATTATGTCAACTCCTTATTACGTCCAATTCCTATTACGTCTACTTCTTGATACGTCTACTCTTATTAAGCCTACTCTTATTATATCTACCTCTTATTATACCTACTTCTTATTACGCTTATTACACTTACACCTTAACACGCTTACTTCCTAATACACTTACTACGCCTACTTCGTACTACGCTTATATTACGTTTACTACGCCTACTCCTTATTACGCTTACTATGTCTACGCCCTATTACGCTTACTACACTTAGTCTTTATTACACTTGATTCTTATTACATCTTCTTATCAATACGTCTACTTCTTACTACGTTTACTCCTTATCATGCCTACTCGTTATTACGCCTACTCTTCATTACGCCTACTCTTCATTACGCCTACTTTTCATTACGCCTACTCTTTATTACGCCTACTTCTTAGTACACTTATTGCCTACTTTTAAGTACGCTTATTACACCTACTCTTTATTATGTCTACTTCTTATGACGCCTACTTCTTACTACGCGTATTACGTCTACTCCTTGTTACATTTACTACGCTTATTATATCTACTCCTTACCACGCCTACTCCTTTAGAAATAGTCAATTTCTATCATGAACTACACGCTTTAAAGTAACTTACCACATAATTCCAATCCCATTCCTTACCTTCCTCAACTTCACACCTCCCGATAAGTACCCGCCATCCCTACTACAACCCGTCAGCCTCTCCCAATCACCACACTCGTAAACTCACCATCCTCACCACTTCCCACTTACTACCCTCACGATCCCCATCTCCAACACCGCTAGCCCCCCCAGCCTATCACATCTCTCCACCCACCCGCATCCCCACCCCAAATCCTTTAACCCCTAAGAACAAAACCATACCCATCACTCCGATAGGCACCAGATTCGACCCTGTAAACCGTAGCGTTACTCTAATCTCCTCCACTCGCTGTATATCATCCGGTTGTGCCCTCACAGCTGGAAGTACATCGCGCTCGATGTCGTGGTGGAAAGAGAGCGGGAGCGTAGTCTGTGGCGAGGCGTAGGGAGGTGGCACTAGAGGGTCTGGCGGGCCTGGTGGTCCTGGCGGGGGAGTCGTGGGTGGAGGGGTTTGGGGGCCCTTGGGTACCATCGTTGCTGTTGTTTTGATTTTTTGATTTTTCGTAGAAGGGAGGGGGAGATGGGAGATGGGAGGATGGTGGAAAGAGATAGGAGGGGGGGATTTATATGGAGAGTGGTGGGGGTGGTGGGTGGGTGAGCTCAACAGGGTGGGAAAGGGCCAGTTAGATGCGAGTGGATTGGAGAAGGGGAGGTTTTGTTGGGTGGGTAGGTATAGCGGCTTGATTTGAGTGGGCATAGCGTAGGTTGGGGAGGGTCTAGGATAGTTTTTTTTTGTTTGGAGCGAAAGGTAGGATGAGAATATGTGTGGTTGGGAATAGAGCTGTGGGATGGAGGAGTGGGGACGATGAGGTGCTAGTAGGGTATGGGTCGTGGGAGGAGGAAGGGAGATGTGGTTTGAGATCTGTTTAGTGGAGTTTTGTAGTATGAGCAGTAGCTCGAATCGATGTTTTGAGAAAGGTATTTCGTGTGGTTCTTCATACTCACGCGCAAGGCTGTGGTCAAGACTCTACCAGCTCTTAAAATCCCATCCCAACGAGACAAAGCCACCTAGGCACCAGCACTAAAGCCCATCTCCTAAAACTCCTCCATATGCGGCCACCTCACCGGACTCACTTCCCTGACCGGGCTCACCTCCCTAACCGGGCTCCCCTCCTCCACCGGACTCGGCTCCCTAATCGGACTCCCCCCATCCCCATCCCCATCTCCCTCCTCCCTCCTCACCCTCCTCACCCCCGCCCTGACCCTTCTCTGCTTCCCCTCCCCCTCAAAACTCAACATCCAATCCAACCCCAACGCCCCCTTTCTATCACTCAGCTCGCCCCTAACCTCACTCCCCCCCACCCACTCCCACCCCTCTTTCAACACCACCTCCGCCCCAACCTCGAAATACCCCCACCCCAGTCTCCGCACCTCAAACGGCGCACCCCTTAGCACCAGCACAGGCGGCCTGAACGTAGGATGCAGGTTAACCCTCACGTGGGACACTATTTCCGGGCGAGACAGCCTCACGAAAAACGTCCAGTCGTGCTTATTCGCCGTGTTGTCATCCCCGCCGACGACAGCGTGGCGGTTCCCTAGAAGGATGACGACGGTTTCCGAGTCAGACGCCGCAGCGTCGTTGTTCTGGGCGTCTTCGGCGCGGCGCTGGGCGTACGTGAGGGGGTACTTTGTTTCGAGGGCGGCGGCAAGAGAGGGATGGGGGAGGGCGATGGTGGGCGTGCGACACATGGGGCAGTGGGCTTCGAGGGAGGAAGCGAGGTCATAGGAGGGGTCGAAAGCGCGGAGGTCGAGATCGAGGGAGGAGGCGGAGAAGGAGGGGTGGTAGAGAGAGGGTGTGGTGGTGGTGGAGGCGGTAGCCCAGTGGGACATGCAGGTTTGGCAGAGGAGGTGGGCGCAGGAGGTTTTGACGGGGGAGAAGAGGAGGAGGTGGCATATCTGGTGGGGTGTGTTAGATGTGGTGGGAGGGAGAGGTGGGTGGGTGTACGGGGCAGAGGTCGTCCTCTGAGATGAGCTCGTGGTCTGGTGTGGTGGCCATGGTGGTTGTGTTGTGCTTGGTTGGTGCTTGGTTGTGTGAGGACGGCTTCAGGTTATGGCGGGGTGGGAGGTAAAGGTAATGTATACGCCGGATGAAGGGTGCATTGTAGAGGTGCGATGGCGACTTGGTGCCATGTTCGTGAAACTTGAGGCTGTGACGTTCGCCTCATGGAGATGCACGGCCCCGCGGCGTTCATTGGTGGTTAGCTAGTGCGGGGAATCCTTGCAGATGCTCAGCAGTAGGGCCCTTCCACCGTTCAGGTCGGCATGCTACAGCCGGTACTTGTGAAACTTCAACATCAGCACTCGAACCGATTGCTGTAGAAGAGGACCATGAAAGCAGCATACGGTCTCCACAATTGCTATTCTACTTACCAAAGTGTAGATGCATCGTACAATAGTATACAAGCTCCTTTGCCTAGTGCATTAATCCGTCTGTAGAGTTCCCTAACTCCTGATCTCCCATCTGCATTCACCGCACCCAAATCTTACAACCCAAATCAACAGCCATCTGATCTATAAATTGAAATCCGGCATCTGAATATCGTCCTCCATCAGATTAAGCAGATACCTCGACCCCGAAAACCAATCCTGCACGTTCCTCCCATTCCCAGGTCCCATCCCCGACCCACTCGGCCCCATACTCGCATCGAAACTCCCCGCAGGGAACGGCTCCACACCTGCCCCAAGGCTCGTGCCAGCTCCCATCCCCGAGAACTCCGGCATCGCCCACGTGGTAGCATTCGGCATGAGTCCAAGCGCGCTCAGATAGGGATCAAACTGCGTCATCGTGCTCAGATTTATGCCCGAGTCGGGTGTGTAGATATTTCCATCGTTTGGTTGCGACGGCGAGGCAGCGACGGATAGCGATTCCTTTGTCTTCGCTTCGACGTAGAGCCTTGCAACTTGTAGGAAGAGGTGGCACATTTTATAGAGCTTGTCCGCGCCTTCGGATATGGTGCGGCAGGATTCTAGGCTGATGACGAACTCGGAGAGGGAGTTGAGGTCGGAGGGATCGCAGTAGAGTATGGAGTTGCAGAAGATGACTATAAAGGGTGTGAATGGTGCTTGTAGAATGGCCCTACGTAGTTTAGCGGTGGCAGGTCTTGTCGTTCAGGTCGCTCACCAATGGATGTAACCAGACCATAGATCTTCGTTGCCTTTGATATTGAATTGCGCAGCGCATCGCTGATGGGCTACCAGGGCTGCTCGGGCCGATTCGAGGCAGTCGCGATTGAAGGTGACGTTGTCTGGACTAATTGCACGCTGGATCAATGTGCATGTGGAATAATGGAAGACGACATCTGCGTGATAGAAGATATCCCCGATCTAGAATCATATGTGTACTTGCGTTAGCGAATAGGGATAGCCATGGTCCACAGATTCTACTCACGTAGCTGAATGAGCCTGGAAAGGTGAGTTTGACAGTCTGAGAAATAGTCAGCGGATTGGGTCATAGCACCTGAAGTTTCAACTTCTTCCACTTCACGGAAAGACATATCGGGGCCTCTGGACTCTAGCTTCGTCGAAGCTGGGATGACATAGCGCAATCGTTTGCGCTCTGAAGGTGTCGCCCCGTAGGGATGGCCCATTCTCTTGTCCTCGTCCCCGTAATCTATGCCAAGAAAATTGAAATCAAAAACATTTACCTCTCCACGTTCGCTCCAGGCCTTGTTCAAATTTTCAACGAGTTCTGTTGCAATACGAGCACGTTCATCTACTGGTCGAAGGGATCCTCCTGGGCTGAACAATTTTTCGTATGCCTGACCTTGTATTTGAGCAACTTTGATCCAGTAGAGCAGCATCTCGGTTCCTTTCTGTCCTTGCTGAACGAGAGACCCAAATCGGGCGTGATCGGAATCGATGTTGGGGTATGGCAACGACATGTCCCAGTCTTGTATGATGGAGGCGCGACCAAGGCGGAGTGACAACGTCTTGTCCATCATGTAGATGAACCAAAAGACATGGATTTTAGCATTGCGCTCTTCTTCAGAATCATCTTTCATCGTCTGGTACCGATGATAGCCGAGATTCTGCGACAAGTGTGCTGCCGTTGAGATCATAGTCCAGCAGAGCGATGGTTTACAAAGCTCGACGGCGTGCGCTGAACCGAGAAGTAACGCCAATATGTTCTCGTATGTCGCTGGAAGATATAGATCCAACTGTGACATGGCGACTCCCATCTGCCGCTCGCAGACACGGGCGTGACTACGGTAGCTTTCGACGCTGCGTCCTGTTAGTCTCAGACCTCTTCAATATTGTCCATACTTGCCGCTTGTCAACTACCGGATAACATGAAAATTCATAGAAGAGACTGGTAAGTACGCCGTAAACGAGCATTCTACGACCAACGCCACATTCCGATGGATGTTCGAACGCTTCGCGGAAGACATCCTTCATGTTTGGCATCTTCAGAAAAGGAAACACGACAGCGAATGACATAGTCGGGTACACCGAAGCTTTGTCAATCACCTCATTCACTAGTTCCCATGGAGGTCGTTCGAGTTTGGTATGGTCCACATCGACAAGTGATTTGCTTGAGAAAGGGTAGGACAATGAAGTCGTCATTGTGTTAGTGTATGCACCTTGGCGGGTGACCATGTCTTGCAGAGACGTCAACGCGGCCTTGATTTCAGCATTTTCGATGATGGACGGGGTACTCCCGACTGCTTGCTCGAGCAGCTCTCGGGCAAACTCAGATTGTCTGTTGATGGTGGTTTCACCTTCAAACGGAGCGGGAGTAGAGTTGTTTACCTCCGAGCCAGCCCGCGGACTCCGGTTGTTGCTAGGTCTGGATCTTGACTGACTGCTCTGCCCAAACTCTGACTTGAGGTCGAGATTGCTTAGTTTATTAGACAATGCTTCGAGCACATGCTCAATCCCGGCCAACCGATCTTCTATGCGATCGATTTTTTTCTCGCTGGATTTGTTAGTAATACAACGCTGGATGTTTTCAGCAGAGAAGGCTTACTATTCGTCAGAGATGTGCACTCTCTGGCGTTGGGGCTTTTGTGATGGCGCCGAGGTAGTACAAGCTGTTCCGATCAGTGAACCCACTTTGTGCCAAGATGGAACATGGTCACGACAGAGAAGTTCCGGGGGCAAAAGATTAACATACTCAACTTGCTACTTTTGCAATTGGAACATGGCACTGCTCGGTCGCAGCGAATCTTTCGTGACCGGCACCCATCGCACTAATTGAAATTAATCCGCTTTCGTGAGTCAAGCTGAATTGGAACAACGAACCGCCCGCTGCGCGCGATTGTCCATTGCCATGTCCATATCATCGATCTGTTCCATCCTTAGTCACGCCCGAATACGGATTGCATGTACTATCAAGCGGGTACGGCTCGCTCATTGTTTGAATCAAGCGTCAGAGCGCTGCCTTCGGAGCGCCGGAGCTCTCGCGCGCCGTGCCAAGGAAATCGACGTGTGGTTAGTCATAGGCAACCTCAGCCACGCAATAGCGCAGGCTGCTTTGGGTTTTAGATGCGAGAAATACGGATGACTCGAACAGGCAGCCATAAGTAGAGCAATCGTTGCACGGTAATAATGATGGGTAGACGCATATCGCGCGTCTAAAGGACCTGGGCTGGTGGGCCCCTGCAGACGCGCGGTCAGGTGACAGTGTTTAGCGAAGATGAGCGATTGTTCCTTCCCACCTCAATCTCTGCAACACGACTTCAGTACTCCAGGGCTCCCCCTAAGCTCGCGAAATTCAGATACTGTACAACTCAATCATAATTTCACTATCCATGCAATTATCACTTTTGATCCCTCGCAACGTTTTCAGCAGCTCTGCACGGAGCCCATTGGTTCGTTCGTCTACGATACCCGACAAAGCTAGATGACGTCTATATAGACTAGTTATTTCTGCGCCCTTGTACGATGCGCCCTTGGCCTACTCAGTCGGTGCGCGCGGGTCGCGTTAGTCGCTGATAAATGAATTTCCCTCACCCAGCACCACACCACTCTAAAGTTATTCTTTGTTGATTGTGCTGTTCTCGTTCTTTTCCATTCTTGTAGCAGCAAGGCGAAGATGGCGCCAACGCCGCGGCAAGATGAAAAAGACCGCTCGCCAAGCTCACAAGACGGCGGCCGGGCAACATCGAGGGTCGGTATGGAACCTGTGACAGATAAGAACCAATCGCAAGGTGGATTGAAGAGTTATTTGGTAGGTCCGAGATGCTGAAGAAGACATCTCCGCTTACTCGGCCAGCGAGTCTTTTCGTACGCCGACCGAAAAAGCTGGATTTTGAACATCGTTGCTTTCCTTGCTGCGATAGGAGCAGGCGCCGTCCTACCACTCATGGATCTCATTTTTGGAAAATTCGTCACCACGTTCGTGAGATTCTCCACAGGGGCAATGACACCTGCCCAATACCGGTCCGAAGTCAACAGATATACGCTCTACTTCCTTTACCTCTTCGTGGCTAAGTTCTCCCTCTTCTACATACACTCTGTCTCTATTTCCATTGCTGCTATTCGAACGACAAAAGCATTGCGAATGGACGTTGTCAAACACACACTGAGCCAAAATATCGCCTACTTTGATTCCGCCGAAGCAGGATCAGTCACTGCGCAGGTGACTACCAGTTCAAACAATGTCAGCAACGGGATCTCGGAGAAACTATCTCTGACCGTCCAAGGAGTGTCCACTTTCGTCACTGCATTCATTATAGCATTTGCGGTGCAATGGAAATTGACACTGATTACCATTTCTATCGTTCCCACTATTATCGTTGTGGTCGGCGTCTGCCTTGGCTTCACAACGAAATGGGAGAATCAGATCCTCGACATCTATAGCCAAGCTGGCAAGCTGGCCGAAGAAGTTTTCTCCACCATACGTACCGTCCATGCTTTCTGGCTTAATCCACTCCTGTCGCGTAAATTCGACAAGTTGCTGGTCGATGCACGAGCGATTGGCCAGAAAAACAATCCCGTGTATGCTGTGCTATTCTCTACCGAGTTTTTCTGCATATACAGCGGTTATGGTCTGGCCTTTTGGCAAGGCATTCGCATGTATGCCTCTGGTGAGGTCTCGCAGCCCGGTCAAGTGTTCACGGTTATATTGGCCGTGATAGTGGCTGCTACTGCCATGAGCACCATTGCACCACAGATCATCGCGTTGGGCAAGGGCGCTTCGGCTGCTGCTGAGCTGTTCAAGGTCATCGATCGACCTTCCGAGATCGATTCACTGAGTGAGAAAGGACATGTTCCAGATCATTGCGAGGGACGTGTAGAAATCGAGGGCATAGACTTTGCATATCCAACTAGGGCTGATGTCTCTGTCCTCAAAAACTTTTCGCTTTCCGTTCCGGCGAACTCAACTACGGCCCTTGTTGGGGCAAGCGGTTCCGGGAAGAGTACTATTGTTGGTTTGATAGGTGAGCTACATCTTCAAAGCTTATAGCCTGTCTGGGAAACAGCTATAATTACTACATTGGTGTCGGTAGGGCTAACGTTTGAGTAGAACGATGGTATGATTCTAGCGCTGGAAGCATTTACCTCGACGGCACCAAAATCCAGGACCTGAACTTGAGATGGCTCCGTACCAATGTTCGATTGGTGCAGCAAGAGCCTGTCTTATTTAGTGGTACTGTTTTCGAAAACGTCGCATGCGGTCTTTTTGGTACGGAAAAAGGCGACCTCCCAGTTGACCAGCAGAAAAAAATTGTGGAAGACGCGTGCAAAGCTGCATATGCGGACGAGTTTATAGAGCAACTTCCCGAGGTATAGGCGACCCACTCAACGCAACAACATGACATGCAATGCTAATTTTATAGGGCTACGATACTCAAATTGGCGAACGCGCGATGATGCTTTCCGGCGGTCAGAAGCAAAGGCTGGCCATTGCTCGTAGTATCGTTTCAGACCCTCAAGTCCTACTTCTCGATGAGGCAACAAGTGCTCTGGATCCAAAAGCCGAAAAGATGGTACAGCAAGCATTGGACAGTGTTAGTCAAAATCGTACCACAATCGTCATCGCTCACAAGCTGTCGACCATTAAGAATGCCGACAACATCGCAGTCATGTCTCATGGATCCGTCGTTGAACAAGGTACGCATGATGAGCTATTGGAGAAAAAGGGCGCCTATGCAGGCCTTGTGTATGCACAAGATCTCGGAAAGGCGGACGCTGCTGAAAACACAGCACAAGACGATCATGATGAGGAGAAACCCACCATCGTACGAAAACAAACGCAGGTATCGATACAAAGCCAATCTACTAAGAAGGTGGAAAAAGATGGCATCAACTATAATCTGGTTAGCTGTATCTTCATCGTCTTTTGGGAGTACAGAAGACTGTGGCCATGCTTCTTGATTCTCATATTTGCATCGGTATTAGGTGGCGCCACCTATCCGGCTCAGGCCTTGCTTTTTTCGCGTATCGCAAGAGCTTTCGAGATCCCGGCAGCTGAAGCCGTCGAACAAGGTGATTTTTATTCGCTGATGTTCTTCATCGTCGCTATCGGCAATTTCATTGCTTATGCTCTCATCGGATGGTTCAGCAATATCGTTTGTGTGGAAGTCTCACGGGGATACCGCCTTGAGATCTTTGATCTTATTCTCAAGCAGGACATGAACTTCTTCGACAGGGAAGAAAATGCGACTGGCGCGCTGGTCTCTAACCTCTCAGCATATCCGAACAGTCTTCTCGAACTCCTCGGTTTTAATGTTATGTTGATATTCATCAACATCATAAGTGTGCTATCGAGTTGCATTCTGGCTATCGCCGTGGGCTGGAAACTTGGATTAGCCATCGCATTTGGAGCACTACCGTTGGTGGTCTTTTCGGGCTATCTTCGCATACGTCTGGAATTCAAGCTGGAGGAACAGACCGGAAAGCGATTCGGAAGTAGCGCTGCTCTGGCTACTGAGGCTGTCTCTGCCATTCGCACCGTATCGTCGTTAGCCTTAGAGAGGCATATACTTACCCGATACGAACACCGTCTACAAGGTGTAGCACGCCATTCCATGAAAACTCTCGTGTGGACTATGTTCTGGTACTCCCTCACTCAATCGATTTCCTTCTTAGCCATGGCCCTGGGATTCTGGTACGGGGGCCAACTCATCAGTCGTGGAGAGTATACTACCACACAGTTTTATACTGTATTTATCGCGGTTATCTTCTCGGGAGAGGCGGCTGCGTCATTTTTCTCTTATACAACAAGCATGACCAAAGCGGCGACTGCAGCAAACTACATATTTTGGCTGCGTCGACAAAAACCAGCCGTCCAAGAAGACCCTTCAAAACCACCTTTCGAGGACGGACACAAGGAGAAAGGGCCTGCTCATATGCATATCCAGGACGTCGATTTTGCATATGAATCACGACCCAATGCAAAGGTTCTTCGGAATATTGATGTTGACGTACAACCTGGACAGTTCATAGCCTTTGTCGGTGCCAGTGGATGTGGTAAGAGTACTACAATTGCGCTTTTCGAACGATTCTACGATCCAACCAGCGGCCGCTTAAAATGCGACGGCGAAAATCTACTTGATCTCTGCCCAAGGAAATATCGTAGTCAGGTCTCACTGGTCCAACAAGAGCCTGTATTGTATCAGGGCACAGTTCGCGATAACATCGCCATGGGTGTCGGCGAGGATGTCACAGACGAGCAGATTCAAGATGCTGCAAAGCAATCTAACATCTACGACTTCGTCTCATCTCTTCCAGATGTAAGTATATTCCGGCACCATTGATATTATATGACTGATCGTAATCAGGGTTTTAACACCCTCTGTGGAAGTCGCGGCACCCAGCTTTCTGGCGGCCAACGCCAACGCATTGCCATCGCACGTGCGCTCATTCGTCAACCCCGTCTGCTCCTCCTCGACGAAGCTACATCCGCGCTGGATACCGAGTCAGAGAAAATAGTGCAAGCTGCGCTTGAGCGGGCGAAGAGCGGGAGAACTACCATCGCGGTCGCGCATCGGCTTAGTACCATCAAAGACGCAGATGTCATAGTAGTGTTCTCCCGCGGTCAGATTGCAGAAGTGGGAACGCACAAAGAGCTCTTAGGGAAAAGAGGGATGTATTATGAGATGAGTTTGGGGCAGAGCTTGGATCGCAGTATACCCACTTAGTATAGAATTTAGAATGATATCCTGCCAGGGTTTTACCCCCTGCGGGCAAACTCTCCTACATTCATGCTCACAGCTTAGTCGACCAGGCCTTAGCATCAAATCCCCTTCCATTCCCAGTCGTATCATATAACATACGATTCACGTCTACGTCACTCAACCGCAAAATCCGGAATACTCCTCCCCGCCGGAAACCAGTACTCGCTATTCCTCTTCCCCTTCCCCAAATTCGCAACCTCCCTTCTAACAAGCCACTCCCAATACCTTCCCACATGCAGCAAGTCCCCAAAACAATACCAAGCCGTCATCTCCAGCGAGCCACCCTCCCCCGTCCCCACTTTAAACTTCGTAGTGCATCCCCTACACCTCCATGTTACGTCTCCGCCTGCATCCGCCATCTCCATCTGCTTTGCCTCCGAGGACGTCGGACTCCGGAACGCCGACGCCTTGGGCGCCCCCGTGCGGTGGGCGGGCGGAAAAGCGGAAACGAGGGCGTGGGTGAGGAGAGGGCTGTTAAGCGTTTGGCCTTTCAGATATAGACCTTTTTCCGGGGAGGACGTGAGCGTCGAGAGGTGGGGACACAGACGGAGCGGGAGCGATAGGAGCTTAGGTATCGACAAGGTTTCCCGAGCGGGCGGTCGAAACGCATGCGTGTGTTTGAGCACGAGGCGGTTTTCGATCCACGACGCGGAGGAGGTGAAAGCGTAGGAGAAAAATGGATTGGAAGCTGTTTCGTAGTTCCCCTCGAGGAGAGAAAGAGCACTTTCCGTCTCCCGGGCTTGAAACACGGCCTCGATGTGGGGATGGAGAAGGCTGTAGCCTGTGTCTTGGGCGTCGTCTCGCACTTGGATGAAGTAGTTCGCGATAGCCCATTGGCTCATACAAATTTTTGTCAACTTGGTTTCGCGGTGGAGACGCGGGGGTTTGAGCGGGGGATGCAGCGTGTTGCAGAAGGGGCAGTAGGATAGTCCCTTTGGGGCATCGTAGACGAGGTTTTCCAGCAAGGATTTGCGCGAGTGTAGAGTGCGCTTACGGACGTTTTCGCTTCTCCAGCAGTCGGTGCCGATGTACTGGAGGGCGAGTTTGCAGGTGAGGCTCAGGCAGACGAGCCATTGGGGGTCGAGGTGGGAGATGATGAGGGCGAAGAGTTCGCGGGGCTGTTTGAAAAGTATGGATGAGGCGTTTGTGTCGGTGGTTTCTTGTTTGCGGTATTGTTCCAGGAGAAGGGATAGGTCTGTCTTTTTCTTGGTGCGCGCACGTGTGGAAGATGGTGCAGGTGGTTGTGGCTTTGTGATTTTGGTGGGTTTGGCCCCAATTGACTGGGACGAGGCTCTGGTGGTACGCGTACCAGAGCGCGTGGTCCTTTCACTTTGTCTGGTTCGCATTGCGTCCAATATGTCTTTACCATCTCAGTATGAGATACATGTATATATACACGTATAGGGGTACGAGGTTGAATTGGACTAGTGCAGGCAACAATGCGATTAGCTTCACGCTAACGTACCGCGATGTATGGTTCTAACCGTCGTGATTGGTCGCTCGAATGTTGCGGCCTTGAAGGATCTTTCGAGATTAGACGTTCTTAGTAGTGACAATATCATTGCCCGAGAATCGTAGGTCTGTCCTAGAGCTCATAACATCTGTACCAAAGGAAAGTATATTCGGAGGCAATAATAAGAAAATACCACACTACACTAAATACTATTGCTGCTTAAACTCATATAGCGATATCCAGAGAATAATTTCCATGGTCGTCTACGCATTAACGAGAACCTAAAACGCCACTTGCCTCTCTAAGATCCTCCTCAGTGGTGTGTTGCTCTTCACAACGGGTGCAGGCTTTTGTTGTAAACCATGGTTTGAAACTATTGTCCAAGGTTTTGTTGATTCTGTGGCATCTTGTTCAGACATCACAGAGTCAACAGGACTCAGTAGTTCACTTTTTCCTACACTCTGAATAGGGCTAATTTGCATCAATGTAGTCTCGCGAGAACTCTGTCTAGCGATGATGCGCCGAAGTGGTGTGTTGTTATAACGCCGCTTAATCGCCTCGATTCTCTCGCGTTCCTCTTTCTCTTGCCTATGGATTCGGGACTGGCACTCCGACCGAGACTCGCTTGAGGGATCATAGTATGCTGTGTATTCCAGTTAGGATAATGTTGCCATTTTCCAAACACTATGCACATACCCTTTTCGCGGAGAAACGATACGTGAGTTGAGTATTGTTTCAGAGATGAAGCGCCAGATATGTGGCGATATGCTGTACATCGATTGTCCCACAGAGCCACATCTCCGGCTTTCCACTTCCAGCGAATAGTGTGCTCAGCTGCTGATTGAAGTTCATAGTCCAGGAGCTCAAGGAGTTTGTCTGGGGGGAAATATCAGTGATTTTCTCTCAAAAACACAATTTAATGGACAAAGTTTAGCCATGTTTGTCTTTTGCTCGTGGTGTGTCATTTGAACGCGTGGGGGCAGTCATACCTGATTCTTTCTTCTTCAGCTGTGGAATCCTTGACACATTTCCGAGTACGATGTTGAGAGCTCTCAGACTGGTGATCGGATGTGTCCTCACGGCCGGATGTTCAGCTGTCTGCTTTCCTGAACCGTGAAATGCTGTCACTTCGGCGACAAGACGCTGCACAGGGATACTCAGAGAATCATACACCCCGTATTGTGATACCCATGCCGTTTCCGCCGTAATGGTTTCCGCTTCTCCAATCATCTGTATAGAGAGACTGGGTGTTTCGGCCTGGTGGGTAGAGTCTGACTGCCATTCATGGTGGACTGGAGATGGTATCACTTCAGGACCCGATTCCTGGGTCGAATCATGCTTGCTCGTTGTAGTGGCTGCATGGCTGGAATCAAAATAAGCAATGAAGCGGTCCTGCTCAGATGGATTAAAGTCATATTGACCCTCGTAAAACACCACACCGCGTTCTGCAACAATTTTCGCGAGTTCTTCAGCCTGGTCCTGTGCGAGTGCTGAAAGCTGAACTCCCGAGAAGACTGTGCCAATCGAATCGCTCAAATCTATCCGGGAAGCGTCATCTAACGATACATATTGATCTTGTGACGGATGCAGAGTCGTCGAAGACGACGCGCTATCGGGGCTGTACACGGACGTCATTATACCAGGGCTCAATTCTGATTTTGTATAGCCAGCCGCGTCAGCCAATTCCTTTTCCCTGTATATCGAACTATCCTGTATGAGGACTTGAAGGTATCCTGATCTTTGTCGTTCAAAAGTGTTCCGATATGTATTCCATGTGCTCGACAACATACGCCGTACGCATACTGGGATCAATCAAGCATCGGAAGGGAAGAGAGATAGGCATGAATTGAATGCGCAGCGTTGAGGTGACTGATTAGATATATCGCGTCGCTGTGGCTTATTACCGTAGATGGGATTGGCTATCAGCGGACAATGGATGGCGCAATTCGCTTGGTTTCTCGCATCAGCATTCAGTCTGGCATATGAGCGCAGCTCTGCAATCTTTTGGTTCTGCTCTCTTAATCTACGCAGAGCAGGATTGTGGTAGTTACGGCGGAAGTTGTCGCTTTCTCAACATGCGTCGCAAAGTGTCAGACTTTATCAGTAGGTAAAACACATCGCGACTTCACGACACCTGCATGCAATACGACGGCCATCTGCCACATGTAATCTAGACTTACTTGTAGGGGAGTGAATGAGGTAGTCGTAGCTTAGAAGCCTTGATTAGGCAAAATTTAATGTTGGGGCAGTATGTCTACTCTAAAGCGCCGGGCTGGAGACTGCATATTACGCTAACAGACAGAAGACAGCTCCCTAATTGCGTGAAGTATACACGATAAGAATATTCTGTGACCATCATATTGTTTGTAAGATGACTTTGCTAAAAATGACGTCATAAATCTTCTTCTTGCGAGCGTGTCAATGATTAGAATATCTAGCGCAATTCATTAGATCGTATTTCATCGCGATAGCTGGGTCAAGCAGGGTCGCTTTGCCAGTAAGCCAATACTACACTTGTCCATGGCTTGGAGGTGAATATGAAATGATCTCAACTGAATGCCGATTGTTTGAGTCAGCTTGTCACACACTGTGTTGGAGTCGACCGGGTCACGTGTCACCGTGCAGTCAGGTGGCCCTAGGGCACGGTAATGAATTGAGCCTATGCGTCATGTACGGATCCAAAGCTAGTAGACTATTAAACTAGTCTATAATACAACCATTATAGTGCCTGAAGTGTAGACCGCGTCTCAATACTTGCAAGGCGTAGGGCGTAAGGCGTAGGGCGTAGGGTGTGATTGATTTATTACTAAATACCGAGGTCCTTTTTTTGTAAAGTCTGGTGTGTTGAGAATCCCGATTCTAATTATCTCGTTGTGAGACCATCTTCTGCGCATCAATCGTACAGATGATAGATACGAAGAAATGTTCTGTATAGAAAATAGCCCTAGCATGTACAAGACGTAAATGCATATACTGGTCGCTGGTTGCAGCGTAAGCTTCCCGAACTAGTTCTGAGCTATTTGATTTCACTACCGTCTCCCTAGTGATGTAACCAAAGGTCCTATCATTCATTAGATCTCGCCCTTGCTGCGCCCGCGATAGAATCACACGTGACCATCGTGGTCCCGTCTCTTCCTTGCTGGAAGGCTTGGTGCAATTCAGGTTTCTGCATCCCTCCTCCAACTACAAGGAAACTTGGCATACAACACTCATCTCGTTATCGCCTACATGAATGTGTTCGTGCCAGTTGAAGCACTTTTATTTCATCTCTGTATCAGTGATCAATCTATGACGAGTTTCTCTGCGGTAAAAAACAATGGCAAGCGGCGAAAAATTTTCGGGTTAGCATGTCTTTGCTCAGGCAAAACTGCCACCTGCACAAGATGCCCTTGGCTTTCTGGAGTGCAGCGAACGACCATATGCTACCACCGGTGTGCCTCCCGCCGAGACAAGGATTTCCAATGCACTTGAAAATAGTATGTCTACAGGAAGGCTCGACGTAGAACACATCCCCTCCCTTGAATGGGCGCGACAGAATGCACCACGATCCGATCAAGTAATTTTACCTCGACGCAGAAGCAGGCACTTGCTGCGACAATCATCCACTGAGAACCAGATTCATGCTATACAGTTTGCCTCGGATCATGTACAACACAATCCACAATCATTTCCCATACAGCGATGGCGACATTCTCTGCCAGAAGAAGAAGCTGCATCGCTATCAGCTATCCACAATGCCTTACACAGTAGCTCGCATGATACATTCCAAACGAATGAAAAAACCTGCGAAGAAGATCTCTTTCGAAGTCATCCCGGTCCCGCCTCTGTAACAAGTCTCGACAGCGGGGCGAGTGGTTCATCAGTGCTCTCAAGCACCTCTATCCACTCTGCCCTCTCGACCAATAGCCGCAAATTTAGAGTCACAAAGTCTCGCAAATTAACAAAGGGTGGGCGAAAGAGCATCACTTCTACAGAGCGCAAGTTCAAGTGTACCTTCTGCTGCGACACCCTTAAACACAAGTTCGATTGGTCGCGACACGAGAAGTCACTACACCTCGATCTGGAAGAGTGGAGGTGCACACCATATGAGGCTCAGGTGGTACGCCCTGAGACTAGAAGCGTTCACTGCGCTTATTGCGATTTGCGTGATCCGACTTTGGACCATGTAAGCTTCCATAACCATAAACGTGCCACAACGGCCGGACTTCGCAGCGATCCTTCCGACGGAAAGATCATCTTGTAAAAAATCTGCGTCTTGTCCATAGACTAGATGTAATGCCATTGATGGAAGACTGGAAGGCCGAAACCATGGTGGTTGTCTCACGATGTGGATTCTGCAATGTCATACTAGGTACTGGGAAGAGAGAATCGATCATCTTACGATCCACTTTCGGGCCGGCAAAACAATGCTCGACTGGCAAGGAGATCACGGATTTGAGCCTAATGTTGCTGCCCGTGTAACGAACTCCCTCCCACCGTATCTTATCGGCTCTGAATCATTGGCACCGGTGCCATTCTCAGCCACGAACCTAGCTTCCATAGACCATTTTAAGCAGATTTCATCACAGATCGGTTGCTTTGCCCAGGATTCGTTGGTACACATTGATCAAAATCCGGGTGAGAGTTCTGCCATGAACTCGGATTATCCAGGAGTATCGAGCAAGGCCGGCCAACCTACAACTTCTGTTCAAGAGTTTGACACGGTTGCATTCGCCGATATCTCAACACGCCATCTGGCCCAGTTCGCCAGGAAGCACATGGCTGCAGGCATTGTACCCACTGTCGACATGTTTCGACGCGGGTCGAGACGAGTGTTATATGGCGACGAGGATGACGCCGGGAACACAACAGTAGCGGACAATGCTGATTGGCTGGATTTTTTTCGGAAGTATAGTGGATTTGAAAGATAAGGAGACGTATAGTGAAGGAGCGTGTTCTTCTGATATATGTAATAGTATCTACACGGAGAGACTGCGTAAGGATTGACTGTGTTGTTCTGTTTGGAGATATGGAGTATCCCGTCTTGGGCAGGCTAGCCATATATAGTTTCCCAACTGCTACCATACGCGTTCTGACTCCAAACGTCATTCTTCTATTATTTCCGTCAATCCACTCTTCTCGATGCCGTACATGATATTGGAGAGCCATGAATGAAGCAGAGCAGCATGTGGTACAGCATCCGTGTCAACGTTGATGCTCTGGTCTGGCGTGCCGATTCGAGACACAGAGTGGACAAAAGCCGCAGTGCCAACAGCGAATGTTCCTAAAAGCCTGCCCTCTTTCGCAGCTTGCGCTATGTCCCAAATGGTAAAGTTTTTCTCAACAACGTCCAATTGATCTACCACCACCATATCGCCATTCAGTTCCCATTCGCATGTTTCTGAAAATCTCTTGCGCTCCAGTTCAAGCACACTACGCCTTGTGATACCATCGCGTAACAAAATTCAAACGTGAGCATACAGATTTTGAGACCTACTTATTGCGGAATAGAGGGTCACGTGCCGGGAAAGCCTACAAAACATGGAAGGATAAATCTCCCATGCACAAAAATCGTACAGTTCTGATATCTTTATCTCTTCAATACCCGATAACATGATCAAGCATTTGACGCATTCATCATGGTTGAGGCTAGTGTTGTTGTTTCCATTGTTATCGTTATCGTCTCTTTCCTCGGAATGAGGGCCTTGACGATATCAAGATTTTCACCTGCTACAGATTTGCTGTTTTTCCAGCGTGGACACACATCCTTGAATCGAAGATGCAATACTTCTCTTTCACCACCGACAAAAACCTGAGGAGCATTGACGACTTGATTCTGCGGCTCGACGAGGAATTCGACCGACGCCGGGGCAATGATGGACAGAACGTAGGCGTATGGCCGGCATATCGAATCCTCGTTTCTGAGCGGATGATCAAGAATACTTCGCATGAGAAAGAAGTTCCATTGGACGCAATCGTGGAAGGGTACAGCGATTTTCGCCAGCACTGGGAAGCTGACTTCAGACGTCCAATGGGTTATTTCTGTCAATGGATAGACGACATGTTGCTAGATCGCAAAACGCAACAGGCTCATCACGACGATGCTTTGCGGTGCACACAGCATAACATGTTCGATAGGGTGCAGCTTTTCGATTCTGGTGTGATTGCGTAACATGCTTCGTGCGCCACCCAGATCGTGCTGAGGAACGTCTCAAGTACCGGCCAGATAGTCGGCGCGAGGACAAAGGCTTGCGAACTTGGTACTTTAAGTTTAAAGCGGACAAAAATTACGACGCTTTGGTGACGTTGGAAGCCACGCAGGCGATGACTTGTACGGATGGTTTCAACCAGGCGCTTGCTGGCCCAAAGCGCAAACGTGAATTTTTTTTTGAAACTGATTGCATGGCAAAGGCTTGAGTTCCTCAACTTCTTGCCAAAGTGTTGTTCCTTACCGAATATACTGTTTGTGAGCAAGAGGCAATCAAGAAATCTCCTGAATTGACTTGGGCGACTACATGCTGAAATGAAAATGAGCATGCGAATACCTGGTAGACTCAGCTAAGCACGATAAGGGAATGACGGATATTTGAGTGAACGAGTCAAAGTGCAACTGACTGCGGATCTGTCATCAATCAGCAGACACACTTGTCTAGTTTTACCATGGTGCTTGTGGCTATCAATATGGTAGAATATCGGAGGAGAGTATGGACAGCTTGACTTGATCATAACCCTGTGCCTAGGTCAAATTTTATATTTAAATATTCAAGCATGAACCATATGGTATGCCAACAAGCAAAATGCGCTTCGTTATCCAAGCTGATGCATCCTCCAAACCTCACAAGGGAGCTCGAGTATCTTCCTCGTCTGACAGGTCCTCCTCAGTCAACCACACTCCCATATCACGAGGTTGTTCTTTTCGGCCAGTTATGATCCCCCATAGGGTACCGAATTCGTCCTACTAGAGTTTTTGATTGACATCTCATAGATGAGACCAAGGTGTCTAAAACCATGGCTTATACAGAAGCATAATCTCAGCGTGGCCTTTATGTCGTCTGACTGTTACAACTCGTTCATACAAAACGAATATGAGCTGAGGAATAACTCTGCGAACTTGCTGAGGTAGCTTGCCCATGCTATTACCATAGCCGCAATTCCATAACTTCATTGTAAAAGATAGATCATCAGAGGCGAGCGCCAATATGTTAACAATTCAAGAACAAACAAAATAGCATTAAAAGTAGCAAGATACTGCAAGTAGCGTGTGGATAGCGTACGAACGTCCTCCGGCAAGACATCTGTAATGTACAGCACCTGCAAGCTAGCAGTGAGATATCCTTCTAGGTTCACTAGATGCAAAGGTCGCTCGTCCTCATAGCTGATTCGGATGCTAAGCAAACTGCAGTCTATGATAGGAGCAGATAGCTTGGAAAGACCTTCAAGGCTTCTAAAGTTGTTTAAACTCCCCCTACTCTTTGTCCCGATCTTGCAATGATCACTTAAGCATCTCACAACCCGGCAAGTAGGTGACATGTGCAGTAAGCCGGGGTGAACTTGTACCTTACAATCAAAGAGATCTTATGAGCTACAACTTTTAGCAACCTACAGCTGAGTTCTTTATCCTGACATCTAAAGCTAAACCGCTATCTCCATGAGCCGTGGTTGAGCCACCCTCGCTGCCGATTATGTTAGTGTTAGGCTGCAGGAGGCTATCAAGCGCGGACTTACCACTGGTCAGTGGGGCAGTTGCATTTCTTAAGAATAAAATCGATTGCCCATGCTATCTCCGAATGGACTACATGAGTATTGTCGAAGAAATACTCGTTCAGGACGCAGACTTTAGCTGTGCCGGACTGGAAGGATACCTGTCCCCCTGCAGGGACATACTCCGTATCCGAACTTCCCCTTAGGCTTTCGGCTAGACTACCAATTTCTCCGACGTTGAAAGGATTGTTCGGAAAACAATGATCGCCTCGCTTTGCAAGGACATTCGCGTGGTCAGGCGCGACACTTCTGGTGTTTGATACAGACGATTGAGTTTCCGCAGAAATACCCCGCGGAGTGGGAGCACAAGTAACATCGCTGACTGGGGCAGCGATCGTAAGAGGTGATAAAATGAGTAGAGCGGCCAAAGATAGTAAAGCTGAATGCATAGTGGAGATTCCTGGATGGAATGCACCGGAATTAAACTGATTGAAGGACGAGAAAAGCTGTGGATTTCAACCCTTAGCACGAGTGTAACTACATCTTATACTTTTCTTCACCCTGTCAGGCAAAATCAGCGTAACGCAACAGTCGACCAAATTTTGCGCACTGTTTACATCCTCAGCTCTGTAGATCGGAGTTTGATCGCATTGTTAAGATCTGGTTGATAGTACCACTGGGCACCACACCACTATTATCTAAACTGGCGTCAGCGTATTCAATGTCCGTGATTATGGTGTTTTCCGAAGCAAAGCAATGCACGCAAAAGTAATGTCTTAAGGCCAACAAAGACCTTGAGCTTATAGGGCGTGGCTACATCCGACGGTCCCCCCTATGTTTCATTTCGTATTCTCCGCTAGTATGTATACAAGTGGCAGAGTAAAATTGTGCTTGGTCAGCATTGGCTAAGATTGATTATAATAGGGCGGTCATCGAATGTGCACAGCCTGCATGTGGCGTCAGCATCTGATAGAACTACAAGTCCGTTTCCAGCTCGTACATCTTCAATCTCCCTTTTATTCGCACTGCCAGGGCACAAAAATCCCAAACTGTCACTATTATCAATATATATAGAGGTACGCTGGGTAGGTACATTGCTCTTCAGCTGCCATCATCTGATCCACCATAGTCCAACAATCGGCATTTCCATTAGAATTCACTTCGCCTGTATGTCCCTTTCCCAGGACCTAAACTAGTCAGGCAATCAACATGCTTCCCTCCATATATCTACTTTCTTTCTCTTCGTTATTTCTCAGTACATATGCCAAAGCTACCTCACATGAGTCTCGACGTCTCACTGCGCGTGGTGACTGTGGCGGGTCGACCCAAATCATGGACAAGGATGATATCCTTGCCCTGGCACAAGATCTGCAGAACAACAACCCCAACGATATGACCGATTTTCCCGCACGTGCACGGCAGCATTGGTCTAACGGCACCGCACAAGTGTGTATTGAGAACAATTATTACTTCGAACACACGCATGTGTCGCGCTGGGAGGTTGGATGGGCTGTGGAGTATATTTACGACAACTGTTGCAACACTGCTGCAAACTCTCAATGGTTAGTATCCCCATGCACATTCCAATCAAGATAGTTAGTACTAGCGCTGACCGTCACTAGTGCCGGTGGCTACAATACAGCCCACGGTGATAGTGGACTCAGTTTGGCAGTGCAGCTTCAACATAAGGACGAATGGTGCCAGTAGGGCAGTGATAATATACAAAAGGAGGGCGCTTGAATAGTAGGGTAGAACCGGTTGTTAGAGTTGGGTACAGGAAGAACGGAGAGGAAAACTGGTGCTGTGTAGGCTTGTGTCTGACTAAGCTTTATATTGTACTTTTGCTTTTGTTAAGCATGCAAGATATACTATCCCTCACTATGTCGCGACGTCACCGCTTAGCGAACAGAGCATTTGATTTCATAAGTAATTATCTAACATACACATATAAAGCTGTACCCATGCGCCTGAGTTGTTTGTCTATTTCTACATTAAATACTAATCAATGTAGGAATTTGTGCCGAGCACGCCTCAGGTGGACGTTGACGAAAGAGCTCATACCGATGGAGTCACCGCCACATGTGGTGCAATAGGCCAATATGGTCACTCAATCAATACAAGCTCCTTCGTAAGCGCGAAGTCGGCGTTCACGTTATACCAAACTTAGCCTGAGATTAAACCTACATGCACTCGAACGATGCAGTTCCTCGCATTCAAATGTGTGGAGTCTCAGTACTAAAAGCGTTCGTTTTTCTTTTACTATAGCGTAGGTTAGAAACAGCTGTTTTTACAAGTAGGACTGTATTATGAGAGTATCTCCCATATTCAGATTGACTGTTCGTACGCTACATAGATAGGTAGGTAGATAGGTCTCTATCGCATAGAGGGACCTCAATGGTTAGGTAACGTAATCACAGCACGTGACTTAGTCTCTGCCCGCCTGTGCGTTAGGGGAATTCTTCGCCTCCGTGCGTGATAGAGGTAGGGACAGACATCGTGAACACATCCGTACAGAAGTACACTGCCTCAACACAAGGCAATAAATATACTTACGCCTAGACTACTTTGTAAATAAACTCCAACCAACGTTAACAGACTTTTGCCATGTAGCAAAGCAAGAAAGTGATTGATGGTGCCAAGCATGTAGCCGATGGATCCTATAACTAGCTTTACGTCCTCAGCACATATCTTTATTGAGTGGGCATGCTGGAAGGGGGCAACGTCAACAATATATGCATGAACACATTTACGATGTTATAATCGCTGAACACTACGGCAAGAATGCTACGCTGGAAGGATAGGTTCCAAGGAACAAGCAAGATACTGATTTTTGTCATTATCAGTTTTTGAATACCTAGTCCCTAACACCCATTAGCTTTAGCGCTATCATGATACATGTATGGAATTAACGACGAGATGAAAATGCCATTTATACGTTCTTTCTACTTGCTTAGACAGGATACAACAGTCTATATAATGTTTATCTTGCCATCTCCAATATACCGTCAAGCGCCCCGACCCAACTTTAACCTTTCGGTCCCTTTATTCCTTTTTTCCTTCGCCTAAAATAGACTATAGGTTAATAGTTGGGGTAATAGTTGGGGAAATGCGTGCCATTAGAGCCATCCCTACTAGTAGCCTTAGTAGTTAATCTAGAGACCCGATAGGAACTGTGCAGTGCGTATCATAGCCAGAAGTCTATAGTTTTTAATTGCTAGACATGAATTTCTCCCGTGCTAGACCTTTGCCTTCACGATTAGAAATAGTAAGCAGGCGGTATATTCTTAGGTTTATACCATGAGTATATAGACAACCCGCCGCGTATCTTCGAGCAATTCTACATTCGTTAGTAATCCGATGATTTTTTCACTACCTGTTGCGCAGACTCACCCCACA
Organism: Pseudopithomyces chartarum; assembly: GCA_033220655.1. Taxonomy (NCBI): domain Eukaryota; kingdom Fungi; phylum Ascomycota; class Dothideomycetes; order Pleosporales; family Didymosphaeriaceae; genus Pseudopithomyces; species Pseudopithomyces chartarum. The sequence continues at coordinate 1,287,091 of WVTA01000016.1, forward strand.
CCAGTAAGTAGGTAGGCCGTCCCCACCCTCACCAACTTTCTGATGTCTTGAATCCCAGCGACTAGAGGTCTCCCATGAACCACACGTCGCACATCGATGGCATAGCCCCTCTTCCTTGACAAGAACCTCTACTAACATCTCTTCTACATCTTTCTCGCCACACTTCCTGGTCCGCCTTATCCCGGTGTCAGCGAGCACCGGCGGATCAGTGTTCATCATTGTTCCAAAATCGAAAAATTCCGATCCAAAATAGTTAGGTTCAAATTCTTTTCCGTCTCGAAGCCAGAATCGAGGATTTAGATGACGACTAGAAAATGGAGGGTCATGCGTGGCACTTTCTTTCTTTGTTGAAGGTGAGGAAATTTGACCAGCCCACCTGTTTACAGCCATGCCGTAGGCGCGCGCATATACCACATGCCATTCATTTCCACGGCGGTGCAGGGCAAACTCTAGTGCATCAAGTCCGTCTTGGCGTGTTGTGCGGAAGGGCTTGAGTACGGTAGGCGTATTTGAAGGCAATGTAGACATTTCCAATATCAAGTCGATGTGTGAACGTGAGTTCCGACCAATGACGGGTTATTACTGTCTATTAAATAACCTGTGCCCGCCACACATTCTTTGCACAGCCACACATCAGCTTCTAAATAGACTTATTTGCTGACGATGACTCAAAGACGACAATGTCTGCGACGTCCCACCTCGACGTTCCCTCGGCTGAACGGCACCATTTCTTTTACGATTCATTTCATAGACACCCGGCATGCTATTCTAGGCTTACTTGTAGGGCAGCGAATAAGGTGATTGTGGCCTATAAGTCTACTTTAATTGGGCAAGCGTTGACTTTCGGGAAGTAGCGTGGATGAGACCCACACTGTCATTTACCCGCTCTATGTCAACATATTGCGTGTATATAATGTTTGGTTTCAGGAATGTCTTTCACATACGATTATATGACCGTAAGAACAGATCTTCCTTGCCGCTCCGCTAGTTTCCATGTGAGCATATGCAGTAATAGTTATATGCAACCTAGAACATAATTCATGGCTCCTAAAATAGAATTTGTCATATTAACGCTAAGAGTAAAACTAATTTATGCAGCGTAAATATAGTAAGTGGATAATAGAAATAGATTCCTAAAAATTTACTAAGTTTTTTAATGTCGCTTCTACTATTATTAACACGTAACTAACACGTAATAGAACTAGAATTTATAAGTTTATAAATTCTTAAAATAGTTACTAGACTTTAGAGTATAAAGCACCTTTTCTTAGATAGCGTACTTTTTATAAAATATTACTAAAGTTTATTTTATAGTTATTTCTATTTTAAAAAATTATATAATCCCTATAAGAATAGGCGTAAAAGTACATGGCCTAGTGTATGACAGAATCCTAGACTAGCCTTTTTAGGTAACGTCTTGCACCGGGACATGAGATGCATAGACTAATAAAGTAAGTAATAGATACTTCTAATCCTAACATGTATCCACGTGTAGCGGAACAATCACTATAATAGAATAAACTAGTAGTACTTTGGCTTTGCAACAACGCCAAACCCGCGCACGCTTTAGTAATTTCTAGATTGTTCTTGCGTAATGTGATAAGACGGCGCTAGTTTTATTGTGCTCTGTCCCCGTGATTATGCTGCTCTGCTCTGACTGTTCTCGAGCAAAAGCTAATAGAGCGGATCCGCATTATTCTATGACCCTGCAAGTAATGAGCAATCCTCTGTCCTTGTTACAAAATTGCGTGTCTCTCCCTGCTCGCGATAGGTACGTGGTGGCAGAGCGAGTATCAAGAATATACCATGACTTCAGTGCCGCACCTGAGTGTGACTTAGTGACTGAGCCTCGCGCGAAGGAGCTACTTCGCAAAAGCCCGCAATAACGGGTGATCCCAAGTACAGGTTCGTGGCTAGAGGAAACGTGGTTGGCGATGTCAGGAACAATGTTGGAAATGGAAGGAATGCATCCTACACCCTGGGATTATCGCGACCATAGAGTGCAATCTTATGGTCGCTTAGATGATACACCGCTCAATTTCCAATCCTTTGGAAATAGAGTTTTTGTATTAGCTCAAATGGCACCCAAGAGCTTTCAGAGCTATAACGGATACGGCTAGTCTTCCTCATTAGACTTATGGGAGGGCAGAAACATTCCCCAATTGTTGTGCTTATTTGGGTTGATCTCACGAGGTTGAAAATCCTCCTTTTCGCAACTCGTTCAACTCGTGCGAAAGGTTGGTTATGTGTTGTCGTAGTGAAATGACTCTAACTGAGTCAAAGGAGGTATGTTCAGGTGTATAAATTCCCTGAGCTCGCCTTTGTGAGAACGCAAGATCTGAAGGACATCTCACTCTCTTTTTGATTATTCATCCTCTCCTTAACCACGATCGTTACCATGCATTTCTCCACCCTAGTCATTGCCGCTATCGCGACTTTCGCGGCAGCCGTACCAACTGAAATTGGGCACAACCAACAGTTGAACAAGCGCGAGCCTGTTTGCGGCTACTTTTATGATACCTACCTCGGATCCGGTACGGGTTGGTACGTTTATGGCGACTTTGTCGATAAGGGTTATCCGGCGGGAAGCCATTGTCAAGAGTTGAGGAAGCCTGGCGAAAACCCCAACGACAAGTCGATATACAGGATTGTTCTGGACAACCCACAATGCTCTTACTGCATAATCTACCCGTATGTAATTGCAGCTGATATGCTTCCTTGGTACATTTATAGGTCACTGACCAGAGTCTGCTACATAGGTGGGAGAGTTGCACTGGCGACGGGCTAGCGATCAAAATGAGGAGGCCCTTTGCTTTTGACAACGGCAACGGTTTTGAGGTACAGTGGGCGGCAGGCAAGAGCTTCCGTTGCTAGAAGGTCCATCTATACGTTGCAAGCAGTACGTCCATTTATTTAATGCTACACGTAGCGGCAGCTGTCAAGCCAAGCTAATCTACTACTAGAAGGTCTTATTTAGTTCTCTAGTACCGGAGAAGTGATACGCGCGATAGTAGTAAATAATAAAGGTTAGCTCTATCTAAGTTAGGTGGAAGCACTCTATTGTTTTGCTCTTAACTTGTAATTTTCTTATATTTGTAATTAAAATAACAATCTTATCTTATAGTTTCATCTATGTCACGTATCACGTGTTTGCCCTGGCATCGCTTCTCTAAGCTAAGTTATGGTTATTACACGTACTATAGCCCCATACGCAAGCCTTTTAAAGTAGCTACTAGATAGGCTTTATCTACGCATTTAGTTAGGGCTATAAGCTATACTGCTATAGTTTAGTGTTACAATTACGAAGGCACCTTGCAGAAGTCACAGCGTAAGCATAAAGAATTACAGTATAGTAGGAGCATAACCGCTTAAGAACTATAGATAGAAAGGGTAAGGCAGGGTATTAGTAAGTATAAAGAACTTATAGGGCAAGACTATTAGCTATAAGAAAAATAGTAAATAGAATAGTAATAGTAAGTAATTATATAATATTATTTTATAAATATAAGGACTTAGCAAGATAACCTAGGCACATAATATTATTTTATATATATAATTATTCTTAGAGACTATTATTATTCTAAGAATAACTTAGGCTTAGTAAGACGATAGTTTAGAATCTAAAAATAATAAGGAATAAATAGACTAGTATATAGTATAGGACACTTTTTATATATTTCTTATTCTTTATAGTTAATTCTTATATAGCTTTAAGTATATCTCCTTATATAGATTAGTAATACTCTTAGTTAGTTATTTTATTATATATAAAATTAAATTATTTATATAACCTTCTTGCACTACGCTATACTTTTAAATTACTAAATATTTGCAAGACTTATAATTGTCTTTTTATTCTTACTTAGATTAGGATTAGATAAGTATAACTCTTTATAATACTTTAACTACCTAAAAGTTTTAAAGTAATAATATAGTGTAATCTACTATAGTAAGCTTAGCCTTAAAGTTTATAATAAGTATAATTAAACTATTAAGAGCATAGACAGAAGAGCTAAAATAACTAAAAGTTTAAATAGCTATAATAATAGTACTAAAATAAAAGATCCTTATTAAAATTTCTAAAAACTATAATAGTAAATAAACTAGGCTTAAAATATTCCTTACTAATGTAGAACTATACTACTAATTTAATTAAAATATTTTTAATACTAATTAGTTTAAGATCTTAGCAGCCTTTATGCACTTAAAGAATAAAGTAGTTAAGTAATTATACCCTCTAATAGAAAACTATTTATTATATAAATATAACTCTAGCTAATAAAATAAAGCGATAAAGAAGGCCTTTACCTCTTAAAGAGAATTTAAGAATTAATTTTAACTTATATTTAAAGAAGTTAATAAGGAGAAATAAATAAAAAGGTAGATCTAATAGCTTAAATAGACTAAGTTTATAAAAGTATATATAGGAGAGTTTAGACAGCTGCAAGCTAAAATTAATTAAAATAATACCCTACTATAAATAGTCTACTATAATAGCCTTAAGGAAATAATTAAACATAAACTTATATATTATAATAAAATAGAATTCCTAAAAGCGCTAATAAAACTAGTAGTATAAATAAATAACTAACTTTATAAAAAATAAATAGAAAAGAAAGGGTCTAGCAAAATCCTATACTAAAATACAGTTAATATTAAATAATAAAAAAAAGAGTAAAGGAACTATAATAGAAATATTATTATAATTAATAAAGCTTATAAAAAATAATAGTTTAAGAAATAGAATAAGCGTAACTACTAAAATAATAAACTATTAAATAAAGAGAGGTAGAGGTGTTTTAATAAAAAGGCCTGCCTAGACTATAAATAACAAAAATACTTTAAATAGAATTATCTAGAATAAAATAAGCTTAAAGAAAAGTAAGCCTAGACTATAAAAGTATAAATAGTAATTCTAAAAAAGTTAGATAAAGAAGATAAGATCTCTAAACTAAATCTAGAAAAAGTATAAATATAGACTAGATATATTTAGCTCTATAAAAAGAAAATTTAAGAATATTTATCTAGAGAAGTCTATTAGGTATATATAAGTAGAATACACTAGACTAAAAATTATTAAAAAAAAGTTTACGTTTAAGACACGTTAGCTAGCGTAATTTTCACTCTTATAAAAAAATAATAAAAACTTATTCTAGACCTATACTTATAGATCTATATATAATCCTAATACTATAAGTTAGGATAGTACTAATACTATAAAAAAAAATATTAAATACACTAAAGACTATAAGATAAAGCTTATAAAAAGCTAAGAGACTATTTATATAAGTATATTTCTACTAGCGCATGTAAGATAGTAATTTATTACTTATATTATAAGAAAGTCTAGAAGATAAAGTATTTTTATCTAGAATAAATAGCGTGCTATAATAATTATTATAATAAATACTAAAAGTATAAATATACTAATAGGTAGTGACCCTAGAGCCCATTCTTAAAGTATACTTTAGAAATTAGTATATATAGCGCTGATTACAGAGTAAAATATAATATAAAATACTAGGATATTATCTATTAGAAGCATTATAAAATAAAATACTTTACGCACTTATATATACGCAAAAAAAACGTAGTAGACTTATTTAATAGTAAATATAAAGACTTATAAGCTAATAAATATATTATAAAAGACTATAAATAGCACGGCTAGAATAATATAAAAGTAGAAATAGAATATCTTAATAAAGCTAGAGCTATATTTAATAAACTATATATAGAGTATAAAGAAGAAAAGAATTCTGCATAATTTTAAAATTAACTAGAAGTTAAAAGTAATACTAATAATAAATTAAAAAACTAGAGCACTACTAGAAATAAAACTATACTAGTAAAAATACCTTTATAAAGATTTATAAAGTAAACTAAGATAATAAACTGCACTTAATAAAAGAAGTTATAATTAATAAATATTAAGTAACTACGCTTATAGATTTTAGCGCTATTAGATATTTAATATCTTCTAAAATAGTAGAAAAGTATAACTTATTATACTAAAATAAGATAACGCCTATTTAGGTTAAAATAGTAAATAGAATATTTTCTTAAGAATATAGTAAAGACTAGCTACGCCTAGAAATAATACTATTACTAATTAGTCTAGATAAACTCTAGAGCTAATATAGCTTTATAATAATAGATTTTAAAAGCTTAAAAGTAATTATTAATTATAATTAGCTAATATAATATAATCTTATTATTAATTAGTAAAAGAAGACTATACGCAGCTAAAAGTCTTTAATAAAAATTACTAGCGTATAGAAGTTATAAATAAGCCTAAAGATTTAATATAAATCTTAGAAAGAGGGAACTAGCTAAAGAATAATTATATAATAAGTATTATCTTATAAGTTTGCAAAGATCTATAAAAAGAATTCTTAAAAGGTAGAAGTTATATAAATATAGAAAAGTAAGCTTTAGAAAGAAGGGTAAAAGACCCTATTTATTTTTAAGAAATACTAGAATTTTATAAAACTCTTTTATAAAAAAGATAGCGAAACGCTTTTAGAGCACTAGAAGTAGAATTATAAAATCTACTTATAGAATAGTGTAAAGTTATATTTAAAGTAATTATAATCTTTATTATAGAATTAGTAAAAAGAGCTAATAAAATAGCTAAGAAAGAACTTAAAAAGGAAGTTTATATAGTTTAATAAGAGTTTAATAGCCTCTACTATACTATTTATACTAAAAAAAGATAAATAATTATAACTATACGTAGATTACTAATAGCTAAATAATAAAATAATTAAGAACTAATATTTATTACCGCTAATAATAAAGCTTATAAATTAACTCTAGAGAGTAAAATAGTTTATAAAGTTTAATATATAAAATAGCTTTTACTCAATCCGCATAGCTAAAGAACATAAATAAATAACTACTTTTAGAATAAGATATAGATTATATAAGTTTATAGTTATACTAATAGGACTTACTAACGCCCTAGTTATATTTTAAGTAATAGTAAATAAGGCACTTTATAAATACTTAAACGTATTCTGCACTATATATCTAGACAATATTTTAGTATACTCTAGAGGATTACTTAAAGAACATATATAGTATATATATAAAGTACTTAATAAAATAAGAGAATATTAACTACTTCTATATCTAAATAAGTGTAAATTCTACACAATAAAGACTAAGTACTTAAAATTTATTATTTTATAAGAAGGGATTGCCATGGATCTAAAGAAGATATTTATAGTATAGAAATAATTATAACCTAAGTTAGTAAAGGATATATAGTCTTTTCTAGAGTTTACTAATTTCTACTAAAAGTTTATTACTAATTATTCTAAAATAACGGCACCCTTAACTAAGATTATAAAGAAAAAAGTAAGGTTTAAGTAAAAAGAAAAGTAACGCACAGTATTTAAAAATTTAAAAAAATTATTTTTTTTAGCACTCCTCCTATAGATATTTAATCTATAAAGAAAAATATAAGTTAAAATAAACGTATTTAACTACGTACTAGAAGTAGTGCTAGCCTAATAATATAATAATAAAAAATAGAGACTAGTATTCTTTTACTTATAGAAGTTCTCTAGAGCAGAACTTAATTATAATATTTATAATAAGAAACTACTTAAAGTAGTAAATATTTTTAAATAATAGAAAATCTAATTTATAGGCGCACCTACGAAGATAAAAATATAAATAAACTATATAAATCTTACTAGCTTTATAATAATAAAGAAGCTTAATAAATAATAAGTATAATAGATAAAATTTCTTATAAACTTTAACTTTACAATTTACTATTAACTAAGAATCTTAAATAGTGCGGTAGACATCTTAAATAAAAAATTAAATCTTATAGAAAATAAATTAGATCTATATAATGCAGTGCTAAAAAAGTAATAAAATAGTATTCTATAATATAACTAGCTAGAGAAATAGTACTAAATATTAAAAATAAAAGTGTAAAGAGCTACTAAAGAACCAATAAAATGTAACTATTAATAGTAAAAGATTATAAAAATATAAGATGCACCTTAGCTTATTAAAAAACTCTATAAGTTATAAAAATAGGAATACTTAGGCATAGAAGAGATAACGCATTATATTATAAATAAATATATTATTTCTAAACTTAAATAAATAGTTATTAAGAAAATAAGTAACTATTTAGCCTACTATAAAAATAAGTCTAAGAAATATAAGTTTTATAAACTTTTATAATTTTTACTAGTAGTGCAGCGCCTATAGCAAAGCGTAATAATAAACTTTATAATAAAACTTTTAAAATTACTATAACTAAGAATAAGACGAATATGCGACACTATTATAATAATAGTAAATAGACTTATAAAAGTAGTTAAGTTTAGACTTATAGAGGAAGTTATAACAGCTAAAAAACTAGTTTATAAAGTTAATAATATACTATTTGTAGAATATAGTCTACTAGAAGAATTTATTATAGATTAAAATAAACTATTTACTTCTAAGTATTAGGATATGTTTATAGTAGAACTAGACATAAATAAGAAGCTATTAATAAGCTTTTACTCCTAAATAAATAGATAAATAAAGCGTATAAACTAGATACTTAAGTAGTATCTATAATTCTACGTAAATAAGTAATAAAATAATTAGATAGAACTCTTACTAATAGAGTAGTTAGCCTATAATAGCGCTAGATTAGGTATAATAGAATACTTACTCTATTATATAAACTATAAATATAAGCTAGTAGTTTATTAGAACCTAAGAAATATAGAAAGTATTTCTATAAGAGTAGAGAATAAGGCTTAGAAAATAAAAAAACTCTATAAAATTCTATAAGAAAGAATTATCTATAAAGCTATTACTATATTATAAAATGTAAATAAATTAAGAATTAAAAGACTAATCCTTAAAAAGGGGAATAAAGTATTTCTATTATAGAAAAATCTTAAAATAAAAAGACTAAGCAAAAAACTAGACTACCTAAGTAGAGTAGTTAAACTGGGTCTGAGTAAGCAGCCAAGCCACTAGAAAAATAAGCGATTTTCTTAATAACTTCTTTTCTACTAATTAGATTTTTATAAAAAGACTATCTATAAAAAGGGCCTAGCTACTAGTATCTTTTAAAAAAAAATCAAAATTTATTATAGCGTAGTTAAAAGGTTATTCAACTGCAAAGTTTTACTAAGAATATTTCTTAGTAGAAACTTCAAAGCGCTGCATCTAAACGAAAAATAATTCAATTTCAAATTTTTAAAGGCCAGTTTGTAGAGCTTAAAATTCTCTACAAAACTAGTATTTTACATCTTTGATAGCTAATTTAAAATGGGTGACCTAGAGCCAACCCACCTGAAGCGCTAGTAACCCAGACCCAGACCTAACCCCGACCCATTTACCAGCCTATACCTAAGAGTAGAACCCTTTAAAGTTAAGAAGATAAAAGAACTAGTTATAATAAAACTACTTCTACTTACTAGAATAAAAATTTACTCTACCTTTTATAAAAATTTACTTAAGTTAGTACTACTAAATATTATAGTTAAAATCTAGCTAGAGCTGGAAGATAATAAGTATAAGATTAAAAATATTAAGAACTTAAGAATAGTTAAAAATTAGTAATAATACCTAATAAAGTGGAAAGGATAGCTAGAATAATATAATATATAAAAACTAAAGAAAAATTTTATAAACTATAAAAAATAGCTAAAGGACTTTTAGCAAGCATAGAGGGAAAACTAAAGTTAGAGTAATTAGGCCCTAGAACGTGTAGTTTAAAATTATTTAAAAAAGTAGAGAAATTAAAAAATAAAAAAGGATTAATTAAAGAAGAATTAGTTTATAACTAGTTTAAGTTAGCTATTAAAGATGCGCGTTATATTAGTTTACAAATACTACTAGTAGTTATATTCTTTAAATTCTTCTTTTACTTTTCTAGCTTATCTATTATATTAGTAATCTAAAGATTATAATAAGTAAAAAAATATTCTTTTTTCTCTACTTTAGTAAGCTTATAATAAAGGCGCGCTATATTTATTATAGCCTATACTTACTGCTTCTCTGTCTAGAGCAAGACTAAGCGCTTATAATACTTTTTCTTTTATATAAGATCTTACTCCTTTTTTAGAATCTATAAACTATATTTTATGTAAATAGAAATGTAGCTAGTATAGTGACTAGAAATAGCGTTTATAAAATAATAAAGCTTTAGTTTTTAGTAATATTCGTAGTCTAGAGAACCTAATATTTTTAACTTTTATAATTTTATCTTTTCCGCATAAGCGCGATAATTAATAATAGATAAATAAGGGACTTTTAGTATAGTTAACTAGATAGGGCGAGGTAAAGAAAATAAATATACTAGAAGTAGGTAAATCTAGCTTTATATATAATATAAGCTAAAACGTGGCATAGCAGCTACCTATAAGTTATTAAAATAATAATCTAAAAGAGAGAGGTAATATTATAATTATAAAAATATCTTGCAGAAGTTATAGCATAAGTATAAAGAATTATAGTATAGTAAGAGCACAACTACTTAAGAATTATAAATAGAAAGGGTAAGATAGGGTATTAGTAAGTATAAAAAACTTATAAGATAAGACTATTAGCTATAAGAATAATAATAAATAAAATAGTAATAATAAGTAATTATATAATATTATCTTATAAATATAAGGACTTAGCAGAATAACCTAGACATATAATATTATTTTATATATATAATTATTTTTAGAAACTACTATTATTCTAAAAATAACCTAGGCTTAGCAGGACAATAGTTTAGAATCTAAGAATAATAAAGAATAAATAGACTAGTATATAGTATAAAATACTCTCTATATATTTCCTATTTTTTATAGTTAACTCTTATACGGCTTTAAGTACATCTCCTTATATAAATTAGTAATACTCTTAGTTAGTTATTTTATTATATATAAAATTAAATTATTTACACAACCTTCTTGCACTACACTACGCCTTTAAATTACTAAATATTTATAAGGCTTATAATTGTCTTCCTGCCCTTACCTAGATTAGAATTAGATAAGTATAATTTCTTATAATATTTAGTATAGCGCGCAGGATATATTTATATAAGTAATTAAGTAAGTAAGCTAGACTTAAGCTAGAGAAGTTTAATTAGCTAACTTTATTACTAATATAAAATACTATATAGTAGTACTTAAGACCTATGCCGTGTTTATAAACTCCTAAAAATAGCTAATTAAAAAAAATTTAGTCGTGTAATATAGTAAAAATAAAGCTTCCTATTTACTTAGCTGTACTTAAGTAGAGTACTAGCGGATTAGTAGCTAGGTGGGTGACCACTAGCGAATCCCCCCTGTTGTATGTTTTTATTTTTGTGCGTACGAGTAACATCTCAGACTGAAAGCTCTTCATGCTCCGCTACAGATACCCTAAATGCTGCAATCTTTTTACCTTGGAGGACCCTTCGAAAATCCTGCCCTACTCGAACGCAGATATGCGATCTAGTGTTCATTGGGTGCTCAACATCAAAATAGTCCCCGCTTAATACCCCGGCAACTAAATCCGCCATGGCAGAGGTATGTTCTGACATCGCAGCTGCACAATGTCGTACCCATCATCCTTCGGTATGCGAAATGTTTTTTTCGCTATAGAAGCCGGCCATGCTCTACCAGTTTCCCATCTCAAATCCCAGCCCAGTGGCGGATTTCTCTGTAAATTTTCTGGCCGAGAGACAAAACGATGGCGATGTTCGAAAAGAGCAGCCATGCACCCTTCGAGTATGACAGCAGCTCCGAAGAGATCAATTCGTCCGCCGACGTCTACGACTCCTCGCGCGTCGACCCGATCCTAGCCAGGAAAATGGCCTTGGTCAATGCCGCCATTGACGAGATTGGCATGACACCCTTCCAATGGAAGCTGTTTTTCTTCAATGGCTTTGGGTATGCTGTGGACTCAGTAAGTCATATTCATGAGGTGCGCTTCTATTTCCACGGGTAAATAGCTCAGTTTTGGTATAGCTTTTAGTTGTCTGCTCGACGATCTCACAACCCGCAGTAGACCTGGAATTTGGTAGACCAGTGAAGAAAATTGCTGGGATTGCGCTGGCGTCTCAAGTGGGCATGTTGATAGGAGCGGCGATTTGGGGGTTCACGGCTGATGTCATTGGTCGAAAGCTAGCCTTTAACAGCAGTCTTTTGATCTGTGCGGCTTTTGTGTTAATTGCAGGTGGTATGCCGGATTACTACTCCTTTGCAACGATGTAGGTTCGGTCAACAAGTCATATAGTTGACTACATTGGCGGATCCCGGTTCTGCAGACTCACAGGCTGACACGGAACAGGGTTGCGATTTACTCAGCTGGTGCAGGTGGGAATTATATTCTGGATGCAACCAACCTCTTGGAATTTCTCCCATCGAAGAACGCATGGCTCGTAACATTCATGGCGGTCTGGTGGTCCGTCGGCTACACCATTACCGGGCTACTCGCATGGGCTTTCATGAGTAACTTCAGCTGTTCTTCGACGGCGAGACGGCCGACTGAGTGCACCAGGTCAAAAAATTGGGGATGGCGCTACCTCCACCTTACTTCTGGAAGCCTCGTTTTAATCTTAAGTGTCACGCGCTTGCTGTTCGTGCGCATGAAGCAAACACCTCGATGGCTCGTTGCCCAGAACCGAGACGCCGATGCGATCAAAGTGTTAGAAGGCCTGGCCTCAGAATACAACCGTTCCTTCTCGCTACGATTACATGACCTCGAGGCCGAAGGGCGTGTCCTGCACACGGAAAAGTCGCGATGGTCTTCAATTCGTCTGTGGAACCATATTGGCGGATTATTCGAAACCCGAATTCTAGCCTGGTCAATGACCGTCATCATCGCGAACTGGTTCACGATAGGCATGGTAATGCCGTTGTATGCGACTTTTCTGCCTTACTACCTCGCCACTCGCGGCGCAGATGTCAATGGTCCATCTTCAAATTACACGGTATGGCGCAACTACGCGATCAATCAGGTATCCGGATTGGGCGGACCTATCATAGCAGCTGTATTAGTCGAGCTGAAACTTTTCGGACGACGAGGAACTCTCGCTTTAGGCGCTTTGCTTACCATGGTGTTCCAATTCGGCTATGTAAGCCCGAAATTCCTCAAGAAACAACTTATCTAAAGATGAGCTGACAATCCTAGACTCAAGTTCGAACACCAACGCAAAATATCGGTGTCAGCGCGGCAATCTCCGTTGCATCGCACATATACTACGGCACGATATATGCTTATACTCCTGAGATTCTTCCGAGCGCACACCGGGCCACTGGCTACGGTCTTTGTGTAGTTCTTAATCGAATTGGTGGTATCGCCGGGGTCCTGATCGGTAGCTATGCGGATGTTGAGACTACGGCACCGCTTTTCGTATGCGCCAGTCTCTTCGGCTTGTTGGCAGTGCTGAGTCTTCTCTTGCCGTTTGAGACCAGAGGGAAACGTAGTGTCTGAATTGCACTGCCGAGCGCCTGTATTAGTACTACGAAGTGACTTCCTGATCTACCAATGCATGCATATACGTGTCTCTTTTCTTTATGGTGGTCGAGGTGGCGAAATCTTACTTCCATGAATTTAATGGGGCGAAAATTGATCATGTACGGTTGCGTATGCTGGGAATAATGAGCCTTAAAATCTCCCTTCTCAATAGTTTAGTTGTTGCACACGCCTTGGCAAAAGTGACCACCCTTTCCACTCAGATAGCATCAACTTAGTGTACCGCAAATACTGCTGGGCGCTCACTATCCAGATGAGGTCTAGACCCCAGAGTTTTACGACCCCGAGACTACACTCAGAGGCAGTTCCAGTTGCTCTTGAGAATGGTTCTAGAAGCCTAAGTACAGTATGTGAGGTTTTCAAATGGACTCCTTTGCCTGCGATAGAACGTTATTTGGCAGCAGGTACTAAATCAATTGGAGCCACTCAAATGACGCTTCTTCATTGGGTGTGAAACGATGGTGTTGGGAGTCGCTCGTCTGGGACCAGTTCAGGCCGTGTCGACTGGACCCAGGTCAGTTCAAGAAGATTCCAACCTTGGAGCCTTGTCAGATGACTTGCATCTCGCATTTTGCAGGTGCAGGTAATATAGATGTGTAATCATACTACGCTCGGGGTATGTCTCTGTAGCAGCGGACTGTCTAAGTTCAGATAAATCATACATTACATAACTATTCGGCTGCTTTTCACTTGACTGGGCTTCGGCCACATTGCCATACCGTGACCTCGCAGATACAGGTGCAGATCTATTCTCACGTATGCGCATTTAGTCTCAAAGATGCGCTAGCGTTAGGCCATCACTTAGCGCCTCCTTGTGTGGAGGCGCAGCCATTTAGACGGCACCCCTGCGTCACCCTGAATCCCACAGATATCGGTTTGTACGATCACGGTACCACGGTGATTATTTCTTTAGGTGTAGATGCAAAGAGGTGAAGTTGTGTGTAGCACTCGTGCTTACCCTTGTGTCTACAAAGACGCCACTGTCAGACGTGCAGTTCAGGCACGAAAAGTGACTTTGTCCGTTCGACACGAAGAACTGCGCCTCCGGAGTCCGCTATCCGTAGCAGCCAAGGAGTATCCACTTCCAAGACTACAATAAGTGAGCATGATCCGCTCTAGCCAGCTGTCAGCACCTCCTTCCCCCCGCAATTAAACGCTCACAACGTTCGCTCGCCACTCAACATCGCAAACGACCAGCCACACGTCACCGCAGCACGGAATCGCAAAACGCATAAACATCCCCAGTCCAACATGTCGACAGTCGTTAAGATGCGCACTTTTCCTGTTGCGTCAGAGATCTTAAGCACACTTGCTACACGAGCTTCCACGACCTCGCTGTCCTTGCCACGAAATACGCTTTCAAATGCAGTGTTCAAAATGATAGGCACACTCGTTTGCTTCCTTGCTGGACTATATATTGCCACCCAGATGTACAGCGGTGCATTGTACCTCTTCGATTCGCAATTACCAAAGGCTTTTGGGGTCGTATACGCTGCGGCCTATCTCTTCCAGCTTTTTGTTGGCTACCTAGAGTATAGGGATGAGCAGAGATGGAAGGAGGCTGCGAGAGCAAAATTATGAGTTCGAAACCTGGGATACTGGTTCTGGACCAGGAAATGAAGTTCTCTTTGGTATCCGAGCGGCATAGACGAACTTCACATGACAGCATATCTTGTTTGGCGTGTTTGTTGGACAACGGTGACTGCCACATTCACATCATGGGGTACATTTAAGAGAAAGAAAATCCAATGTGGTTGCAGTAAACGGGTTTAAGCCTATATCAGGGTCTGACGGGGGGTATTTCCAGCGACATCCTTTTCAGGTTATACGCTCGCTGCATTTTGCCGCAGCGCAAGGGAACGAATCATCGCGCTCCAAATTAAGCAGCCGTTCTTACGTCCCTCTTGTTACGATCGACCAACACAAGCATACACAAGCAGCACCACAATATCGCCAGGTCATGAGTTTTATAGCCTTGGTCCGCCAGCAACATGTTTCTGATAGTGGTTCACTGAAGAGACGACTCAGTGTCATGAGCGTAAATGTCAAGCGTGTTGTAACAAAATCATCTAAAGACCAAAAACAAAGATCCCGAACAGCGGAGCGGAGCAGAATAAGGTCTTCGCCAATTTGCAGTGGCTATATATCCCCCAAAGATTGGGACTTCGTTATGGCTATCACAGACCCCAATGCGTCTGGCGATATACTCCCCGAATCTGACTATACTCCCGACAAAATCTCAGTAACACCGGAATTGGGCCGCACATTACCTGAGCATCAGTCAGAAAGTACAAAGGACCAGGAAAATCTGATAAGTGAGAGCGCAGAAGAAAATGGCAGAGCGAATGATCGCAAGACTGCGACAGAGAGGCTGAACGAACGATGGAAAGCAATGCGCAATCTATCAGCAGACCATGTGCACAATATCTATTGTCCATTTTGGAAGCCTGGTGATACAGCAGCAGCTCGACCAGAATGTGCAGACAAGACGTTCACTCTGTTAAGCGGCAATCCTTTCACAACGGCTGGCGTCGCGTACCTCGCTCAATGGGAGGAACTCCATAGGCGAAAACAAGACTAGATAACACATCTCATTTAAGTTAATATATTTGCTTAAGTTCAAACCCTGGGCGACAAAGACTTAGGGTGACAGCTTTATATTGTATCTGAAGTATCAAAGTCCAATCTTGACCTGCTGTTTAGAACACCCCGTTTGTTATGCTCGGTAAGAAGACAAAAAAACCAGTAATCTATCAAGAATCGCCCCTAGGTTCGACCAGCGCGAACAACCACTGTATTCCCGTGCCCTACGCAGTCTCCTCATCGTCGCCCCTGGCACGTTTAGCCGGGTGGTCGTCTTCCTCTCCATCCTCATCCTCATCCTCATCCTCGTTGTACTCCTCATGGGTGCGCTTGGGTATAAGCGCCCGCCTGTTATTGGCCTGACGTGGAAGAGCATAACGATTGAACGCCGCCTTGTCCAAGTGTCCAGGAAGAACCGCCGCCGGTCCACCGAGGTATGTGACCAAGGCTTCGAAGTCCCGGGGGTAAGATCACTTCTCCTCTGGATTCTTCATCGCATGCAGGACACAACGAGTCAGATCAAGGGCATCCAGCCCACTGGGAAAAGTCTCAACGTGATTGGCGAGATCCTTGAACTGAATGGGGCTCGAGTCCATGTCATGCTGAGAAGCGCCCTTGGTGTAGAATGGACCTTCACTTGGTCGCCTATTTCGGAGGCCCGCAATGCTCAGGTTGTCCTCGTCGTGATTGGCAGGTACGACGTGGGAGGAGACGGTCCATTTTGCAATGCCAGCACCGAGTCTCATTCGGGGTTGAACCATCTTCAAGATAGTGTTGCGCAGCGAACCGGGCTGGTTGTCGAGGTTGCAGTGCACTAGCATGATGTGCTCGAAGATTCCGTGGGTGCCTCCGTTGCTGACTAGGCGCTCTATGACATCGATGCATCGGGTGTATCGAGGGAAGAAGACTAGGAGCTCGACTGCGGTGACATTGGCTTGGGTTCCGGCAGCAGGAAATGGTACATTGCTGGGCGGGGCGATGAGGAGGCAAGCGTATGATTTATCAATGGCTTTCTTCTTGGTTGCCTTCTTTCGTGCCTCTTCGTTCCGTCGAACAGACTGCTCGTTGCCTTGAAATTCAAGGGCATGCGCTACATCCGAAGCCCCATCATCGTCATGATCCTGTTTATGAGCGGCTGAAGCAGGAGAGCGCGGCAGTCGAGCCCCGTTAGCAGACTTTGCTGCTGCACGCGGCGCGTTTGCACGATTGTTTGAAGCTACTCCGGGCACAGTTTTCTTCCTACTAATCTGTGGGACCGCCTTCAACGAACAACCTTGCGACGATTGATCTGCTAGACGCACCTTCTCCACTGCCTTTACCTGAATTGCGACCACACAACGCTGTTTTCGTACCTCAATGCTGGCCTGAATTGCACCCCAACGAATTGGGAAGAACTTGTCTTCGTTGGGTACATTTGTCGACGCATCAGATTGTGCACGTCCGCCGAGTCGATCGACATTCCACTGCTGAACCGCCCGAGTTTCGAACCAGATGGCATGTGCAATTATATCACGCGGTGTCATTTGGCGTTTGAACCAAAGACCTTGGGTGTTGTGAATATTTTCTTGCAACTTGTTCGCCAGGACAGGCATACGGACACCGTACTGTAGCACACTGCGGTAGGCATATTCGAGCGCTGTGCGCATCTGTTCATGCGACACGTCTTCTCCACCCTGATTGGAATCTTGCTGCGCATGGGTGGAGGAGGCTGCAGAATTGATGGCGGTCTTGTGCTCATGGCCCTCGTTTGCCGGTACAGTTTGTTCCTCAAAAAGATCTGCCATGGTAAGTTAATAAACAACGAGCGGAATCAGTAGCACGGGCGAGGCAACTGACCAACTGTATCTAGAGCATGAGCGTCCTCATCAGAAGCTATCGACGGGGCGTGCGCATTCTGAGGTGTAGTACACTTCTCCGACAGGTCCAGCGACGCATGGCGAGATAGCGGAGCTTCAGTCGCCGACGTGGTGATATCGCCTAACATTATCTCTATGATGTCTCGTTTGGGCTGCTCCGACCCGGCTATAGTGAGATAACGAGTAGAGCTTCTGGGGGTGCGCTTATCCAAGGCGAAGCTGGGTTTCCGTGGAGGTGAGCCTGCGCGTTGCAGGGGCATTTGTGAGTCGAGTGGGGAGCCCATATCGGTTCGCGAGTTTGTTGTTGCGGTTACCGTGCAACCCAACTAAATGAGAGACTAGTGCAGTGTGTTTATAGAGCGCCGGAGAGCATCAAGTGAAGGGGCGCTTGGCCAAAGCGCGGAGCGATCTCATTCACGTCGTGGTACCCCATGCCCAGTTGAAAATTCTGGTTGAAACAATTTCACTAGTCCAGCATCACGTTCACGACTGCAGTAGGTTTTTAAATACGGATTGCTGATACGATGGATAGTTTACAAATTGAACGCGAAAGTAAGGATGTAATTTTTCCAGTGCATATGGCTATCGTGTAGTGCCTCCCGAATAGCCAGCAACGCATGTAGCAAAGGGTGCTGTTTCTAGGGAAATGGTATCTCCAATAGGGCTTCAGTATGCCGGAGGAACAAGTAAATCCGTTGTTAGACTATTGAATGGGTGTGAAGTAGGTTATCATCAATCTCTGCTGCTGCTGGATCGACTCGGCTCTTACTACTGATTCACACTGGACGGAACAGGTGTCCAACGCTGGAATGCCATGTTGTCAAGATGATCATGTTGAACTATCAAAGCTTCTTCAGCACCATGATATATGTGTTCAACTAACCTCTGCATATCGTCTGGAAATACCCACTTCTCGTCAGGATGATTCACAGCGTATTGAACACAACTAGTCAAGCTCAGAGCATCATAGCCGGAAGGGAATCGCTTGACGTTCCTCGCTAAGCTCGCGAAATTGATTGGACTGGTATCCCAGTCAGTTTCCGGCCGACGTACAGGTCGATCAACCTGGTAGTGGGTGCGGAAACCAACAATGTTGAGACTGTTTGGATCGTGATTAGGGGGAGCCCGATGAGTCCTCACAGACCACTCACTATAGTTGTAGCCCCCCGTAGAGCTCTGATCACCTTGGTTGCGCATCCGCAATGCAATTGTCTTCCGAAAGTGTTCGACGATGATCGGCTTGTGTGAGTCCCGATGATGATCCGTAATATTCGCCATGATGGCACCAGTGCCACCGTTGCTCATGATACGGTTGATGACGTCGATACTCCGGATCCACCGCGGGAAGAACACAAGGAGCTCGACAGCGGTGACATTGATGAGCCGATTTCCGGGGCTGGGAAACGGGACATTGCAGCTTGGAGCATCATAGAAGAGGGGCGTCTCCGATCTAATATGGTTGGGGAAAGGATGCAACACCTGTGGCCTGCCCATCTCAGCTGTAGCAGTCGACTCAGCCGACATTTTACTCCCCGATATAGCCCAACCAGGCAATTCGGATTCTTCGCGCACTTGCAACGGGGGAATGTTGGCTTGAGGATTCTCGGATTCAGGCTGCATGATCAGCGGCTCCTGAACTGAGCTCTGGTTGACTGGATGAGATTCTTCAAAGAACTC
This sequence comes from Pseudopithomyces chartarum, assembly GCA_033220655.1. Lineage (NCBI taxonomy): Eukaryota > Fungi > Ascomycota > Dothideomycetes > Pleosporales > Didymosphaeriaceae > Pseudopithomyces > Pseudopithomyces chartarum. The sequence continues at coordinate 1,306,695 of WVTA01000016.1, forward strand.
ACCGCCCTCATCAAACGGTGATGACCAAGCAAAATCAACGTCTTCGTTGTTCTGGGATGCGTGGCTTGTGTTCTGGTGTGAAGGCTCCATGGTTAATGGAAAGCGGTTGGTAGTTGGAAAAAGCTGGTGAGAATCCAGGTCTTTGACAGTAGGATGACTTGTAAGAGTCTTCAGTTCTATTAAGCGGATTGAGTTGATCTGAATAGACTTTGAAGATTTACTGTTTGGTCTTGTGATCTCAAGTCTCTGTTTGAGGCTTCAGTATCAATAGTGTGGACTATTATATACCCTTATTTAGGTCTCTCATTGTACTGCCTTACACTGTTCACAATATCTCTGGGCCACTCAGAAACACATAGTGTACACATTATGCGTATACTCGATTCATTCTTGACGACTTTTCAATGCACATTGTTACATCATCACATGCTAGTGAATTCTTGCTATCTCGAGGTGGGTTCTCGAGGTAACTTGAGTCCTAATTGATGATATCAGTCGCAGTTGCACAGAAATAGGGACAATGTAAAGTGAATTGTATCCGAGAAATAAGGATGCAGTCATCTTAGACTCTATGGTTAATCTTACACAGTATTGATTCTGAAACACCTGCTTCAAGCTGCTAAGTCGTGCCATAATTTAATTTCTTGACATAGTAAGGATGAATATGGAGGTGCTCTGGTGTTGATTCTATTTCTCCAGACCCGACAAGCTGACTACATGACTACCCCATGCGCAGATTCCTATCACATTCTGTAATAATCGAGGAGGCTAGCCTTACTGGTGCCAATCGCACCACCAGTAATGCAAAGTCACGTTCTATGCTGCCACTCTAAATGGCAACAACCTCGATATTCCGATGACTAGAAAATTACAAAGGTCTATTTATGGAAGTAAACTGCAGCCTTGGATTCCATGCCTTTCGAATCGGAAGAGCCCTTGAGGTACCCACTTTGTGCAACGACGGACGAAAATGGCCGTATTCGCTGAGATGAACATCTGCAATTTATTTTCGTCCAAATCCGATATCCCATTGTATCAGCGCCGGCATAGCTGGCGAGCTTTAGACATGCTTCTTGCCACAGGTAGCTAGATTTATTTGGTTATGCTCCACTGTAGTTCTCCATGTTCTCTTGCGTGAATGGTCCCGAACTTCATGAAATTTCATGCCTGACGCACCCGCATTTAACCCCGCGAATCATCACCTTCAGCACCAGACCCCGCATACCTTCTCAACTGCCGGCATATCATGTATATAAAACACCCGCATCCCCATCTTCCCTGTTCATAGCGATACCCTCTCGTAAGAATTCCCATTTGCAATGAAGATCGTCACCGGTGCCGTGGTACTGTTTACAGCCGTGTCTTGGAATGTAGCCGGAAGTGTGGTACACAGGCATGCGCCAACGGTAACGGTAGATGGCGGAATCATTGTAGGAACCACAACTCGGGTTCACGGTGCAACTGCAGCTGTTAATAAGTTCCTTGGGATACCATTCGCCTCAGCACCCGTTGGAAGCGCAAGGTTCTCTGTACCTAAGCCTACGAACTGGATCGGTGAAATTGATACGAAAGCTTTCAAGCCTGCCTGTATCCAGGCTTTCAGTAAGTTGGATCGCGACACTCATGCCCGTGCTCAAGTCTCACTAAGTTTATCAGGACCCTTTGAGGACCGCAACTTTATCCAAGATGTATTCAGCATTCCCCGCCCGCAGGAGAGTGAAGATTGCTTGTACCTCAATGTGTTTGTGCCAAAGAAATCTTTCTGGAAGTCCCTCTGGGACCTTTTCCGGACGAACTTTTCTAAGAAACGAGGGAAGCCGGTGCTTTTCTGGATCTATGGGGGTGGTTTTAATTTTGGAAATGCGGGGCAGCCGATCTATGATGGTTCCCACTTCGCTGCACTCGAGGACGTGATAGTTGTGTCTATCAACTACCGAACTAACGTTTTTGGTTTCCCGATTGCACCTGATATCAAGAATCTTACGGAACGAAACCTAGGACTGCTGGATCAGCGCGCAGGTCTAGATTGGGTGCAACGGAACATCGAAGTCTTTGGTGGTGACCCAGACCGTGTAACCATATTCGGTCAGTCTGCTGGGGCATACGCGGTAGATGTGTTATTGACAGCGTCGTGGCCGGATGGAGCACCCTTTCATGCTGGTATCATGGAGAGCGGCACATACTCATACAATCCGCTTCCAAATTGCAACAATACCAACTACGAAGGCTGGAACAAGCTCCTAATACGGCTGCAATGCGATAATGCGACGTCGACCTTCGATTGTGTCATGAACAAGACTGCTTCAGAAATCCAGTACGCTCAAGAAAAATATAATATCGGCTTCGGTATGGCAGGCGATAATATCACGATTGTGTGCGACCCGCGATTAAGACGCGAAGCGGGCAACTTCACCAGGGTCCCAGTGATTGGTGGTACTAATCTAGATGAAGGAAGTTATTATGCTGCGAAGAACGGAACTGATATAGATCGTTACTTCAAAACGTACTTCTCGAACGAAACCGATCTGAAAGTAAAGATACTTGATGCATATAAGCTTGATCCTGCCGAGGGCCGGTTCGACAATCAAAGTATCCTGGCTCAAATCCATACGGACTGGAACTATCATTGCGTCAGTACTACCTTGTTGAGTATCCAATATAGCGCACTAATGCTTAACAGCCAGCCGTCTTTCTGAGCAACAGCTCCAATCGATATGTACCAACATATCGTTATCTATTCAATGCGACTTTTTCCAACCAACTTTTCACTAATCTGCCGGATGACAGATGGCCTGTATCTATACAAGGGGTATATCACCAGGCAGAAATCCCTATCGTCTTCTCTACATACAATAAGACCAATGCTACTGCTGAGCAAAAGCGACTTAGTAATACGATGCGGCATGCATGGGCAAACTTTGCAAAGAATCCATGGAAGGTTCCAATCAAAGGTTGGAAAACATCGGGAATCAATGGATCTACGGTTATGGACTTTGGAATCGATGGGAAGGGTCGGTATAGATTAGTAAAGGATGCTACAGGGAAGTGCTGGGCATGGAAGGACTTTATATGGAATAAACATCTCTAGCTCATCCAGTTGTACCGCTTTCCAAACAAGTACATTATCTGCGAATACACTATGAGGGGCCTGGAGCAAAGCCTACAGTTTTTCTCCTGAATTTTCTCACGATTCACATGAGAAATGTTTCGCATGTGGTCACATGCCGCACAGAGATCGGAAACAGATGACTCAAGGAAGCAATATTCCCCAACGACAGCAAGACTTTTCTAGTAATGTCCCAAGACAAAAGGTGTTCCTGAACCTAGAAAGTAGAGATCTTGTCGCCTTCCACAGTAGATAACTTCCCGAATCCGATAAAGGGACTTATAAAGCAATATTCTCAATGCTTTCAATAGCGACTTCAAAGTCAATCAATGTGATCATATATGCCCATACGACGGTAAGATATGTCTATTGTATCTTCAGATTGCCTTAGATGAATAATTTTAATGCGATGTTGGAGGACCTGTGGCAGACAAATTTCACAGAGCGCTACAGGTAAGCAAGTCGTCGGTAGCAGGTTACTCCGAAATTCGCGGGATCTAAAGGAGATTTTCGAGAACAGATCCAAGCGGCACCATAGGTATCGATACTTCCTGTTGTGAAGCTGCAAAAGGTTCTGATGCATTCATGAAGTAACTCTTCAAGCCTGTGTATATAATATCGTTGCTAGGAGATCCGAAGAATAAGTAATCGTTCTTAATATTATGAATGGGCGTTGAAGATATCTATATTACACTCGTGGACGTGGAAGGGCCATCCATAAGCTTTTAGGTGATGTTATTGCATGAGGTATGAGTTTGGTACTGGCACCTTGTTCTCCGTTAATTCTCTACGCAAAGGAAGACTGTTGTGGGTATATTAAACTCGAGGTCCCTTCGCTTTGTATCTATCATGTCACTATCAACAGCCAGATTGAAGACCGGCATCCAATCTCCCTGCCCACTGAAGGTCCTTAAGGCATCTCAAGTTTTTTTTTAATATCCCACTAGTCTCTATGCACAGCAATGTAGGTTATCAATAGATCCGAGTAGCATAATTCATGTAGATCGGTTTCAGTTATAGAGAGATCGGGCTTTTCCGAAACAGAATAAGGACGCATAAACCTTATCACGAGGATGCTTTGCTCCATAGATTCTGGTTGCAAGCATAGAGTTAACGAGATGTTTTGGCTAGGTCTGACGCAATTCCAAAATTCAGAAGAGATTCGGCGGCTCAGGTTCCTATTCAAGTAACTGTATGGGCACTATAAGACTTTCATCAAGTTTATTTGTCGAGTATAAGCCAGGTACTTTCCTTACAGTGATTATAAGCAACAGGAAGGAATTTTAGATCTTACCATGGGTTTCTCTTGCAGGGCCAGCATTCGCCACAACCAGAGATTGTTGATGAAAGGCATCTTGGCGCATTTCTTCGAACAAACGGCCATCGAAAGCAGGTTGCTGAGACCATGACCTCATACAATATCTAGACAGATTCTGTAAATGGATGATCGATCAAATCTCTGGAACGTGTTGCAAATATTCGAAAACTTTCCGGGAAATCCACCAATTAATCCGCCTGGATTGATCAGACCGCTCTTTTGGATTGAACTAATCAATGCGGATGGATTCTATCCACAGTAATCGGGTAGAGCTCTAATGTTTTAGTCTTACGAAGACGAATTCCGCATGTTGAGTTGTTCGCAAAGTCCTATTGGATGGGATGATCGTGATGTCTCGGCACAATGTGATGTCTCTGTCAAGCGCGGCCCAAGTACATCACGCTGCTTCGTATTCGGGAAGAGTCTCCATTTGAACATGCAACAGAACAGTAGTGAGGTGTACAACTGCCAAAGCTGGGAAAAGCTTCAATAGTAGAAACTTGTCGCTCCATTGAAATGGTTTGAGCATCGTATCACTCATACTGGCCGACGTGATAAGTTCATCAAGATTGATAAGAGACTATTGATATCTGTAACCTGGCATCAGTCCTTGTAGTAGCTTTCTTTACGTCGTAAAGGACCTGAACAGCTCATAACGACGGCAGCTAAATGGAAAACAATACGCAACGTAGTCATTAACAAGAGCGCACTAAAATAGACAGAATATAGGCGCGATAGAGAGAGTTGATGAGAGGCTGAGGGGTATTTTGGGACGGTAGCGAGGATGGCCATTTCCAGCACCATCAGTCCTTGTGCCGGTTCCTCTAATAACTTTATCTCGAAGACGTATCTTTGTGTTAAAGACACAATATTTATAATGTTGCAACGGGGTTGTCTGCTAAATGCATCTTCTTCATACGGTGCTGCCAAATTTACATCGGGTAGGTCCAGTAGCATTGCCAAAAAGCTAGTCCTCGTGATTCGATGAATCCACTCGAGCCAATGCTAAATGTAGTCAGAGTAGTAGACTATGTGCTGCAAGACGCAGTGGAAGATCCGGTGAGGTTTGAAGACCGGTGAGGGGCGTTGCGGCTTCGACGAATCACAACGCGGTAGCTATCACATGCAATCACACCGATAAATCAATGAACGATGCATCCTGGCTCTATTAGACTAAGAAAATTTCCCACTGGATCTGTTCTGGATGTACCATAGATCGGTCTTTTCCTAAAAGTTGTTAGTGTAATTGAACCCTTGATTTAAAGTAGCTGAAAACTTGTTGCCAATTATGCTAGGCGCAAACCCTTCGCACAATATGCCAGATCTTTATTGCGGATCCTAATTCAATTAGGCATCCTTTGTATCACTCTACAAGTTTAGAGTGATCGTTCCTCGCCGACTATTTGTGTGGGCTAACAAAGAAAAAGATCGGCAAAGCTGAGCCACAGTATCGTATCTGAGCCTACACTCCTGAAAGAAAGCGAATGCTTCTCCGGTTGCGGCTGGGTGAACCTAACCCTCCTTTTATCACTAGCTGAACCCTTTGTCGACACGCCAATAGCCATATTTATTTTCCTCTGGAGAAGCCTTTGGCCAAATAATCAGTGACTTTTCATTGTCCCACTCGCCAGAGACAGTAATGCCTATTGCGTCTGTAGTTTAACAAAGAAGAACCGCCTACTCTCGGCCAATACTAGCCGGGACTCTTTATATAATTCCTCCTGTGTATTCATCTGTCCCTCGTTCAAACACGGATTTTTATTTTTGCCAACATGGAGGCAGATGCATCCCCGACAATTCGTAGCAAACCACAGGTTAGTTTGGAGGCATGGGGCACCCTTGATCAAGCGGAAATTTCAAGAATGATACTCGCAGAAGAGTACAAACCACACCCCGCCTTCGAGACGTGGACGAAAATGAAACTTCCTTATCAGGCCCCTTCTTGTCCACCTCTCCCTTCATGGTTACAGATACGTCAAGCAACCAAGACGGATAATCTCCATCACAACTGTATGGGCTCGGCGAATGTATGCAGGATTGGCGATACTGTCATTAAATACAGTGGGCCTAATATTGTGGATGTATATCGTTCCGACTACATCCTGTCCCGTTATGTACTAACAATTATTAGGAAGCCGAAACTCTCCTTTTCCTGGCAGAAAACTGTCCTCAGCTTCGTATACCTACTGTTCTGGCTGTCTGGACAGTTGAGATTCAGGAGGGCACATGCTTCTGCATGATGACGAAATATATCGAAGGTATACGGTTAGAGTTAGAGTCAGAGGCTTTCGCTAGATTTCCAATTGAGACACAAAATGTCCTCTGTCGGAAAATATCAGAGCAGATCCAGCAAATCCGTGCTCTGCCATCCGAAGGATATTATGGACGAGTTCACCGACAAGGATGGCTTGACCCGCCGAACGGTGTAGATATACCCGACAGAGCCTCGGTGTGCAAAAATGTCACCGGCCCGTATAGCTCCTACAAAGAATACATATCGGCTACGAAATTAGCCATGGAAATTGCGTTAGCTACCCGGGACCAGGGCGAGGAGTTTCGTCCCGAAACAGTGTCAAATGCGGAGAAGTTCTTGAGAATCCTTCCAGATTGGCATCCCCACGAGCCAAAGTTTACATGGATGGATCCGAAGCTTTCAAATATGATTATTCGACCGATCAAAGGAGACGACGGCAAAGAAGACTGGGAGGTCTACTTCCTGGACTGGGAATGTAGTGGGTGGTATCCAGGTTGGGTGCAGTCATTCCAAATCAGAGGACGCGTAGGTGTCATGCTTAGGGATCGAACTAAGCCGCCATATGATGCAGCAGGGAAATGGTACCCTGCGTATATGTACGAAAGGAATGACGCAATCCGTGACGAAATTTTGAAGGGGTTCGAGCCCAACCCTAGAAAGGACATATGGGACTTAACATATCACCTGACTTGGACCATGTATTAAAGAGGCCGTTTTCATGATGCGTAGGTTGCTTGGGGAAATTTTTGTTTGGTATGCGTAAAACGCGTCGGATTCTATATACTCCCGCTCTTTTATCTCTCGTTCTTATCATGATTACCAAATATTGGTTTTTGTCAGTCCCAGCTTATCCCACAGGCAGTAAGGAGTCGAAATTTACTTAGTTTTTTTGAATTTAGAAGTTCTGCAGTATACGGAATAAATTCTGTTAAAGTCCCCCCCTGCGTGACGGAAAACCCCTAGTGCAGACATGAAAAATTCACAAGAATAATTTATAATTCACCACACAATTTTCCAAAGCCGTGTTCAAGCTGTAAGCACGGTTTATACATTCGTCCCTAGTTATCAGCTTTAAATCCAAAAAAATAACACCTTAATTATACTATTAATTTTACTTGTACCTGTCTGCAACATTATGAACTATAATAGGAGCTACAGTAGTTCTCTTTAGAACTCCTAAGCTGTTTAAAGATTATAATAAGATGTTCATAGTACATTTTGTGCTTTCGAACCCGCTTTAATATAAACTCTAAAAGTTTCTCCGTAAGAGAAAGCATAACAACTTCTTAGCGCGAGATGTGCATGGAAATTACTTAGCATTTTATTTCTGCTTAGCTAGTTGACGTTATGCTGAATCCATTTCAACCGCTACGCTTGCCCAAAAAGGTATAGTGCTATCTATCTTTGGCCACAAAACGATGCACGCTTATTGTTGGCTACATATCCAGTCCGTTTCTTCCTACTGCCATCTTGTATCACAAACCCGATCGTCGCAGATATGGACCGAGCCAGCCAGGTACTAGCACAAGGTTTTCCCGCAGATTTACCCTAGACATGGGCTGCCCGGTCCGAACATGCCGGCGTACCTCTCACGACGCTCTATTGCCGTGCACGCGGACGTCCCTCTAAGAAGGAAAAGGCTCAGAAACAGCAATACCTCACCCTAGAAGAATAAAAGGCGCTAGTTGCATACTTATTACTAATATCTAACCTTGGATATCCTGTCCGCATAAAGTATATACCTTCACTAGCCCTTACCCTCGCCCGACAGCGTTCGCCCACGACAAAGCCCCCAGGCAAGAACTGGCCCCGAGCCTTCAAGAAGCGCCATCCCGAACTCAAAGCGAGGAAAGTCAAGGCAATAGACTAGAGGCGTCACCAGAACAATATATACCCGAGGATCGTGGAGTAGTTTAATGTAATTGAACCCGTAATCAAGGATCCAGGTATCCTGCCCCAGAACGTCTATAACATGGATAAGACAGGAGTCATGCTAAGCATGCTTATTTCTGTAAAAGTTCTTATAGGTAGGGATAATCTGCGTAAACATCGCGGAGTTGGCGTTGAGCGGACCATAATAACTGCTATTGAATATGTGAGCGGTGATGGCAGGTCGCTGCTCCTACTAATTTTTTGACCTGCTTTAACCCACCAAAAGCAACTGGATGACGTACCTGACGCCTGGCTGGCACTATGCGCATTTAGAGAACGGGTATAATAATTCTAAAATTAGCTTAGAATGGCTGACCCGTGTGTTTGACTTTTAAACTAGAGAATGAGCTAACGGAAAACCGCGAGTACTAATCCGTGACGGGTTTGAAAGCCATAAAACGCTTGAGATCTTAGAGTTCTGCTTTAAAGCTAACATTCTCTTATATCGTCTCCCCTCTTATACATCTTATAAGCTCTAGCCTTGCGACGTTGCAGTCTTTGCGTCTCTAAAAGCAGCCTACTGGGACGAGGTTGAACGGCTGCTGCGAGGAGGCCTAGATAACGTCGGCAAAGAGCATTTTACCTCTCTTTATAAGCCTGTAAGAAAAAAAGCGTTATCTAAAAAGAACGTTAACGCTTCGTGGGCGGCCACAGGATTATTCCCATTCAACCCAGAAAGGGTACTCCGTGGTATGCCGAAGCCTCTCCCCGAGCCAAGTGTCCCGAATAGGGAATCCTGTCCGCAAGTTGAAGTGTTGTAAGCGCCCGTAACGCCCGTAATGCCCGTGACGGTAGAGGGCCTAACATCTTTACATGAACTAATCCAGCGAGATGCTTACGCACTTCCCGACGGCCTGAGCAAACATCCCCTACAGAGACACGTACAGGGACTTGTAAAGGCTGCACAGGTATCCTTCGCTAAACAGGTTCTCCTTGAAGGCAACAATTACACCTTGCTGAAGTTAAACAAAGAAGCTAAAGTCCGCCGGTAGACCAGGTCTGTTGTCTTAGAGAAAGCCAAGGTAATGAGCTACGAAGACCTTAAGGAGGTAAGGAATAAACGTGCTGCGAAAGACAATGCCAAAGCTACCGCAGGCAAAGGAAAGCGCGGCCGTAAGCGCAAGTGTTCAGAGCTAGGACTCGACTCAGAACGAGAACAGGAGGCAGAGGCGGGCTTGTCGGTACCAGTGCGGAAGGCAAAAGCCACGCGGAAGAGCGACGCGACAAAACCAGCGAGGGTGGTTGAGCCAGCAAAGGCACCAAAACCCTGGAGGGCGCCAGTAGCGCGGATGTATCAGCATGGAGTTCATGGAAATGGTTACCTGTTGGGAGTTGTGCACATTTGTGCACTAAAACTTAGCGTAATGACTAACTAAACAAGCTGTCTTTGGGAGTGCTGAACAGGGACATCAGCCACAATCACAGGACCGGATAACACTAGCCACACCAGCAGGGCAAGCCAAGTACATGACTAGTCATCTGTAGCACGGCCAGTAGTTTGACTTGGACATATTGCACTTTCATTAATTACTTTGCTTCTGTATTGTCTGCAGGATGGCCCACGTCGGGTCTGATGCTGCGCCAAAGGCTCCCAATGACATGAGCGTCGCCTCACCGGTCAGTCTGCGCCACGATGCAGCCTGGTGGGCAGCGCGTACAACCACGACTATGCCGTCTTATCATCTTTCGTCCTTCGACGCCTTCTTCAATTTTGTCAACTTCCGGGCTCCTTGCGCCGATATACCGACCGAATCAAACGAGTCATACGCGACGGGCGTGCCATGAGATCGCATTGAACCCGTAGCTATGGCTCTCATACGTCTCTTGCAGCGCAAATCAGACGGCGACATCGTCTTCCGCGAAACGACTAGGAGCAATGTTCCTGCGTACGCAATACTCTCGCATACTTGGGGAGAGGAGGAGGTCCTCTTCCAAGACCTAGAAGACGGCACGGACATAAGCAAGGCTGTTAGCAAGGCTGGGTGGAAGAAGATACAGTTCTGCGCGAAACAGGCTGCCGCCGATGGACTGCAACACTTCTGGATAGACACCTGCTGCATCGATAAAAAGAACGCGGTCGAGCTCAGCACGGCGATCAACTCTATGTTTCGGTGGTATCAAGACGCCGCGCGCTGCTACGTCTACCTTTCTGATGTCTCCAAAGCCGACAGTGCAGATGATGAAAGAGCATGGAAGGAGGCGTTCAGGAAGAGCCGATGGTTTACTCGAGGCTGGACGCTTCAGGAGCTCATCGCACCAAAGTCAGTTGACTTCTTTGGCTCAGAGGGTGAGCGGCTTGGAAGTAAATTGTTACTCGAGTCTGAGATACACGAGATCACTGGGATTGCAAAGAACGCTCTTCGAAACTATGCACTTTCAAGTTTCAGCATAGAAGAGCGGAGGTCCTGGGGAAAGTGCCGCAACACCACGATCGAAGAGGATGAAGCTTACTGTTTACTCGGAATTTTCGATGTTTCTATGTCACTGATATATGGAGAGAGAAGAGATCGAGCGTTCCGGCGGCTGGAGGAAGAGATCCACAAGTTGCACAAGGGTGACTTGACCCCTGCTTAGGTGTGCTACTTGAAGCAATAGGCTGATCAACATAGGTGTCGATTTCGAACAATATGCCATCGGGCTTAACCTGGCATCGATCCCCGAACCTGCACAGTTTGTGGCCAGAGAGAAAGAGCTCTCGGAGATGTATGAGCTGCTCCGTGATCATGATCGTAGCGGCCGATCGGCAGTAGTCCTGCACGGTCTTGGAGGCATCGGAAAGACTCAGCTGGCAATCGAGTACGGAAGAAAGCATAAAGAGAAGTATACAGCCATATTTTGGTTGAACGCGAATGATGAAGACTCTCTTCGTCTCAGCTTTCGCGACATTGCCCAGCAAGTTCTGAAGTATCACCCTTCGACTGGGGTACTCTGTAACGTGGACTTGGATGGAGACCTCGATCGAGTCGTCAGTGCAGTCAAAGCCTGGCTCGACCTCCGGGACAATACACGGTGGCTGATGATCTATGACAACTACGACAATCCCCGAACCGCTGGCTATTCCGACCGCTCGACGGTGGATGTACGTCGGTATCTGCCAGAAAGCGACCAGGGCTCAATAATCATTACGACGCGATCAGCCAACGTTACCCAAGGGCGGCGCCTCTATGTTCAGAAGTTGACTAATCTCGAGGACGGGCTCCAAATCTTATCGAACATGTCTAGAAGGAAAGACATTAACGATGGTATGTTTATTTAGGTACTGGACAAGCTGAGCTTAATTGACGAGATAGATCCTGATGCGAAAGCGCTTGTTATAAAACTGGACGGCCTTCCACTTGCTCTCTCCACGGCTGGGGCTTATTTAGAACACGTGACGACTAGCTTCGCAGAGTATCTTCGGCTATACGAGGCATCCTGGTTGGAACTTCAGAAGACGAGCCCTAAGTTGAATTCATACGAGGACCGCTCACTTTACACGACATGGCAGATAACGTTTGATCGGATCCAACAACAGAATGCGGCATCAGCCCAGTTGCTCAAGCTGTGGGCATACTTTGACAAGCAAGACGTGTGGTTTGGACTTCTTCGGCATGCACACTCTACAAGTGATAAGTTGATACAGGAGCTTACTGAAGACGAGATGAATTTCAATAGGGCGGTTCGACTACTATGTGAATACGGTTTGGTTCATGTAGAACCTTCACTTGGACAGCCGTCCGTGTCTGCGGGGTATGGTGTGCACAGCTGCGTGCACTCGTGGACACTATCCGTATTGAACGATAGGTGGGATGGGGGACTGGCACGGTTGGCTCTAACGTGTATTGCATCTGAAGTTCCTAATAAAGATGCAGACACGTGGTGGCTCCTTGAGCAGCGGCTTCTGCAACATGCTGCAAGACACGAACTCTCTATTACAACTGGCACCGCAGACATTATAGGAATCGAATGGGCACTACACAACCTAGGCATGCTCTATGCAGACCAAGGCAAGCTGGCAGAGGCAGAGGCCATATATAGTCGAGCGCTGCAAGGCAAAGAGGAGGCACTTGGACCGAAGCACACATCGACACTTAATACGGTCAACAACCTAGGCTTACTCTACGCGGACCAAGGCAAGCTAGTGGAGGCAGAGGCCATGTACAGTCGAGCGCTGCAAGGCAAAGAGGAGGCACTTGGACCGAAGCCCACATTAACACTTAATACGGTCAACAACCTAGGCTTACTCTACGCGGACCAAGGCAAGCTGGCGGAGGCAGAGGCCATGTACAGTCGAGCGCTGCAAGGCTACGAGGAGGTACTCGGACCGAAGCATACATCAACACTCGATACGGTCAACAACCTAGGCAATCTCTACGCGAACCAAGGCAAGCTGGCGGCGGCAGAGGCCATGTATAGTCGGGCGCTGCAAGGCTACGAGGAGGCACTCGGACCGAAGCACACATCAACACTCAATACGGTCAACAACCTAGGCGCCCTCTACGCGAACCAAGGCAAGCTGGTAGACGCAGAGGCCATGTACAGTCGGGCGCTGCAAGGCAAAGAGGAGGCACTCGGACCGAAGCATACATCAACACTCGATACGGTCAACAACCTAGGCAATCTCTACGCGAACCAAGGCAAGCTGGCGGCGGCAGAGGCCATGTACAGTCGGGCGCTGCAAGGCTACGAGGAAGTGCTCGGTCCTAAACTATTCCAGTCGTATTTGCCAGCGTTGAATACAATGTTCAACTTTGGTGACCTGCTCTCTCTCACGGGTCGCGAAGACACAGCAATGACGATGTATACCCGCGCACTAGTTGGATACACAACTATCCAAGGGCCTTCTTCAACACAGTGTAAGCAGCTAAGATATCGACTTAAAACGTTGCAAAATGCGTTACTAGGGCTAAAAGACTAAGCTAAGTCTGCAGAGGTTAGAGCGTCAAAGTCAAGGTCTTGAAAGCGCATAATTCGCAAATTTAGAAAGTTCGATATAAAATAGTGGATAATCAGGAGAGCGCTTCTATTCTAGTAGAATGTGTTACGGTCGTGCAGTTTTATGTGCTCAAAATTGTTGTAGTATTTCATTAAGCAAGCGGTTTTACGGACTATACATTGCTGCTAGGCCGAACAGCCGCAAGTGATGATAAACCTGTATTTCAAGAACCTGGTTACGTGGCTAGCTTGTACTAGCCTAGTTTGGAACTTCCCTTACTAGAGGTACCGGTGACTGTGGCTCTAGGGCCTGAATCTGCTCTCCGCAACGCTGCTATGTACTCAATAAATAGGCTGTTATACAATGAAGACTTCAAAGACCTATTAGGTGACATATATTGATATAACAAGTATTATTAACTTGTTAGATTTGATTTAAGTAATGCATGATGCTATACTTCGTAAGAAGTGAACACGTAACTTATGCAAGAAGAACGTCACACGCATGTAATTTATAAATATAAAGCGTCTTTTCTATAGAGCAAGAGGGATATTACATGATTAATCCCATAGGTTCGATTATTTTATCGTTTGTATGAAACTGTGGCTGGTTGAAGCTGAGGTACCTCGCTTAATTTCCTGCATGGTGGGTTTTCCTAATCTAAGGGATAGACGTTATACGAAGTAAATTCTGTTAGGTCTATCTCTCATGTTGATCATATATGAAAAAGAAAGGTCTCCCTTGCGCTTCAGCTAGAACGTGGAGATGTATAATAAGATTTTGTAGTCTTGTTTCACTCCATTTATGCATATAGCTATCAATCTGCCTATGCGCTAAGTACGGAGATTTGCCATTTTCATATTGATACGTGGGCTTTGTACAAAATTCTCGTGTGTAGTACAAGTTCATCAAATAGATGTGAGATAGTTTGAAAAGAATACTCATCAGTTCTCTCCGTCGCGCCTATGTTTTGTCTATTATTCGGTGCGCCTGTGTTAATAATTACGTTGCGTATTGTTTGTCACTTGGCTGCCATCGTTATGATCTGGTTAGGTCCTTCACGACGTGGAAGGAGCTACTGAAGAGAATACGTTTTTACTATTATTCTCACGCCAAGAGTTCCGGTAGTGATAGTGAACACAATCCATGATGACTGTGCATAGATGTTGCTGTTTCGATCGATTCGAATAGACAATCTTGCGTAATCACAAAGGCATGACGAGAACCATGGAAGGACATCAGACGTTAAGAAACCACGTACATCTTCAAACACTATATTCGGTTTATTCGTATAAAAATCGAAACCGATTGTCTAACTTAAACTGAGATGAGTGGGTAAATGGAAATACAAGACGGGCATATGACTACTTAGGGAGAATAAGCAGGGAGATCTGATCATCACTAACTAACTTGCAGTCCACTCTCATTATGTGTATTGCTTAGTCGGAACCCATTTCTCACGATCGAAATTCTTGTTGAGAAATACCAAGAGGCTGTCTCGCCAGTCGATGAAGATCACCTCCTGTGTTGGCCCAGAAGGAATAGGGTGAGCTTCACAGATGGCGGAGAAGGAATCTGTATTGTAAAACCATCCGTGTTCCTTGATCGTATAATCTGGAGACCGACATGTCTTTTTGGGGGTTATATTTGGGCTCCCCGTATAGTAAGAGTAGACGTTGCAGACACATCGGGCCGTGAGCTTTTTCGATACGTGGATATACAGTCGCTGTGTTCCTGGAGGGTCATTTTCATAGAATCCAGTGACTAACAGATGTCCAGTGATAGAATCGTCATCGAGAGTGATAGAATCAAAATCGGTGGAAGATGATTTTGTTTCCATATTTGCAGTCTATTTTACTATTGGTGTTACTCAAGGTAATGTGGCGAGATATCTTCCAAGGGATGCATGTACGGACCTGTAAGACTGATGTCCTAGGTTTTGTGTAGCTGAAGACGACAGGCCGTGGTACTAAGTTAATGAAACTTGCGTTGAATGAAACCTTCGAACTTACTTAATAACAAACTTATGCAAGCTGTGTCAGATCGTAACGGCTTACAATCTAAAGCTGACAAGGCATAAGTGTTTATAAAGAAAATTTTGGAAGGGCAATATTTGAGACAGTTCTTGGGTATTCAAGAGAAGCAAAACCGGTACTAGCAAGAATGAGACAAAAGAGAAAAGAATGAGACTCAACCGTGGCTAGGATACAAGACAGGCACCTTATCTATAAAACATGAAAACAAACATCAACCATAAGGTTTTACTTAGGGCTGTGTGCCCTGTTTAAAAGGAGCATCTGCAAAGATACTTATCGAGGTGACATATCAAGAGGCTTGCAAACCTTCATATACACCATTGAGTCAGATAGAGTGCTTATGCCTCGCCTCGATTGTTTATGAATACTAAGATAGAAGATACCCGAAAGCCCTTATCCGTACTGCGATAAATCCTGACAGACAACATGACCACTACACCTCACACATGATTGTCTAATAAGATCACATCTGAATATCCCTATTATATTAGTAATGTAATTTCTAATGAACTTCTAGCCAGTGTTAAGTTGCTGTTCATCGAGCTCCAGTAGGCAATGTATGGCGACGCATACAGTAAGCTGCGATCGTTAGGACGATGCTTTGAGACATTTCAGATTACAACACAAGGGCAATTTCAATGGTGAAAAGCTTCCAAGGTACGAGGATAATAACTCCAAATTAGAGAATCTGAAGCTGGTGAGGATTACCAGGTGGTACATCGAACATTGACGATTTCCAATCTCCGGACTCCTCCGCCAGATTGGAAGAACTGTGTATGTTGTCTATGGATCATCATATCTGCCTAATGTAATTTCATGCCCCGTGCATTTTCAGTCCGACCTGTTAAAGCTATGAAGATCCCTTTTGGCTGCTCCAGATTGAACGCCAGACGACGCCTAAGCCGAACAATTCCATTCGTACGTGTATTACAACAGTGATATTACGGGGATACAACACATCTTAAGATCGTTGTTATATTTCAAGGAAGCAGTTTCGGCAGCGTAGAAGATGGGGCCAAGTCAATCCCCCATACGGAATTACGCAGTCTTCCCGATCTGGACAATGGGCTTCTTAGTAACAAAACTATTCAACCGAGCGATTTATTGGAAGTCTGCTGGACTACACAATACACAGGAAAAACTGCCTCTTACCATCGCGGAAGGAAGGACATACATTAATCAGGTGAGTACTAACAGGATGTCGCCACATGTGGTACATGAGATATAGTCTTTCTATACAATAAAAGCGACCCCGTTATGGCTGCCCCCATGGAATTCGCAGTGTTTATGGGGCCGAAATCAATTAACCTGAAGGCTGCCACATTACGCTGGTGTCATGTCATGAGCAACCCTGCTACGTAGGTATGGGGCGGTTGCCTTACTTTGCCTTTCCGATTGTAGAAGATCCCCGGTCTATCTTGAAGCACAGTGATCATCTTGCAGAATGTGGCAGGGTGAAGGCAAATTAGACTCTACTCACCTGATAATTCGGGCCCAAGGCCATCAGCTATACGAGGATTTTGCATAAGGAAGAACTGATTCTTCATCTGAACGGGGCTCGAGCCCGTATACAAGGGCTAAAACCGCAGAGCCTGACAGGTGGAGAGCCAATCAACTTGCGAAACACTCGCCTGGATGTTCAGTTGAGAACCCATTGGCTTTATGCGGCACCTCGAGCAGAAAAGATGAAGTCTCTGTACTCCTGTCAGCTCCAGAAACGGGTTCAAAGGTGAGAAAGGCCCAGGCATGGACCCGATTCTGAGGCCATGAACAGCGGGATGACACGGCTGTAAACACCATCAAACAGTCTCGAACGGGGTCCTGCACCATCTGAAAGGTATAAAGCATGGGGTTCTTCCTCGCCCAGGAAACCCGCAACAAGTGTCTTCACAACCATCCATCCCCCATTGTCACCCATACATCACTTCCATCATGCATCTCTCAGCCGCCCTACTCGCCTCCATCCTCACCCTTACCTCAGCTGCCCCCCTAGCAGAGAGTCAACCCAACCCCGCTCCCACCCTCTCCAAGCGAGGTTGCTTTAGCGGCGGTGAATCCTGGGGCGTGTACCAAAGCAACGCCCTGAGTGCTGCTCGGTCCGCCTGTTCAGCTGGCCTCGGCAACAACGCCGTCTACAACGGAAGTATGCTACCTCCTTTCTCGAGCCCGTAGCCCCGCAAACAAACAAACAAACAAATCAGCGCCTAACACAACCCTCCTATCCACAGATGAGCAAAAAAGCTTCTGCATAAACATTGGGCCCAACCTCAAAGCCGACTTCAACATCAAGCGGATCAAAGGCTCTCAGAGGGTTCTAGGAAACGATGAGTGTTTTGATGGGCTGAGGAAGGAGATCGAGGGGTGTGGGAATGGAGGGAGGACTGGGTATGAGAATTGGGAGTATACGTGAGTTATGGTGGGTTCAAAGGTAGAGAGATGGAGCTGATTATAGACAGGTCTGACCCCAATAGGGGGAGCTGCTAGTGCGGCAACTAACTCTGGAGTGAAGTGTTGTCGCAGATGATGTCGAGGTAGATTGATGGATATTGAAGCGTGGATTGTGTACGTCCTGTCGTTACCAAGTGGTAGTAAACGGGGCACAGCTTACTAGACATTCATTGGCCGTATTGTATGCGCAAATGGAATTGACCGAGGTGTCTTGCCACCGATTCTAATTCTCGTTGTGAATGGTCTCATTGTTGTTGGTTAGCTTCCAGGCCTTTACGCTTGTGTGTGGCTCTGTTGATTCAATAAAAACTGGAAACCCTCAGGTATCGAGAAATCTCATTATCGCACAATCACTGCACTATAGATGGGTATTATTACGGCATGAGGTGAACAGATTCCATTGAGACAGTCTCAACAATGAGATTCCCATTTTTGAGGTAGCTGCTCGTGCTACAGCATGTGCACACTAGATTCCAGTACATTGAGTAGCGAACCTTTGTCCCCCAAGACTAACGACGATAACACAGCATGAGAAGGATTGAAACCTTAACATGCAGCGAACAATCTTCCACAGCCTACAGAATGCATCGGCCATTACCTAATCCGGGTATCTTCAAGGCTACAAGCGACAAACATCGGCTGCACTTCCCCGCACCTCCCACGCCTCGGCCTCCCTCGCCACCAGACCATCGTAATCAACTGCATCCTCAACAACCCTCGCGCCCATCTCCATGCGCGACCATGGTCTTATTATCACATCGTGCGCTCTCCAAGCAAGACGGTCGTCCCCGGCCTCCACAGATCTCACTCATTTGAGCAGGTGGGACGATAAGCCAAGACTATCTAACCTGCATCAGGCATCTGCATAAGCAGGTCCCGCATCTACAGATCAGCATGGTTACGTAGGGATGGCTAAATTACCTACCTCTATCGTCAAAATTCCCGGCCAGGGACTCGGTGCTGAGTTCATTGTACAAGGATGGAAGCGGCGATAAAGGGTACGCAGGGCCGCGCGGCAAGCTGTCGTGCACTCCTCGTCCTCCTACATCTTTTTGTAATTCTTAGAGCGCTAAATTCGAGCTCGCTTTCCAAGGAGCTTGAATTGTTAAGAGAGCGTTTCCTTGGAGAAGCCAAATTGGAAGAGTAGGATATTTGGATTAGGATTGCATTGTTAAGAGCGTGGTCGACACCATGGTGGGATACACTGGACGACGCGTAGCGTTCGCGACGGCGCTCATCACCAATGCCTTCGCCGCTCCAGCGCCCCGGCTGCAACGTCGCGCTTCGTCCGACCCGTTCGCCATCCTCGATCCCCAGAACTGGGTGAACCCGGATAACATGACCTGGGCCGACTTCAAGGCGCCGCCGGGCACCACTTGGGCAGATCCATCGCGACAGGGCCGCGACCGCAATTTCAACATCGCCATGGTCACAGTCGACTACCCGGACTCTCCCTTCGTCATGACACTCGCACCAGAGTCTGACATCTTCGGCAACCCACAGCCCTTTGGCGGAAACCTGAAGAGGGAAGAGGTTCCGAATTTCTACAGGGACTTGCTCAACACGCCGAATGAGTTAAACAGGGGCCACACCATCCACGAGTACTGGATGGGCGATTCCTTCGGAAAGTACGGCGTCAACCTCACCGTATTTGGTCCCTACCGCATGCCCAGCAAATCGTACCAATACGGAGTCGACGACGACCCCCAGGGTGGCTTCAACCCAGGCGCATGCCCCGGCGGCCAGGGCAAATGCGGAACGACCGTCGACCTGCGTACCGACGCCCTAGGCGCCTGGCGTCGCGACATTGGCAACGAGACGGCGGCCGCCTTCGAACTTGCCTTCATCCTCTCTGCCGGACAGGACGAGTCTTCAACATGGCAAGAATTCGGCGAGATGAAGTTTTCCTCCCCCGAAGACGTGCCTCCCGAGTTCGGCCCGCCAGCCAACGCCTCGCTACCCAACTGGGCTCACACGCGCTACGTGAACTGGACGTCGTGGGCTGCGGCCTCGACCATCTGGCCCAATGCTGGCGGAGGCTCGTCGACCCAAGGAGAGTCCTCTGGCATGGCGACTTTCGCCCACGAACTGAGTCACCTCCTCGGCATCGGCGACAACTACAACAACCCATACAGCAATCCTGCTCGCCGTGCCTACACCGGCCCCTTTTCCATGCTCGGTAAGTTCCATCCTCACAGTCGTGTAATCTCAATCTGACTTCCTACCCCCAGACCGCGGCAGCTTCAACGGCCCCGGCGGCCCCACTCCCGCTGGCAGATCCCCCCGTGCAAGGCGCCTCCATGGGCTCCCTCCACACCATGCGCGACAAGCACCAAATCGCGCTCATCGACTCGACCCCCATCCTGCAAATCTCCCGCTCGGCTCTCGCCTCCTCGGGCCCCGTCGTCGCCACCATCACCGCCCGCAGCGTAGACCCCTCCTCCGCCTCGGGCCTCATGGGCTTCAACATCACGCTTACGCCCTCCGGCGGGGACTTGTCTCCTCGCTGCAACACGAGCACGGATCCCTTCTGCGACGGCGGCCGCTATGATAATTACAACATGGAGGTCGTGGATCGCATGGGTGCGGATAGCTTCGCGCCCGACTCCGGGGTGATGATTTCCAAGACGAAGAACAGCGATCGGGTGCAGCCGTTCCAGTGGGTGATTGATGCGAATCCGCAGGATGCGCGGGTGGTGGATTTCTACTATCCGAACGGCACGGCGCGGTACTGGAGCGTGGGCGACTACAGGCAGCTTGTCGACGCGCTGTTCCACGTGGGGACGCGCAGTGGGTCGGAGTATGAGCACGTGGACGAGGCGAATGGGTTACATTTTTACGTTTTGGATACGGAGAGGAATGAAGATGGGGTGTTGCTGTATACCGTGGGTGTGGCGTCTACGGCGAAGAACGGAACGATTGGCGCGCAGGGTGGCGTCAAGCTCGAGGAGGGCGTGGTGCAGAAAGCGAATTCGAGCTCTGCGGCGTGGTGCGCGTTTTCGCTGACCAACCTGGGCGCGGAGACAGGGTATAAGGTGGATAGTGGACATCCTCAGGATCTGTCCGAGTATCTTGGGGCGGACATCTACAGGTTGAGTGCTGAGGTGGAGGGCGAGGGGTGGCAGGTTGAGACGCCGAATGCGTTGGCGTGGGCAAAGGGCGGGGAGGAGACGGTTGCGAAGGTGGCGGTTGGGAGGAAGAAGACTGGGGGGTATAGCACGGGTGGGGAGGCGGTGGTTACGCTCACGGTGACAAGCGAGAGCGATGCCAGTGTGAAGGCGAGCGCGGAGTGCAAGGTGGCGTTGTAGATATTATACATAAATGTTAAAGTGGTTCTTGCATCAATGGTTTCCATGTAGTGAGATATTTTTACTGTCTGTTCTTGGATGAGCGATGTGTTGACTGGTTCGTGGGCAAACAATAATGCATCTTCTTCAATGTTCAGATCACAGCATCGTCACCGCTAGACTATCAATCTTACACCGCGAATGTCAGACTAGACTACTCCACATAGGATGGTCTACTAGACTACTCCCCAAGCCAGCAACCAAGTCAAACCAACCCCCACAAAAAGCGTTCCCCCCAGGACAACATCGGCGCCCCATCCCATGTGACCATACCACCGTTTCCGATCAGCCCAACGTGTGCCGCTCAAACTCGCTCTGATTGGCTCGTCGCACTTGCGATGTATTCACCTCGAGACCATGGCTCGGCTCGGCTCTACCGCGGGCGCCAGGGCATCTCGTCGCCGGTTCCAGGAAACAATCCCGTTAGGTGGATGGATATTTATTTCTTGAGGGCGTATGCAAATGACTAGAGTAGAGCTGGAGGAGAAGGAGCGGAAGTTCTGCGGGGAGCACTGACCGGACGAGTACATCCCGCTAATGCCGTCATGCTTGCTACTAGACGTCGAAACAAAAAATCGACCAGCGCGCACATTGCTGTCTGGAACAAGCTAGAAAAGCACCCGCCTATTTCATCCCGGCACCCTGCAGTCTCCATACACAGTCTACCCTAGCCCTGCACAGATAAGTAGACGAGAAACGACCACGGCGCGACGGACGTTCCAACACGCCGGTCGAATCCGGACCGCCACCACCTCCATCTCCGCCCTTAACTCCACCCGCCGCGAGCAAAGCACACCCCCAGTTCAACGCCTCATCCCCACGTCAGCCTCTTCCCTCCACACACACACCCCCTCACACCTATATATATAAACACCACCCGCAGCTCCGGTGCCCTCGGGAAATGCTCCTGAGGCGTCATCGCGCTGCCACACACATCGCCGCCACCCTGTCCGCACCCAAAGCCTCGCCGCTGCATCTGCTGCGGTACTATCTCTCCAGACCGGGCGCACGCAGGACCCTCGCCAAGACAGTCAGCTTTGGAGGCGCGAGTCTGATCAGTTTGGGACTGTCGACGCCGGTCAGGATCGAGAGGGAGGCATCGAGTATGGCGGTGCAGGAGGACGACGAGATGAGGGGGAGGGGCCAACAGCCTGTTTTGGCGTCGCAGAGGGAGAAGGCGCAGTCGCAGGAGGGGAGGGTCGCGAGGTGGTTTCCGCTGAGTGCGAAGGAGGGGTTTAGTCAGTGGGTGAGTTGTGCGATACCGGGGAGGGGAAGGAGATACATGCTAATGGTGAATACAGTGGGCGGGCACATCGACCATGGCGACAGAACACCGCGTTCTGTCATTCATTCCGCATCTGCAGAAGCCCCCTACGCAGACACAGTCCGGCTCTGCGCCCGCCTCCGCAATGCCATCTACCGCGGATTTAACCCTCCCGCCCAGGACATCCTCGGCGCAAGAGACGACGTCCTCGCTCACAGACCCCTACGGCCCTCGTCGATGGAACTCAGAAATGGTAGCCCTCAGCGGGAAAGACCGCGCCCTCAACGAGTTCTCCGTCGAGCGCCTCGGCGAAACCGTAGACGACAACCTCGTCATGCTCCACGGGTACGGCGCCGGGCTCGGCTTCTTCTACCGCAACTTCGAAGCTCTGTCGCGGGCCCCAGGTTGGAAAGTCTACGCCCTTGACCTCCTCGGCATGGGCCGCAGCAGTCGTCCTGCGTTTAAAATCCACGCCAAAGATAAACAAGATAGGATCACGGAGGCAGAAAACTTCTTCATCGACGCCCTCGAGGAATGGCGCATCAAGCGCGGGCTCGACAAATTCACGCTCCTGGGTCACAGCCTAGGCGGCTACCTCGCCTGCTGCTACGCCCTCAAGTACCCGGGGCACCTCAACAAACTCATCCTCGCCTCCCCCGTTGGCATCCCCGAGGATCCCTTCGCCGTAAACGACGACCTGCCCGACCCCAAGGATTCCACCGTCGCGAATGAATTCACACAGGACGCCTCCACCACCACGAACCCCTCACCCCCTAAAAAAGATCCCCCCGCCGCCGCCTTCCCAGCTGGATCGGCTACCTCTGGGAAGCCAACGTCCTCTCCCCCTTCGCCTTCGTCCGGTGGAGCGGCCCGCTAGGCCCGCGCCTCGTCTCAGGCTGGACATCCCGTCGCTTCTCACAGCTCCCAGAGGAGGAAGCAGCCGCCCTCCACGACTACAGCTACTCCATCTTCCGGCAGCGCGGCTCCTCAGAGTACGCTCTGGGGTACCTACTTGCGCCCGGCGCGTACGCACGGAGTCCGCTCATCCGCCGCATACAGGGTATCGGCCGCCAGTGGATTCAACCACGTACTGGCGCGGTGGTAGATTCAGACACCGCGGGTGAACCGGGGGCGAGGCGGGAAAACGGCGTGCCGATTGTGTTCATGTACGGGGAGGTGGATTGGATGGATGTAGCGGGGGGATTTGCGGCTGAGGAGAAGATTAAGGAGGAGGGGAGGAGGGTGCTGGAAGGAGCGTCAGTGGAGCAGAAGAGGAGGGATGGGGGTGGGAGTAAGGTGGTGGTTATACGGGGGGCGGGACATCATGTTTATCTTGATGGGTGGGAGGAGTTTAATAAGGTGATGGGGGAGGAGATGGAGGATGTGAGGAGGAGGAGAACTGCTGGGGGGAGGTAGATAGGGGATGGGTTGCGATGCGATGATTTTCAGGGCGTTTTCGGGGTCATGCTAGTGCGTGGGCTTTTGATACCTAGATGCATATCTTTTCTGTCTATAGACTCGTGTAGCGGGGAGTTGAGCGTGTAGAGTATACATACACGCACTGATGCGATTTCAACTATATATCGTTGATAGCGTAGGTGAGATCAGACGATTCGCGAATTCTGTATGTTTGTATTCCTCCTGTTGGTTTAGTGGCAGGTAGTTTACACATACGTATTTGTTACATGTATTTATTTAGTAAGAGTGTCGTATGTACTAGCCGTAGCGGCAGATGATTGTGTACATATGTAGAGTACATGCGATCTAAACATGGCCTCGGGGTGTGGGTGGGATGTTCGACATGAGGCGTGACTCGGGCACTAGGTAGGTACATATGCATGTACGTACCTACTCACCTACCTACCCACCCACCTACCCACCAACTAGTCCCCCACTAGCCACAACGGCAGTTCACCTCCCTTCCCTTCCTCCCGCCATAGGTACATAGTCCATGTATCTAAACCCTTCCCGCCAGTTCCTTATACTACTTACCGTACTATAGCTGCGCACTACCGCCCCCCACCCTGCCAGCACCCCCTGCCACCACACCGCACTTTACGCGAGCTCGAGCCGCCGACCCCATCACATCCCTCGACGCATACTTTATAGTTGCATGCCGCACGCGCCGCGGAGAACACACGCCACTTACCTACCTGTCTACATACCTACGTACCGCCGTACGATCGTCGCCCACGCACGCATACCACCGCTTTGTATATATATATATATACAAATACATACATACATACCTCCGCATAGGTATCACACGAAGCTCGGCCCGACACGCACGGCAATCACATGCCTCCACCTCTGCCTCCGCTGCACGCGTAATACACATACACACACACACATAGCGGGAGGCGCGCTGGGAGAACATGGCGCTCCCGTCAGAGAAGCAGTTAGACCGCATAGTCAAGGGCACGGTAAACCCCGTGCAGAGGGAAGACCTGGGTGCAGAGAGCGGGGAGGGGTTACCGCCGCCGTACACCGCGCACAACACACAGACACAGGGCTACTCGCCGCCTCCGCAGGCCTACTCGCCGCCTCCGCAGGCCTACGCCCAAGACCACCACTCGAACCCGCAACCGCAAGCCTACCCCCAGGCCCACCCCGCGCACCCCCTCAAAACACCCCGTCCCTACCCCCCGGACCCAACTTCTCTGCTCCCATCCTCTCCCCCACAGATCTACCTCAACCTCCTCATCCTCGAAGCTAGCCTCCGCAGCCAATACCTCACGCTGCGTGCGCGCCGGCGCCAAAACACATTCGTCCTGACGCTGCTGGCTCTATGGATAGCCGCCTTCTTCTACGCCATATGGTTGCGTCCTCGGGACGACGGGAAGGGCATAGGAGGCAGCGGCTACTGGATCATCGACGGCGTGCAAAAAATGTGCTTCATAACCGGTATCGTGACAGCGCTTTTGTTCTGGGCAACGGGGCAGTGGGAGCGTGGCGTGCGATGGCCCAGGCGCTGGATCGGGGTTGCGAATAGAGGGTTACGCGGTATGAACGCGAAGATCGTAGTCATGCGCGGGGGATGGGGCTCCGAGATTCTGGACTGGATTTCTTTCATGGTGCCGTTTAGAGGCGGATTGTGGGGAGGCGAGGCCGGCGGGAGTAGCTATCATTTTGTGAATCTGAGGCAGGAGGGGAGACATGATCTCAGCGGTGGGACGCCCCGCCATCGTATCATCGAGGACGGAAAGGAGTACGCGGAAGAGGACATAGCGCCTGGAGGCGATCTCATCAAGCTGCTCCTCCTCCCCAAACCCTTCACGCCTGATTTCCGCGAGGGCTGGGAGATCTACCGCGCGGAGTACTGGGAGAGAGAAAACGAGCGGAGAGGCGAACTCAGGAGGAGGATTCGAGCGCGCCAGAGGGAAGTCGCGCGACAGGAGGGGGGCCTCTTCTGGTGGACGGGGTGGCACTGGAGGCGGAAAAACGTGTCCGCCCGCGCGAGCGACGTCCATAGCCATCCCTCGCTTGGCCACGCCCATCCTCAGCATCTGTCGGCTGAACGCACGCGGCGCCATAGTTCGCTAAGGGGGCGCGCTTCCTCGCGGAGTTCCTCCCGCTCGAGTACGCCCACACCGCTGCCTGCTACTCAGGATCCTTCGCTCTACCCGCCTTCGCCTTCTTCCCTGTCGCATTCGCGCTCGCAGTCGAATTCGAATTCAAATCCAAACTCGCAGTCTAGAGAGAGGAGGTGGAGCAATAGCACGGCGGGATCTGCTTCTTCCTTTTCCACTCGTCCGCAGGTGAGGAACTCGAGTAGGACTTCCTCCATCAACATGGGGACGGGTCAGGGTGGGGGAATGAGCAGTGCGGGGTTGGCGCGGCAGAGTGCCGTGAGGGTGGGGGCGAGTAGTCCTGTGGGGAGCAGATCGGGGACGGGGACGGGGACGGGGATCGGGGAGGAGGGTGAGGGGAGGGAATGAGATCGCGAGGGGGCGAGTTGTTGATTATTGGAGAGCTTGGTTGTGATTGATCGGTGTGATTGATGGGTATGGGTATGATATGGTTCAGGGAAACTATAGGGAAAGGGGAAAAGTAGTGGAAGAAGATGGGAGGTGAGGTGAGGTGAGGCGTACATGAAGTACAGCTCTGAACCAAGAGTGTCTATGTATGTATGTATGTATGTATGTATAACGTATATGTATCACGTAATCCAAACACGCAGGCATGAAGATAGAACCCTCGTGTCAAGCCCCTCCGTCGTCGTACCTTCGGATGCCGTGTTCAAGATGCACGTGAGCTGTCCTCCAAGTCGATCCATCGCACACATCCCTGCTACTCGCTGTACTGAAACAAAAAAACACCGTCAACAAGACATCGTGTCTACGGCCCTGAACGCTCCACGCTACATACAGGTCATCGGTGCACGTACCGGGGCTCTTTTCGAACAACTCATCTGCATCGCTTCCTCGCTCAGTACCTCGGGTACACGTGCATGGATTGCGTCTCACGGCTTTCGAACTCGCGACCAACACGCGACTGGCTCCAGGATTGCAGGTGGGTGGCATCCACACTGGGGCTTACACAGGACAGGGAGAAAGGAATTCGAAGGTACTGAGAAATGGCCGGATAGCGAAATCATACGCCATTCAGCGCGTTCGGTGCGGTACGGGCGTGGGATTGCATCCGGTCCGATGCGTACATAGTACGGCGAGGGGCATCGTGGTGGGGGGCGTGCCACATTTCCACATGTTCACGGCATCGGATAGCGCACTGCTCTCAGCATGGTCTTCAACTTGGTGAACGAACGTCTCCGTCACCCTGTTTGTGTTCTGTATCTGGAAATCTTCTCGTGACATCTCGGCGTCTGCCACGTATTGAGAAGAATAGAACCTGCTGCGATCGTGCATCGCCTCGTTGGGGTACCGATCCTGCGAATCGACTAGTCGTGCACTCGTACGGCTCATGCTTCAGGGGCTGTCGCTTGCTTTTTCGATGGGTACGTATGTTGGGTTACTTTCACACGGTGTTGGGGGGTTCGTCTGTGCCACGAGCTACGCTGCACCTAGCTGGAGGCACGTATTTTACATGGGCAAGCTCGGTGCTGGTTTTTTTTTTTTTTTTTTTGGCACCTCGTTTCAGTCTTTCGCATCGCTTCGGTCAAACTGCTTGTAAGGTGACTGTGCAGGAATACGGCAAGAATTCTGTGGGCGTTGGGAAAGACTGGTGATATCAGGCGGTGACGGGTTACTCATCTGGACTGCGATCAGACTTTGCGTTGACGCCATCATGGATGGAGATGTGAGCACTGGCTCAAAAGTTGCTGTGACAATCGCAGTGAGCTGGCTCGGCTGGTATACGTGGAAGTTTTTAATTTTTCCCTTGGTGTATCGCGATGCGTCTAGAGAGCTACCACACTTCATTCCTTGTAAGCAACCATTGGCAGACTGACAGCGTCTTTTACTCAAGCTCTTAGTTCTCGGACATGTCATTTTAATGACAACGGGTGCTCAACAGATGTTTCTCAGCGGCAGGTAGGCCAGGCGTTTGCCCTCTGATTCGTCTATCGCTCACGTTTCCAGAAAACAGTTTGGCGACGACCCGTGGGCGGTAACCATCATGGGCGAGTCCCTGTATGTGATACCTTCCGCCGAACATGTGCAAGCAGTGTACAGAGCACCCAAAACGCTGGACTTTGATCCCTTCATCAAGGAAATGTTAGGCAAGTATGGAATTACTTCCGAAACTGCCTCCAAAATGTTCGACACCCTGCCTCGACCTGGTCCAAAACAAATTGTTCGACTTCATCGACAAACTGATGACTTGGGATAACCTGCAAGGCCGCATGGTACTTCAAGACGGTGCAAAAGAACGCGTTGCGTCACTCTTCACATGGAGCGAGATGGTCATCGTCGACGTGCAAACACGCGCCTTCTTCGATGACATTCTCTACGAAGAATGTCCCGATCTCCTAACCCATTTCCAAATTTACGAAAACGAAGCCTGGAAGATTCCTATGAACCTCCCTGATTTCGCCACCAAAGCTCTTCGTTCTTCCAAGATGAACATCGAGAAAGGTCTTAGACAGTATATGAACACACCATCGCACAAAAAGCCCAATGACTCTTGGATCATCAAGACACTATGTGAAGATATGAATCGTCTCGGGCTCGAGCAAGATCAGAAAGTCTACGTTTTGTTCTCTTTCTACAGAGTGTAAGTGTCACAGCCCTACAGATGTGTCTATTGGCTCACGTGATCTGTCAGCATCAACGCTACTGCCTACAAACTCGTCTTCTGGGCAATATCCTATCTGCCCTTCCGACCAGATCTTTCCGAGGAAATAAAACGTGAAATCGCACCCGCTTTCCGAAATGGCAGTAGCTCAACACCAGACATCGACTTCCTTCTCAATTCCTGTCCTCTCCTTGTATCAACCTGCGAAGAAGTCCTCCGTCTCACAATCTGGTCGATCGGCACCAGAACCGCGCAAGCTGAGACCATGATCGGCGGTAGAAAGCTTCTGCAAGGCAAAAAACTACTCGTGCCGTACCGAGCTATGCATTCCGATACCGCAGTCTTTGGACAGGATGCTTTGGACTTCAATCCGAGACGATTTATGATGAAGAAGGGGTTGGAGAAGGATAAGAGTTATAGCCCGTTTGGCGGAGCGGTGCATTATTGTCCTGGGAGGGATATAGCGAGGAGGGAGGCTCAGATGTGCACGGCGATGATGCTGATGAGGTTTGAGACGAGTATCGTACCGAGTGGAAGGTCGGGGGAGAAATCGTGGTTCCCGAAGATGGATGATACGCTTCCGTCGGGTGGGATACAACTTCCCCTTAACCGGGAGGACTTGATCGTGAGGGTCAAACCGCGTGGGAGCATGTAGGAGGAGTCGAAGCAACATGGCTGATAAAGAGCGTTTTAGGAGCACAAGCATTCTCGCTGTCAGCTTCCATCGCTCTCGATTTGGTGGTTCGAGATCAAGCCTTCGTAAGTTGGCAATATGTATAGCATAGCAGGACTGCAAATTGACATCTATGTAATGCTTCGCTACCTAAATCACTAGCCTAAAATCGATCATATCGAGAGTGGTAGGTAGATTTACCTGAGCTAGCAGTCGATCTTGAAACGAGATCGAAGCCTCGTGATCTGTGGCTGCCCGGGCCATAGTCAAGCGGTGACCAGGGCTTGATTGGACTCGCCACGATCCCTGCTATATGTCAGCTCCCAACGCTTAACACAGGCTAACTAGGAACAACAAATCGCATGCCATTAGCGAGCAATGCTATCCCTCCTTATCAAACATACTCGGACCTCTCCACAAAGCCTCGGGCAACCTTTTGTCAGCCTCGCCAATGCCAAGAAACGCTCATCTTTATTCGATCTAAAAGGAAAAGAAAAGGAATCGAAGATGTCTGCTACGATTTTGAATTATAATGAGGATGCCGAATCTATATCACCGCCACCCCAATCTGTCATGCCGCCCTCAGCCCAATCTCAACCCACTCATGTGACACCTAATATCACACCAGAACATACTTCTTCGTCATCGCCAGCTGCAGTGCTAGCTGCACCGCCATCTTCTTCTGCACAATCCCCTCCACCAGAATCACGATTTTCCAAACCATGGCAGAACTTATCGGCGTTGATTGCAATGATCACCGTCCCAGTCATGGTGTACTTTGCTGTCAAGACATACAATCTAGCTGCGTGGACCGCCACAAAGGACTATTGCGAATTCCAATTGAACTTTGTGGTAAGATAAATTCTCATCAGGTGAACGTTTTGGCAGTGCTAATTGCGCCGACTAGAATCAGACAAATGCAGCGCCATGTGTAGTTGATTATCCACCAGTGAAACAGAAGCGATGGATACAGGACAGTGCCAGTCTCTGGGCTAGTTATCAACTACACCTTGGCATGTTTCTTACGAAATTGGATATTTGGACTCTTTTTCTCAACGCAGTATTTCTTTGTATCATATTATATGTTTTCTTCTGACTGTTACTTTCACTTGCGCTACTCCTTCCCATGGTGGCACTGTTTTATTGGTGGATGCGACGTCCTGATCAAGGAGCACGGAGACGCTACCACCCAGCATACTCATATGATTCCGAGGAAGATTCTTAGACCGAACAACTTTAGATTATGACTCAAGATAGCTTCAACCTTTGGTATGTAAGAACCATTACCATTGCATACGACCTTGACCGATTCACAAAGTTTATATACTCTACTTACACTGTCGATCCCTCAAGACACTTGATACCCATCACCTCGACCTACACCGCCACCCTGATCGGGTTCGCCGGATAAGGTGTCTTCTTCCAGAGCGCCTTCTTCCCAAAATGCCACAAATTATCCTGCCAAGTGTTCCAAGCATGATACCCAAACGGCACGATCCTCGTCAAGAATCCTATCCTATTCGCCTGCAACACGCCCTCCAAAACCCGTATATCATCAAATGCGAAATCATAAAGCCCGACACTGGTGAAAACACCTACCTCCTTCAGCCTCGGATTCGCCGCGATCCGCTCGGGGTTGGGATAATTCGCAGCGTTCCCAAACGTCGCACCGGAGAAGATACCAAAGTACCCAAAGTAATCCGTTGCATTCATGTACATTTCGTAGGTCAGCTGGCCACCTAGCGAGAGTCCGGCGAACGCACGACGAGACGGCTCCATTGAGACGGCGAAGGTGCGCTCGACGAAAGGCATGAGGTATGCCAGGTAGTTCTCGCGGACGACGGATGGAGGAGGGTAGCGTCCGCCTGGGTTGGGGCGGCCGTAAACCTGCTTGTACTCCGGAGCGATGTTGTAGAAGGAGGGCATGACGACGATGGTGGGCTCGATGGATCCCTCGAGGATGAGACGGTCCATGATGGAGGATGTTTGGGCGAGGTTTTGCCAGTCTTGGGCGTTACCACCGCCTCCGTGGGAGAGGTAGAGAATGGGGTATTTCTTCGCGGTGGCGTTGGAGTAGCCTGGTGGGAGGTAGATAACGAAGTCGTGAACGTCTTGTGCAGGGTGAATAGAGCCTGGAGAGGTGTAGTTGACGTTGTGAACGGTGCCTCGATGCGCTTTGTCTACCGGGAGGGTGTAGTCGAAGTTGAGGTTGATGTCAGGATCGTATTGAAATTCCGGATCGTAGGGTACCTGAAATATTGACGCTGTCTGATCTCCTTGAACATTCACGAAAGGTAGATTATCTGGGTCGATGACATAGTTGCCGCTGTCGATACCGCACTGGGTGTTGTTGCCAGAGCAGTTCACCACGAACGCATAGGCGTAAGTTCCCGACGGAAAAGGTGAGGTATATGTCCACGATCCATTGCCGAGATTTGTCATTTGGTATGGCTGGTCCTGTGGCCTGGTCCCACCGCCTCTTGCGATAAACCATCCTGGCTCGTAGTTTTGTGGGTCCCACAGCGAGCTTCCACTTGGAGTGGCATGGTAAGCATCGGTGAAGGGTTGAAGACCACCAGCTATTGATACACTGCGAGCAGTTGTGTTCTCAAAGCGAAAAGTAACTTCATATCCAGTGGGGCCTTTCGAAGTCTTGCGAACTGTCACCGATGCACCGGCGAGCAGTCCGAACAGAGGAACGAGTTTGAGGTACATCTTGAGTGAACTACCTTTACGAGCACCAAGGAGCGCGACGTCGTCATTAATATATATATTCCTTTAACAGAAAATAAACTCACGCACGTGTATACAACCGGTGGTAGAGCCATTGGTGCTACTGTACCAGCATTAGGCTAGCGTTGTTGTAGACATGGGTATTGGACTTTCTACCGACGCGGGGAAATCGACCAAGTAGTGGAGCATCTGACGGGTACCGTTTACCATCGTGGAGTATTTTGTGTTAGCGCCGAAAATTCGCCAGAATTACCATTGCGGGATGCACGATCGACCTAATTGCACAAGGATGTTGGAATACCCGCTGCGGCAGAATATTGCGGACATGGCTAGGATACAAGCATCATGATGTAGGTGATCATGAGTTGACAACAAACATGAATCAGGTGTACTAAATTGCGAACATAGTCCGAAGCTCTCTCACTTTCTAAGTGGCAGTGGATAGTAAAGCCTGGTCACTATGTCAAGACACTACGGCGCGTAAACCAACCTGCTCAATGCCAAGAACACTCCGCGGACCTGTAAACGTTTTGGATGCAGCAACTCATAACCTAGTCTTGGCCTTTTCCAAATGCCGATGCAATTTAAGTGCTTCACGGACACCGAGGTCAATTAGTACGTCTTCTGAACCACCTGTGTCAGTTAGCATTGCTGGTTCCTAGACACATGCCAACCGAAGCTTACCCGGCACGACGAGGCTAGGTACGCTGCGGTAGAAGGCTTCTATCCTTGCACCTTGGCCAGTTTTGGTAAGACCGAGACTGCCAACGTTAGCCCAACACTATATGCTGTACCAAGCAGTATACTACTACTCACCCTCCCATAATTTTTAGGCATTCCTCCGCGACGTATTTGCAAACCATCCCTGCTTCGACTTTCAGCAGGGCAGTTGTTCCGCCTAGGATACGTGCGCCCTCGGCATCACTAAGATTCTCTAATTCGTACACAATTTGCTCGGTCCAAGCTTGCAACGCCTCGACCTGCCTTCCACAATTACCGAGCTTATTCCTCACGACAGGCTGCTCGATCAACGTCTTATCGAAAGCTTCGCGCTTAATCGCCCACTGAAACGCATCATTCAAGGCCGTTCTGCAGCCACGCAGCGCCTGGAATGCGATCCACAAACGC
The DNA here is from genome assembly GCA_033220655.1 of Pseudopithomyces chartarum. Classification (NCBI taxonomy): domain Eukaryota; kingdom Fungi; phylum Ascomycota; class Dothideomycetes; order Pleosporales; family Didymosphaeriaceae; genus Pseudopithomyces; species Pseudopithomyces chartarum. The sequence continues at coordinate 1,340,041 of WVTA01000016.1, forward strand.
TCATGATTGAAGTTGACCATCGTCTGACGGAAGCCTTCACCTTCCTTGCCAATGAGATACTCCACCGGTACCTTCACGTCTTCAAACGTGACATATGTCGTTGCAGAAAGAGGACCAGCTATCACCTCAATCTTTCGCGTTCGTAGACCTTCCGAGCGTGGGATCAAGAGCATAGAGATGCCTTCAGCACCCGCTCCGCCAGTGCGCACGGCGGTCATGAAATAGTCGGAATATATACCATTGGTGATCCACTTCTTCTCCCCGTTGACGATATAGTGCTTGCCATCTGGGGTCTTCTCGGCTGTTGTCGTAATGTTGCGCACGTCAGAGCCAGCTGAAGGCTCTGTTACTGCAAGACAGATGCGCTTTTCTCCGCTCAAGATCTCGGGGAATATTTTGTCCTGGAGCTGCTTGCTAGCATATTTCAGCAGGGGTGGTGCGCCGACGACAAGGCCGATAAACAAGGGCGCGATGCTTCCACCGCGAAGAAGTTCGTCCCAAAGGACGAAGTCATGGAATCCGTCCCACTCTTCAGACTTGATACCGCCGATGATAGGGTAATTGGACCACTGCTTAGGAATAGATTTTCCAGACGCTATCGGGACAAGGAAGCCGGCCTTTGCACATGTTGCGTACAGGGTAGGAGGCACCACGCCAGATGCTGCCCATTCTTCGGCGTAGGGCGTGACGTGCTACATCAACCGGGCGTCAGTTCAGCCTCTCATACTGCGGGCTCACTTCTGATGTACCTGTTCGCACCAGGCCCTGACCGTGTCGCGCAGCCTTCTGTGGCTGTCCTTATAATAAGGCGTAGGACGTCCAGTATACCTTATACGTGGTCAGTCTGGGGCCAATCATGTGCTCCATTACATACCAGCTTGGTTCCGCCCACGGAAGCGTGCTGCCGTACGCAGAAGATGTCATAGTGACTAGATGTCAACCCTTTTAGCGTCGCTGATTTGGTGGAGTTAAAAGCCTCAAGTCGACTCTTTCGAAGCCGGTCACATATGGGCAGAGTGGGAGTGGCCGAGCCATCTTGGCCGAGTCGACTGATGAGGTGCACGGAGGATATGCTGACGGACCGAGGTAGCTCGCCCCGCTTTCATGTTCGCTGACGGCCATGACCACATGTTTCCCATGAATTCTATGATTTTCCGAACAGGGCCATTTGTAGCTGAGGGCTAGATACTGCACTGATAATTATATTATCGCTGTCAAAGGCCTCAGCAAAGATGACCAGGACTTCGAGGTATGACATCATTGCTTGGCCAACATTGATTAGCAAGAACATGTGAACTCGTGTTAGGTATGACCAAGTGTCCGTCCTGTGCAGTACAGAGAATGTACGGCTTGATAATGGATCTAAATGTGCGAAAGCTGGACTTAGTGACTCCCGGATGTGTATTAACGGGACAAGCTACGGTATGGATGTTGGCACTCAATGCAGAAACTATGGTGAAGAAGAGCCTATGAGGAAACGACTTATTATGATTGGAGACTAAAATGATTTATTAGCATTCGACATGATGATGCTCAGGATTATTCTCTCGTAATGTACTTTTTGGTCCAAACGCTTGGCCGTTGCAAGCGCAGTAAGGCGAAGTGGTCTATTGCTGTCGTGACAAAGAACGTCAACGTCTGACATGATGTTAACCAAATTGATATCCCAGTCTACAACATTTGATGCACTGTTTATATGAAAAAGTGTTGATACTTAAAGGATAGGGACACAGAATGTCTCCTCACACGCTCTGAAGGGGCTGAGATTTCCTTTCTCATTCCACGTGTAACTACCAAACTGCTCACCACCACACAATCATCTCAATAGGATGCCCGGATCGTCAACCCGTGCATCTATCCCATACTCTCGAGATATTTGTTTGAGTCTATTGTTGTTAAGTGATACACCCTCATTTTTCCCGCAGCTGGTCCTGACATTCAACTGCCTGTTTCCACGACGACGCATTATACACGCTGCCTGAGCCGCAAACAACACAATTCCCTCTTCACTCTCCGCCGTAAACTCGTAATTAAATTTTCGGAATCCACGTATCCTGATACACCTCGCTTCTGCCAGCACATCGGCAAAACGTGACAGATCTGGCCATTAGTAAGCTTCCTCTCCATGTAGGTAAGTACTTTACGTATCGTCTCGCTTATGGCACCATGAATATGAGCCTCTATGGTACACATGTTGTATATCTCATTACGAGGAATCTGGTTGACAACACTGCGGGAAAGTTCTTTCTTGTAGAACACCGAGGCTTCCTTATTAAGGACACTGCAGATAGTCAAGAGAGCGGAAGGCATTGTGTTTCCTACGAGACAGATCCTCCCACCCCTGGTGGACTTCCAAGAAATGGCGTGGATGGTTAGATTGAAAGAGAGGGGACGAATGCATGAGTAAATCCTCTCGCAGTAAAGGTTGGCACTGTTGGTGAGATGGACCTCGGTATTCATACACCATATCTCGAAATTCCTGGGGGAGGTCAAGAATCTTAGTGGATTCATAGCGGTGCTGGCAATTGGCATCTTTCGAACAGCTGTGAACAAGGCTGTCTGGGTAAGCCGTGAGCAGATTTCGTCAAGTACGCCACCACACGATAGTACGTCCTCGTCAGAGTGTTTCCTGGGGGTTACAGCATATGATAAGGCAGATTTATGTCAGGTAGTATGAGAGGCACTAGTAATGAAGAGGCGCTGTGGTTCTTTTATAAAATTTCCTGGAGTAATACACGGGCTGCACGGACAACAATGAGTCAAACATACTTTGGAGCATGTTGCCAGAAGCACTGATGAACTTACCACAAATTCACGGAAGACACATATTCAAGAAACAAATCTACCACCGTTTCCTGTAAATAATGTGTATGAGAGACTACATCTAAGTGCCTCAAAATACGGGGGCAGCAACCTATGAACATCTAATAGGTTACATTTCCAAGCCGTCACACACAAGAATGATTCAATAGATTTCAAATCTTCTATACTTCACATATGCCTGATTTCCCCTCAGTTATCTATGACAAACACAGAATTTATGCACAGCAGGCCATCCATGTGAGGTACTTGATACAATACATTTGATGTTCTTGTCACACCACAGATCTTGGTACCATGAGAATGACTGATGGTCTCGACAGAAACGGGCAAAAAGAAAGATGAGTATCCAACCAAGCATCTGTTTTTGCCCTAGGTGTTCATGACTCGTGAGTGCCCACACTCTCCATGATATATATCTCTGTCCCACATTTTTGCGTATCCGATGCATCCGCCCTATTATATGTCCTTCCTGAGCTTTTCATTGTTGATTTGTCCTTTCTCAGAAACATCAGTCCGTAGTGTTATGTTTGGCGAACATCCAAACGGTCACGAAACCTTCAATATTCCGACGTGGTACGACTCGAGCTCCACTGCCAAATCCATAATCTGACCCAGGTACTCCAAAACATTTTCACCGGTCAACCGATTAGGAGCACGGGTAGGATCAGTCCACTCTACCCGGATGCGCACAACCTTATTCCCACGTTCCGTCATCTGGCATGCTCCTTGAGCTGCCCATATCGCCATTACATTCACATCAGCCACCGTAAGTGTAGGAGCCGCGAAACACCCCAGGACCATGCCTTTTGAGATGCTTTTGAGGAAGTTAGCTGACCCTGCAACTTGGCCGGTACTAACTCCGGGAACCAAATTCACGAAACTGCAGCCCAAGGACAGGGATTGGAAGACCTGGACTATGTTGTTCATGGTCCTGAAGCGGGGATCGCGCACAATTATCTCTGGGGCCAAATCTGTGATACCCCGCTTGACCTCCTTGCTGAAGATTCCCTGAGCTTCTTCCCGAATCTGGCTGCACGTGCGGAGGATAGACGAGGGAAGTGTCCTTCTCAGCAGAGCTATCGAGGTGTTCCCAGTGTCAGAGGCGCAGGCGTGATCGCCTTGTTGGACGATATTCGTATTAGCGGACGCCTGCGATGCAATCTCCTTGTAACTAGACTCCGTTGCAAAGTATTCCTCGTATACCATGAGTCGAAGTTCCTTGGGTAAATCGAGGAAGCGAAAGGTTTTCATGGGGACGTTGTCAGACATCTTGGATCGGTGGAGAATGCCCGTTCAGTTGGACTGAAATTCTTGTGGAGGTTGCCCAGGTGTGGAGTGTCGAGTGTCAAGTTAGGCAGCCGCGAGGACGCGTTCCTAGAGATATTATATAGCGGACTGCAGGCACGGACCTTGTCAAACGGGACTCTTGTCATACCAATAGCAGGGCGGCTCCAGCAAAATCTTACATGGTTTGGTAATTGAAACAAGCAACTAAGTTGCCAGATGTGATAATATGCGAATTATGTAAGATACATACTCAAATGGGTTCAGTAGTGAACGAATTTGGTCAGACGAGGTTGTGTATAAAATCTAGGTGTACATAGAACATTGACAATGGCGACTAGAAAGAATGCAAGCTGTGTAAGGTTGAAGCCACACAAATCTGGTAGCATTAACATGTTCTCATTCTGCGACAAGGCACTATTGGCCTTCATCGTGTCCCTGTGTCCCTGAGTCTCGGTACCTCGTGTTTCCGTTTTCCGTCATATCTTGTTGAGTATTATCTGGTTACGGTAGCTGTAGATGCAGTAGCGAATACGGCAAGCTTGGAAATTTTCAAGTGCCCTTGTCATTTGCATTTTTACCTTGCGCTGTTGAGCATACCAAGAAATCTACTTAGCAAGACATCGCATAACGGGATCAGGTATCCATAATGGCATATGTATTAGAGCCACGAGCTCACAAGACCAGTCACCATAATGGCGATGGAAGAATAAACTTCTTGGAGGCAGAGGCACAAGCAATCTTTCTAGGCATCGGGTGCCCAGTAGAGGTTTCAAAGTAGAGCGAAGTAACAAAACCCCTGCTGCAGTCATTCCGTATCCTTGACCATGGGAGAATCACTGGAATACCCAAGGATCCATTGATCCCCGCCACCAGCTCACGACAATGCACCCTCCATCATATGCCCCAACACCGCCTCCATCCCTTCAAAAATTCACCCCTAAAGCGTCAACCCACTCAACGACCTCCCCCTCACCAGCCGCCTTCTTAGCCTCCCCATCCGCCACCTTATTGCATTTCCTCGGAACCCTCCAAAGCATCACCTCCAACCCCTTCTTCTCCCAACTCTCCACCTCCCCCAGCAGCAACTTCCACAAATCCTTATTCTTCACATCCACCTTCCCGCTCGTCTTCCACCCATTCGCAATCCCTTTCTTCGCCCACTCCATCGCGCCCTTGACAACGTACTCCGAATCCGTCGCAATCACCACCGACGTAAAGCCCTCTCCCACCCAGTGGCGAAACCGCAACGCCGCGATGACAGCGCGTAGCTCAGCCCGATTGCTACTCTGAATGCTGTCTTCGCCGAAGGGACGCTTGCGCTCGAGACGTCCGGACATGACGAGGGGTTTGTCTCCTGACGTGGCGGGGGAGCCGGGACCATGGACGAAGGCCCAGCCGGCGGTGGGTTTGGGGCCGCCGTTGTCGAGACAGGCGCCGTCGGTGAAGAGGAGGAATTGCTTGGGGTTGACGAAGTGTAGCCAACTGTGTGAAGGGTCATTAGTAGATGCGCGGGAGTGGTGGTTTGCTAGGGTTGAGTATAACTTACCGCGTAGCTTTGTTATACGTAACGAAGGGGCGGAACACATCGAGTGGAACCAAATCACGCAGGACAGGGAACTGGGTGGGGAAGAGGCGACCCGTTCCGCGGCGCATGGGATTTCCGAAGAGATCGGCTGGGTCTAGGACGGGTATGAGTTTGTTTTGGATGTTGACCTCACTGTCTTCGTCCTCGCTATCGGAGAGATCGTCCATGAAATTGTAATCTCGACAGCAGATGGAACAACGAACTAGGCCATGAGCTCCGCACACGAGCCGGCCATCAGGCAACTCGCACGGGTCCTCGTCGCCCATGCTTGTGCCCGCCGGTGGTGTCAGGTCCTACGCCCAGTACCACCCGCGGGGGCGATACGAGGCTCCTGATGAGCTGGCCATGTTGCGTGTAATCAAGGTTAGTCGAAGGATCCTGTGCAGAGTAAGTGGAATGGGGACAAGATGCTGAGTAGAAGTAGAACCAAGGCTCAACACTGCACGCGTGCGCAGAAGAAAAGAGAGCAACAGCGCAATATTTATACAGCTATCAAGGCCACGCTCCGCGCTGCACGGACAACGCTCTATCTGTCGAGTCAACCTTTTGGCGCTCATTCTGCGTCAAAAAAAAACGCGTACCCGATACTCACACGCGCAACTATTCCTCTTATTTAAACAACCGTCTCGCCGCTCTCTTGCCCAAAGGCAAACACCCTCCAATTCGCCCCCAACCTCTGCCTCCCCTCATCCGCCTCCCACCCTCTAACTTTGCACACCCTCCTCACCACATCCTCCATCCTCTTATCCATCTCCTCCCCCGCAGTATGTAAATCGCTCTCCACCAACACCATTCCATCCGGGACCTCCCTCACCACCTGCGCAAACGACTCGGGCTCTTCCTCTTCCTCGCCGATATCCCCTAGATTAATAGCCGTCGAAAAACTAGCGAAGAATCTCATAGGAATGCTAGGATTGAGATATTGTTTCCAGACGTCAGGGCCGCCGGAGAAGGAGTGGAGGCAGATGCGTGGGGGGTAGGGTTTTGGATCGCTGTTTCCTTGCTCTTTGTCGGTTGTTTCTACAGGTTTGTGAGACGGCGCATCGCTCCCTTTTTCTTTCCCTTCTTCTTTCCGCTTTTTCTGCTGGCGTTTCGATGGCCTAGTAATTTCATGCCCCTTCCATAGATTCTTCAAACATTCGAATACCACGCCATGGGCTTGTACACCGTGGACGCTGACGGCACGATTCATTTCCCCGGCTAATTTCAACTGTGCCGTGAAGACAGCTTTCTGATGCTCCATATTACACCTATAAGGCGTTAACTTTCTGCCCTCCCTCCCCCCAATCGTAAGTACGTCTTTCCTCCCAGCCAACTCCTCTTCCGTCCAAGGATACGGAATCCGAAACGAGCGATCGAGTCCGATCTCTCCGACCAACGCGAGCGGAAAATTCGATAGATAGCCACGGAGCTGCGAGAGAAATCCCGACAACGATTTCGGATCCGGCAACCTATTGAATACCTCTCTATCCTCCTCATTAACTGCCCCCTCTTCTACCTTCTTCTTCGGTAGCAAAACACTGGCATAATGCGCAATCTTTTCCTCTTCTTTCAGCACCCTTCCCTCTTGCTCCCCTTCCCCATTTCCCTCTACTCCCGACACATCGTCGTAGACCAAATGCACAAACCAAGGATGCAACCCCCAACACGGCACAACCCTCTCCTCTTCCCCCCACTCTTCTACCTTCCTACTCTTTACCCCATATTTCAATGCCACTTCTTCCACAAGATGCTGGTCCTCAAAGCGCGTAGCCATCACGGTAAGAGCGCGGGTGCGCATGGAAGGTAGCGAGGGGATGAGGGACATTGTGTCTGTGGGGTGGGCGTGGGCGTCGAAGATTGGGGGGAGGGGTGGAGGCATTTTGGAGATGTGTGAGAGCGTGTGGTTTATAGGATGATGCGTGTATGTGTACGTTGGGGAGGTGGTAAAGGTGTTGGTTTTGCGTTTCGAGAAATGTATGTATTTTATTAGGGATGGTGATGAGCGAGTGTGACGTCGTTGGTTTGATGGGAAGGGGTGGGCACGGTTGGCGTAGAATGAGGCATGCTAGGATGGACTGGGGAGGGTGCCTGGAGGTTTGACGGTACATACCTACCCGTGTATCACACCTTGTTAGGAATGATTCTTGTCCCTGTGCTGTACCAAGTAGAAATTACGTTATGATGAAGATAAGAGATGTACATTATCTTGGGCATAGGAAGCAATTGCCTTCCGACCCAGTTGTCGTCGATCAGTATATACTTTACGCCGGCGTTCTCAAGCTCCGCCCTACGGCCATGGCTCCTTCCTTTCCCACCAGCGCAACACGTAGACGACGCCTCTTATTACTCCCTCCTCTTTAGCAACGTGTGCAACCTTCAAACAAACACAATCGTATGCCATCACGTACATCATGTCATTCATCTCTCAGATCTCACACGCATCACACTAATATATGTATTCTCTCCCTCCTGCTCTCTTTACGCGCATTTACCACACTCGGCCATGATCTATACCGCACCTAACAATGACTATACTAATAATAAAAGATGTACACAGGAGCCAGTGAGACCAACAAAGCAAACGCACGTTCGTGATGCTCGCGAAACAGGACGGGACAGCACGGGAAAGATGACACCAGCAACGCCTTTGCTATGCCAAAAGATGCACGCGGGAATCTACGGAAAGGGAACCAAGGAAATCGGATGTTGCGACGGGCAGACGGTCAAATGAAAATGATAGTGGTACAAGTGCTAGCGTGGTGAGAAGATAATATGCGATGACTAACGGGCTACGCGCTCGATGAGTCTGGGAGAGTTAGTATGGGGTGCAGGTTTAAAAGGAGAAAGAGATATCCAACATACCTCATGGTACTAATCGCAAAGGTAGTCAACCACGCGATCAACGCGATCAACAACGTCGCCGTCAACGCCTTCTGCCTCGTGCATATACTCTTCACATAAGGACACCCACGATTGTTACCGCTCAACCCTGTCCCGTCCTGGCACGCCCACCGACTATCCGTCAGCGCCTGGAACGCCAGACTCAAATTTGCAGAGTCGAACACGATGAAGGCGAGGTCCAGAAAGACGAGCCGCATCTTTGCGTAGTGGGAGCGTAGGCCGAGTGGCTTGGAGGTGTACTCGTCGTACGTGATGTACACGGTGTACACGATGGCGACCACATCTACTATGATAGCCATCCATGTTGACGAATTATTCTTACACGATTGCGTGTCTGAGCGGTGGAAGATGGAGCCTGCGAGTGCGAGAGCCAGGACGGAGAAAATGAGGACGACGAGGCGGACGACGAGCGGTACCATGGGGTGGTTCATGAGGAGCTTGTGGAAGCGAGCACGCTTTGCAGAGCTGAACAGCCAGAAGCCTGTCAGCTGCTCTTTCTCCTCCTGATCCATGGGTTGCCATTCTTCCTCCAAGTCGGGCATATTTTCCCGCATCCAGGCATCGTCAACAATCTGCCCACGAGAGGAACTGGGACGGTCTTTCTCACGGTCACGATCGCGGTCGTAGTCCGAGGCTTTGGCAAACTGCTGCCATTTGGAGGCCTGTTCTGCGAGCGGGGTCTTTGGTGTCACTGGGGCATGTTCACGGGCGTGGTCGAAGCGGCGGCCGGGGACGTGCGACTTGGGGGTGGGTAGGTAGTTATGGGAGGCCGGGCGGACAGAGGTAGGGGTACGTGGGAGGAGTGACGCCGAGGCGGAGCCATCCTGAACGTCGTCCTCGTCGACGGCCTGGACCCAGGGAGGGAGTGTGCGGGCGGTGCGGAGGTGCTTGTCGTCGGGGACCTGTGTGTCCTTGGAGCGCGACGACGCCAGCGTGTGCGGGTTCGAGGAGACGGACTGGCTGTGCGACTTACGCACGTTGTTGGCGCCGTCGACCTGGTCGAGAGCGTGGCTAGAGGAGGCGGCGGTGGTGGCGGAGAGGGGACGGTGGAGACTGAGGCTGGAGGCGGTGGTCGGGGGGATCGGAGAGGGCTGCAGGCGGTGGTTGGTGGTTGGGGAGAGAAAGGGCGAGGAGCCATTGCGGGATTCTACCATGGAGTGGGCGGCATTGCTGGCCATGTCGCGCGGCGGGCAGCCAGGACCAGGTGCAAGTCAAGCAAGGGCTATCTGCGGTGCTTAACTTGAGGGGAACCGTTGCCGTTGCCAGTGCTAGCCAAGACGCACGCACGCACGGCGGCGGCGGTGAATCGCAGGCGGGTGTTGGGACGAAGGGGGGATTACGTCGGCGCAAAGCAGAAGTCGAAGGCGGTGCACGGCGGCGACATGCCGGGGGATGCCCTGTCGAAGAAAAGGAAAAACGAAAGAAAGCAGGCAGGGCACGACAAAGCAAGCAAGCGACGGTGGGGTGTGTGTCGTGCGTGTGCGATGCGTGGGTCGCGGGTGTGATGGTGAGTTTCCCTCCTGGCTGGCGGCTCCTGGGCTCTGGGCGGGTCCCGTCGGTTGCTGGGAAATTGGCCGTCGATCCAGGCGCAGGACATGCGAGCACAGCGCACCATGACGTCCTCGCGGCCATCAACACCCTGCGCCCCAGCTCGTCTCTCCCAACGCTACCAACGCTATCAACGCTAAGCCTCCCTCCAGCGTCGCGTCCCTCGCCACAGACGACATGTATCGCACGCCGCCCGCCTGAGAAAAAGCTTCGCCTGCGCCAGTGCAGAGTACCACGCCCTACCAGCGCAGTCCTCAAACACACCCCTCGCCATGCGCCTCTTCCTCCTGCCCGTCTCCACCCGCCGCTCCCTTATCTACTGCGAAAAGCTCCCCTCCACCCAGTCCCCCGCCTCGCGCTCGCTCCTCGACAAGCTCACCACCAAAGCAAGCGAGACCTGGGTCGCCTGGGAGCAGGACTCCAAGGCCCCACTAAATTGGAAAAAGCGCGTCACCACCGCCGGCAACCAGGCCCTCAACCGCATTCCCTTCGAAGAATGGGGTCTAAAAACCCTCCCCGCTCTGACCCCCACCCGCAAAAAAGCCATTCTTTCCGGTGATGAAAAATACCAGGTCTTGTACCCAGGATTATTCCTGCCCAAAGAAAAAGTACCCGGGATATTAGAGCGGCTTGCGATGGAAAAGCAGGGTACCTATCGGAGAAAGATGATATGGAGCATTATCGCTATGCCCTTCACCGCTCCCTTTGCGCTGGTTCCTATGTAGGTATCCCTGCTCCCCTTCTCCCATATACACCTCCTAATACTTAATCAGCGTCCCCAACCTCCCCTTCTTCTACCTCGTCTACCGCGCCTATTCCTACTGGAAAGCCCTCTCCGGCTCCCGCCACCTCGCCTTCCTCCTGAAACACAACCAACCCATTCCTACTCCCTCGCACAAACTAGATCTCGTCTACGCAGCGGGCCTCATTCACCCCACGCGCGACATGGCGCGCGAAATGGAGACGCCGTCCAGGGAAGAAGCAGAAAACGTAGCGAGGGGCGTGGAGGCGCAAATGAAAGAGGTGGAGAAAGAAGTCATGGTTCTGAGACGCTGGAACGGGAAGATGATAGCAGAGGAGTTGGGACTGGCGGATATGGAGGTGGAGATTGAGCGGGCGGTGGAGCAGGTGGAGGCGAAGATTAAGGAGAATGAGAAGAAGGGGAAGGTGGTGGAGGTGGGAGGGAAAGAGAAGAAGGAGGAATGATTCATGTAGGAATACGTATGAGGAAATGTGTGCGTGGGAGGCCGTTTTTGTTCCATGTAAACGATTTATGAAGGATGGATGAGCGTGGACGGAGGTTTCTTATGAGTCAATGTGTTTGGATATGAATGTTTGGATATGTGTATAATGATGGAGGTGGAAACGCTACTTTTGTGTAATTTTATGGAGGGGTTGCGGGTGTGTATGATATTGTGTGTTTTACTTTTGGTGGTGGATTGGCGGGTGTGAGTGCGGATTGAGATGGCGAGGAGGTGGAGGCGGGATGTTGTGACTTTGGGTTGTATGTGTGGAGGGCGTGGATGAAAGGAATTGTTATGGGGTGGGAGGGCTATTTCGTGAGTGAGGAATAGTTCATGACGTGGGATGAGTGTACCGTGGGTGAGATTCATATTTCGAGTGAAAAAACCATATCCTGAGTGCCAAAATCATATTATGCGTGAGCAGATTACTTCGTGCGTGAGAAGAATCTTTTCCTAGGGTGTGGGGATTGTATGCTGGGTAGGAGGCAACACTTTATCGGTGGAAGAGATTGTAGAGGTTGGAGCATTTTGAGTTGTGTGGCGCCTCTATGCATGTGGATCGAGAGTGGGAGGCAATGTGTTATTGGTGGGAGGAGGAGTAAGATGGGTGTGAGTGGTTTGAGTATATAGTTGTTCGGAGCAGATGTATTGTAGGTAGGAGGCATTGCAGCCAAGTGGGAGGAATCGTTATATGGGTGAAAATATCTTGAGTATATAGCTGTTTTACAAAGATGTATCGTGGGTGGGAGCACTTGAAGTTGTAGGGCAGCTCTTCACAGATGTATTGTGAGTAGGAGGCAGTACATCTATTGGCGTGAGTAATTATACTATGGGTGTGGCCACTTTGAGCAAATAGCTATTTTACGCACATATATCGTGGGCAGGAGGCATTACAGCATTAGGAAGAGAGATAGTAGTAGAAGTGTGAGTGTATTCAATCACACAGCTAATCTGGGACGGAAATCTCCATTATTTGAACCATGTTCACTGCCCTCCTGTAAATGGCTCTCAGGATCATGAGTTGACGGCCGATCATCAACCAACTGTACAACAGAATTCACACAGATGAGAAAAAACCAAGCTCCCAATTCATACGCTTCCCACAGAACTGTGAGCAACCGCCGGGCGCCGCCCACCTTCCCACAAGATATCCTGTCCGCCTGCTGCTCCTCTGAATCCCATCCGCCCCCCACACCTTCTCCCTACTGCATTTTCAAATCCACCATTCCATCCACATATCTTGTAATAAACCCCGCGAACATCGTATCACAGCCAAGACGCTGCGCTAGCATATGATCAGGCCAGCTCACCTGGCAGGGCAACTTGTCGGTTGTCTGCGTCGCCATTCAATAAGCCACGTCTGTCGCCCAAGCCCTAGCCAACTCCTCACCACCCTTGCCATCCAAGAATTTCCACCCGCTTCTCCTCCAAGATCTGCGAACCGCATCCACAACGTCGCCGAACTTGACCTTGCCAGTGGGGTGTGCTCTGAAGGCGTAGACCAATCCGTAGATGATGCTGAGGAAAAAGGGTATCTCGTCGCACAACTTGTAGCACGGGGCGTGTATGGACATCTTGGGCATCGGGAGCCGAGCAAGCTGTCTATCGCGGAAGGTCTGCGCCTCGCGATGGATCAAGCGGTTGGTGCGGAGAATGGCTGAAGGCACCGTGGAACGACTCAGTGTTAGGGTGCTTTCCTTCGGGTCAAAGCCATGTTCGCACTCGTGGAGGTTTCCGGTGTGGTATTCAGCCATGACGGGATTGTATATGTGGACGACGCGAGTCGCGGTTGTGGCAACAAATTATTCGTCGTATACCATGAAGCGAATGTCCATGGGGAGGTCAAGGAAGCGGAAGGCTCCGGGTGGGACGTTATCGGACATGGCGTGGGTAGCTTTTGAGATGCTCACAAGAGAGGAATATGCTTTTAAGAGAGCAAGGTGCTTGTGAGAGAGCGAACTGTTAGGTCATGTTTTGTTATGGAGTGCACGGATCATGCTGACTTAGCTATACTAGCGAGTTCTTTCTGTATCAAACGGAGGGCGGGGTCGAGTCCGAGGAAGAGTGAGAGAAGCTTGGGATGCTGGGGGAGAGGCAGAGAGAAGCCTAGTATCAAGGACATACCGCAATGCTACATGAATGTGTTATATATACTTGGGTATCGTACAGTGCAATGGTTCTGGCATGGGTGTTTCGAAGGTATGGCACCTTGAAGAAGCGTTCCACTCAGGCCAGTGGGTGAGAAAAAGATTATTGTGTAGGTGGAAAGTACTATATATACATAGATAAATGCTCCTTGTTTTCACAAGCAATCGACCGGCAGATGTGTATCATTTGATATGATCAAAGCACGCTATACCTTGATTCGAGGTTGTGTTGTTCCACAGTCGAATGCGCATTCACTACTTCTCCGACCTATCAATTGTTCACGGCTTTGTAACGGTAATTGATACCCAAAAACACTCGATCTTCCCACTCACAGTCCTACCTACTGACGAAGGATCTTTTGCCCTGAGCCCCCCAAATCGTTCGAAACGGTTGTGTGGGTGGCGAAGCGGGTGGTCAAATGGACGGCCAAGTAGGTGGTTAAGTGGGTAGTGGAGTGGGTGGTAGATTTGGTGGTCGAGTGGGCGGTCGATGCTGATGGTCGATGCTAGTTATCTATGCTGGCGGTTTCGCAAGGCGGTCATGAAAATGGCAGCTGCTGACTCTATAATTTTATATATGAATCGACAGATATGCTGGGTCCATGAACCGGAGGCTTCCTCTGACTCTTCAATAAAGGGTTGTGAAAGTAATTAGATACCCATTGACCATCGTAGCCTGCACATCACGTATAGAACTAGCTTGTGAAACCTATATCTCTCCAATAATCACCTCTCAAATTCTGGTTTTCTTCTCACAAAATCCTTATCTCATATCATCTTTTCTCACAGAGGTGATTACTACTGGACATATAGAGTAGACAATCTGTCTAATAATGAAGTATGTAGCGAGCGCCATGACTCACACTGACGCGGTGAGTCACATTGACACAGTGACTTAGCACATGGAACGAACGTGACCTGTAGCAACATCTCTGATCAAACAAGTGTTTGTTGAAATCCTGTTATGTTCTCGTGCCGTGAGTACGCTCGTGAATAAAGAGGCACAGGCAGGTTGATCTGACACAAATCAACTTTGCTCATGATAAGGAATAGTTCTCTGTGTACGGTGCGTATAGAGAGTGCTAGCTTCATATATGAGTTATGGATAAATCCATGGTCCTAGTGTTTGACAGAGCGTTAACATCAATTTACAGACAAGCTATGAATCATACTATTGATCCAGCAGCAGAGTCACACAAGAAGCTCAGCCGCTACTATATATCGAATCAGATGCCTAACTTCCCCGGACCCCACAATAGAAAAAAGCTTATTTCCACCACACCCATTCTACACACCACATCGCCACGTACCAACCACGCAACAAACATCACTTCTCCTCACACACACACACACAAAAGCCCACATCAATGAGAAAAATCATCGTCTTCCTATATACACCCCCAGCCCATAAGCCCATTACCCTCCCCATCGCCAATCGCCTCGCCCGCCAAACACTACATACAAAAATCAAACTACCAAAGGACAGCAAAAAAAATCAGTAAACAAAAAAAGCAAACTACGTAAATAAGGAAAAACAAATCAAAACAATTAAAAAGACCATGAGAGAGGTCGTACAGGAGGAGAATGAGAAGGAGCAGAAGGTCCGAGCTGCGCTAGTCGGAGATGCTGCTGGTGCGCCAGATGCTAGACGCCAGACGCCTCGCTGAGAGAGACGGAGATAAACAAGAAAAGCGTCTGAAGAGAGGAAAATCTCCCAAAAGATGCCGAACCTGACGGAGACGCCCAAACGCCTCGCTGTGAGAGAGAAACAAGAAAAGTGTCCGCAAAAGAAGAAAATCTCCTGCCAGGGACACGGGAATCCAACCATCCAACCAATACTCCAAAAACAATCATCATCAATCCACCGCACTCTCGCCTAGAGATCTTATGCCTCAGAGCTGAGCAGTACATCCACCTCTTCTTCTTCCTCATTCTTCTCCTAACCACCCCCACCTCCCTACTAACCCACATCGTCTCCCTCCTAATCTCCGTCACCTGCTCCAAATGATAATCATACTCCGTCCATGTCTTGACTCCAAACGCCCTAAACTGCTCCTTCGCCCAGCGGATATTCTCCGCCCAGTCGCTCTCATCGTCCACAGCGGGATCCGTCAACCGGTACAGCTCGCGGAACGGCGCGGACCTACGGGGACCCTTGAAGCGGGTGGAAGACAGGGCGGAATCCCACATTTCCTGGCGAGTGGTACAGCCCTCGGCGGCGTACAGGAAGATGCTGCGGTCATCGACAACGAGGCGGTTCGAGGAGAGCTGCGGGGCGCGCGCGAGGATGGGAGCGGGGCGGGAGGCTACCCATGCGGCGGCTTGGGTGCGGAGCTGAGGGTCGATGAGATGCGCTGGGGTGCGGGCGGGTGGAGCGGGTGGAGCAGGGGCAGCGGGTGCAGCGGGGAGAGCGTAGAGATCTTCATCGTTATTTGCGCGAGTGAAGCCTCGGGGAAGTCGAGCGGAGCGCGGCATCTCTTTGCGGATGGCTTTCTTGGTGAGGCGCTGGCTTTGCTGGGCCGATGCGCGCTGGGGAACTCTGCGGTTGGGGTCGGGCGAGAGTGACTCTTCAGTGAGGTCGATGTGGTTGTTCTCGTCCGCGGGGCTCTCGGTGTCTGTGGTGAGGTCGATGAACTCGCTCTCGGAAGAGACACTGCGGATCCTGCGCTTCTTTGGGCGCGGGATGGAGGGCTCGTCGTCGTCGCTGACTTCTTCACCGCGAGAGCGCTTCATAACGCGCGTGGAGGTAGTGCTGACCTTGCACTTCTTTTGGTTCAGAGAGAAGGCTTCATCGTCGTCGTCATCGTCGCGAGATCGCTTCAAGGTAGATCTGTCGGTGTCGGTGTCGGACTCACGCATGTTCTTGTGAGTTTGCGTGGTCCTGCCGCTGCGACGAGTGCGCTTCGTGTCCGATGGAGGGGCGGTGTCGTCGTCTTCGTCGTCGTCGTCCTTCACGCGGATGCGCTTCTTGGAGACCCCAGGCTCGGTCTTGACTGGGATTCGGAGTCGCATGTTGATGTTGTCGTCGGTATCAACTGCGTGCGGGTCGGCGAAGTGGACGCGCTTTGTGATGGGAGCGACAGTGAGTCCTCGACGCTCGGTTGAAGAGAAAAGCTCAGATATAGCGCGTTCAAACGCACTCGTATCTGAGTGAAGGTGGGAAGCAGACTGGGGCCCGCCAAGCTGGTCAACCAGGCGCTCGAAGTCGGTGGGAAAGAGCCAGGATTCGTCGGGGTGGTCGACTGCGTAAAGGACACAGCGCGTCAGATCGAGCGCATCGTGTCCGAGAGGATGCTGCTGCACATTGTGTGCGAGCTTGCGAAACTGAAGAGGAAGAGCGGGCACGTTCTCAATCTTCTTGGAGCCCGTCTTCGGGTGCGTCACGTGCGGGCTGCGAAAGCCGGATACGTCGAGGCTCTCGACGTCCCACTGGAGGGCGCGAGTGTCTGTGAAGCTGGAATGGTCGCCCATTGTCCAGGCTTCGAAGTTTGCCGCTCGCATCGCGCACTGCATCATGATGCAGACGGAGTTGGAGGAGATGCCCTTCGCAGAAGGGAGGATTCGAAAGCGATTCAGCATCGCGGCGATGACCTTTGCTTTGGCTCCATTGGAGACCAAACGATCGACGACATCGACTGACTTCAGCCAATGTGGGCAGTAAGCCAGGATTTCGGCAGCGGTCAATCTGCCCTCTGGAAAGGGGAGATTCCAGTGGGGACTGCCATCCCCAAACGCATCGTTGCTCGCACGACTGTGCGTAGGCACAGTCGCGGCGACCGGAGTGGCCGTCTTCGGCTTGGGAGCCATATTGATAGAGTGACTGGACGCTGTCAATTGGAGGCTCAGTAACATAAAGGAGGATCCTGACATACCTCTGGAGCTCTACAGAGGCAAATACAACAGGAGTCCAAGCTGCTCAAAAACACTTGTGGGCGAGTCGGGCTCTTTCGAAGTGGAGTGACAGACAGAGGTGGGTATACAAGAAGAAGGGCCAACAAGAGGGAGAGTGTGCGAAAAGTGGGGTGGTGGGTGTGAAGTGACAGTGGCAGGGTTGAAGTCAGTCCGGCGGAAGAGCGCTGGAAGAGTGCGTGCCGAGTACAGAAATTGGCCGGGAGACTCTACGCGGGCGGATATTTGTTGTGAAGTCGCGTGGGCACCCACCCCGTGACTATCGCGACCGCGTTGCTGCGGTGGGCGGTGGAGCTGGCGAATTTGGAAGGCACGCGTACCGACCTCAAGGTGAGGCGTACCTTCCTCAAGATACTGGGCCCCACCTATGTTGACTTGACATAACAAAACTCCTGCCGAGCCTGTATAATCGCCCGTATACGCCCTCGCACACCTTCCAACTTGATTGATACCGCGTTCAGACAACCTCGTCAAGATGGCAGAGCCTGGACAGAGCTTCTACAAGTTCAAGGGAGCACCATCTGGAAATGTCCCCTTCCCCCAAAATGCCAACATGACGGCGGCGGAGCTGCTAACGTTTCTGCCAAACCACCTCACATCGGCGGACGTGGTGTTCCGCTTTGCGTCAAACCATGGCACGTACAAGCCGATGGTTGCGATCCTCGACGCCCATCGTACGATCGCAACGCGCAATCTCCAGAACCTGGCGGATTATTGCCAACGGAACGCACGCCGAGCGATGAGGGAGTTTGGCCACAAAGATTGGACACTCCACAAACATCTCACGCAATGCGCCGAGGTGTTACAACATTGGGACCCGGCGGACTTGAGGGTCGAAGCCACTAGGACGAGGTTTCAAATCAACGGCGAGGGCAACAATGTGGCAGAGGTCCCATTTGTCGATCTCGCTGAAGGAGTCAAGAAACTGCCACAGGGCGACGACGCCTTGGACCTGACGAGAATCGTTCAATACTGTTTGCAGCACCCTGGTGAACAGTGGATGTACCCCACCGACTACGCCGAGCTTCTTCAAACTGTCGGGTCCGCGCAACAGGTGACCGCCGAGAACCTAGACGGTGCGATATTCGATCGCTGGAAAGACGTGATCACAACCTACGCTCAACACCGATCTGAGAACCTCGAACCTCCGGAGCAACCGACAGAGCAAGCCGAGATGCAGAGCACGGTAGCAAGCAACAAACGCGCCCGACAAGAGAGCCCGGAGACTACAGGAAGTAGCTCCACGACAGAGGCTAGGACTCCGGAGCGTAGGCAGTCCACCCGCCAGTCCATGCGGTCCCGCAAAGCCTTGGAGTCGGTGGAAGGTATGTATATCCCCTCATCTTGTCGCAATTGCCTGTGAAGGACTTGAACTGATTGCCAAACAGGGTACTCGACGGACGATTCGCAGGACAGCGATGAGCAATCGCAGAACAAGCGGCGTCGGATCGACCACGGTAGGTTTGCTTCCATGCCCGCATGACAGCGCTTCAAGAAGAACGATGAGAAACTGACAGTTCGACAAGGAGACGACCTACCAGCCCGACAAGGAGACGACGTGCCAGCCAATCCCGCAGGCACCGCCGCTCCCGAGCAAGCTCCACAGAGCTTCGCAGGCATTCCCGGACTCCTCCGCTGGATGAAGCCACCGACCACCACCGGCCCCGTCTCAGTCCCAGCTCTTTACCAAGCCTACGAACAAGAGCGCACCCAGGACTACGACAACGACGACAGCGACAACTACCAGCCTTGGGCCCCGTACGCCTTTCCCGGTGGTCCCCGCTTACAGGTTCCCTTCCGCCAGCTGCACCTCGTCCAGACCGAGCACCTCACGAGCGCCGACCTGTCCGGCTGGGCCGAAAACCTCCGCTGGGCTAAGGAGCAGTTCCTGACGTTCGGCGAGACGGGTTGGACCGAGTGCCCCGAGCACATGGATCTCATCACTCAGATCCGCATCAGCCAAGCTTGGGCGTCGGGTGAGCTGAGGGTGTCGATCGAGGACGATATGGCGGTGGAGATACAGGAGGGGGAGAGCATGACTGCGATGATGAACGAGTCTCAGGCCTCGATGCAGTATCGGGAGCCAGTTGTTGGTCGGGACAACGGCATGGGCAACATGCGGGATGAGTATGGCAATCCAATGGGTCCGATGCGGTAGATCCTGGGGTGGTTGTCGCTGCCGCGCTGGGGATGGAGTCGGGGCATGCGCGAGCTTTTTGA
This sequence comes from Pseudopithomyces chartarum, assembly GCA_033220655.1. Lineage (NCBI taxonomy): Eukaryota > Fungi > Ascomycota > Dothideomycetes > Pleosporales > Didymosphaeriaceae > Pseudopithomyces > Pseudopithomyces chartarum. The sequence continues at coordinate 1,359,687 of WVTA01000016.1, forward strand.
CGGGGAGGATACGACGGAGGAGGATGTAATGGACGAAGATTCCGCGAACGAACCCTTTGTATAGCATACGGCTGCCTTGTACCACAACCGGTACCACCAGCCTCTACGCGCATAGAGAACAAACGGGTACAAGCAGGAACGGTCGCCCTAGTACGCAGTACCCCTCTCTTCACGCACCTATAGATACCCCCTTGTATACATACACACAATACGTAGCTTAATAACGTCGTCACCATCAAATGTCCAGGCAGCACCCACATCGCAATCATACACCACGCACAATACATAGTCTAGCGCTTCAGTCCTCAATCCTGTTATGTTCAAACAAAGTTTCCCCACTCCCGCACCATGCATCGCACCATCCCGTATGCAGGCAAGCCGCGATCCACAACTCCAAACGCCGATCTTGAAACACCCTTGCTACATGTGCGCGCATCCAAAACGCGGGCTCGAGCAGGTGACGTGCGTGCTTCGTTTTATTTCTAGGAGGTGAGCCAATGGTGGGGGAGGAGGGAGGGAAGTATGGGGCGCGTTGGAGGGTGGCGCGACGGGAGGGTGGGATCCGAGGAGTGTCGACATGGGTGGAGCTGGAGGGGCGCATCAGATGGGTGGGTGTATGTGTGGGTGGGAGGTACGAGTATATATAGGGTAGGTGTGTAGCACTGCGGCGGGGATTTTGCACGACTTTTCTTTCCTTCCTTCCTACGTACGATTTACCGTTTTTTCCTGTGAAGAGCTGCTGGTCAGACGCTTATTTTATTTCCTCCCCTCTATATTTTAATCCAAACCCCAACCGACCACCATGTATACTTTCAAACTTCTCTCCTCCGCACTCTTCGCGGTCGCCGTCGCTGCACAATGTACGTCTTCTTCCTCCCCCTTCCCTCCTTCCTCTCTCCCTTCAACCCACTAACACCCCCAGCACCAACATCCCAAGGCCCCGTAACCATGATGTGGAACGACGCCCCCTCCTCCGCCCCCTCCAACTCCCCCTCCGGCACCACCCTATCCTCGCAGACGACAGGCGCCGCTTCTCTATCCGACATGTCGATGGCGAGCCCGACTACGAAGCCCATTTCAGCGCTCTCCGAAATGGGGGGTATGGCGATGAGCGGGATGAGCATGGAGACGGCTAGTGTGACGGGTATGGCAGGGATGCAAATGGGAGGTGTGGAAGGGAGGAGGGTGGGAGGAGTGGGGATGGTGATGGGGGTGTTGGGGGCGGCGGTTTTGGTGGTTTAGATAGGATGGTGGGGTGAGTGAGGGTTTTGGGGATGTGGAGGTTTGGGCTGGCTGGGGGGGCAAGATGTGGGATGGGAAGGTGGGGAGGTCATCACTGTAAGATAGGGTTGTTCAGGAAGTAATGGACAAGTGTACATACATACTGCTGCTGCGAGATCCGCCTCCCGTTGTGCGAAGAGTGCTAGGAGTGCAGCTCGTCGGCTCCGAGGTACTACCCTGAAGATGGAGGTGGAGGTTCGGGCTCGCTGGAGGTGGATTCTGGGGGTGAGCTTCCTATTGCGTCGCAGAGGCCTAGGTACTACCCGGATGGAGGGCTCTGCGAATGGTTCATGCGGTATGCTCGGGTCGTGGCTGCCTGTGCGGGTTTTGATGCACGATCTGCATTCTGCGCCTTAGACAAAGGGTCCGACTCAAAGTGTTGCTCGTTGTGTGCGTTATCCTGGATTTCCACGTTGTCGGTATCGTCTGCATCGTCCGCATCTCCCATATCGTACGCATCGTTCGTATCTTCCACATTGTCTCCTCCTTCTATATTTTCCTCATCGTCTGCATCCTCCGCATTCTCCATTCCAGCCGAGCACTCCGACTCCGACTCCTGCGCATCGTGTGCGTCATCCTAAGCATCCACATCATCCGCGCCGTCCGTCTCCTCCGCATCACCCGCATAGTCGGCACCCTCTCCATCGTTCGTATCTCCCGTGTTCATCGCATCACCCCCATCATGCGCATCAACGGCCCCATCCGCACCATTGACGCCGTTTATCTCAACCCCATGATCCCAAGCGTTGGTATAAATCGCTCCGTCAGCACCTCCACCATACCCAACCAGCCAATCCCGATCCCCACCGATCTTTGCCTCAACGCCTTCCCTAATCTCCTCCCCCACCAACACCTCAACCCTTTCATCCATCTCCTTCTGCTGCTCGACCTCTGCCACCCACATCTCATTCCACTCCACCAGCTGCCTAAGCTGTTCATCCTCCCTCCTCAATACCTCCATAATGGACTTAATATGATCCATGCTACACGTCCAAGGTACACTCAATTGATCCGGGCGCAGCGCGAAGCGGATAGCGGCTTGGAAGGTTTCGACGGGGATGGACGGGTGGGGAGGTGGGAATGAGAGATCGATGGCGTGGAGGGGGAGGTATGCGGCTGAGGAGGAGAGGTCAGGTTGTGGGGTTGATGAGAGGGGGAAGACGGGTGATGTTTGGGATGGGGTGGTGAAGAGGGGTGTTGGCGGGTGGAAGGGCGATTGTGGTGGGGGGACGGCGCTCGCGGCGTGGAGAGGGCGGTGGGTGGATGAGGGTTTATGGTCCAACGGATCTGGAGCAGCCGTAGCGGGACCGGCGAGGGTGCCGAGAGGGCTGCCGGTAAGGCCGAAGTTGAAGCTGGGATGTCGGTAGGGACGATGGTCGAAGGACTGGGATCGAGAAGCTGATGCGTGGTAGTTATAGCCGTCCGAAGACATCGCCTTAGGGTCGGGGGAACCGTAGTCGAAGCTTGATTGCGGAGGGCCGTAAGGCGAGGATGTAAGGCGAGGCGTTGGCGGCCGATAATTCAGCCCGTTTGATGTAATTGCTGCCGCTTCGGGAGAACCGTAAGTGCAGCTCGTCTGCTTCGAACCTAGATACGATGATTGAGCTTGAGGATTCAACCACGGCATGAAAAGCATACTAGGATCTTGAGGGCCGAAGCCCTCCCCATCCTTAGGAGGATCCATCTCCGCCGGGCTCAGCGAGCTATTCAGGTTGCTCTTAGTACCCGATTGAGTAAACACCGTATTAGGCGTATACCCACCACTGTTCGACGTATCCGGCAAGTCCCCCAACTCCATATTCTTATACCGCCGAGCGATTTTCCTATCTTCGCAGGATAGATTGATCGCGGCATGGCCAACATGTCGCAGCACCCAGGCGAGGTCATCGGGAAACATCGGCTCGTGACCCAGCACTGCTTGCGCCTCCTCCGGTTTGTCGCACACGAACTGCATTGCGCGCGTGAGATCCGCCGTATCGTCGCCCTCCGGCCACTGAATCACGTTGTTGGCCAAACTGCCAAACGGCACGCTGCGCGGGGCAGCTACGTTCGAGCGGTTGCGCAGAATTCGATCTGGCACGAAGTCGTTGATTGCGAGCGACTTGTGATTCCAGTTTGGCGGGACTTTGTGCTGCTTGCGGCTCCAGGTTTTGCCCGTTGAATCTTCCTCACCGTCGACGAAGTGATATGGTTGGAGCGCGGCGCGGTAGTGGCTTCCAATAGTGATGGTTGAGACGAGGATGCGGCGGTGGCGCTTCAAAATCTTTACATGCTCGGGGTTCTGGATGTTGTTGCTGGCGAAGCGGAGGGCGATCTGTTCGTTGAAGAAGAGCCGCGGGAGGAAGACGATGATTTCTACGGCGGTGAAGTTCACGTCGCGAGGATAGCCTGCGAGAAGGGCTTGGAAATCGTAGTCGTGGTCGGGAACTTCGGGCAGGACTAAAGAGTTAGCATTACCATCTGGTGGTATGGCTGTGTCGGCTTTGAGGCACTTACGGGTAGCTGAGGGTTTGGCACGGTATGATCGCTTGCGTATAGATGGCGCCATCTGAATAGATGCTGTGGTATTAGCTGTAGTGTTTATACCTGTCGGGTATGTACTGTTTGTGTCGTGTCCGTCCAGCTGTGTCGGGTGGGTTGAGATGAGGGCAGTTGAGCATAGAGGAAGCTGCGTTGCGCGTGGCTCACCGGACAACGGCACTTGGTAGGTGAGTGACGAGCTATTCTGGACCTCAGCACTATCAACCTCACCCCGATTGTGCAGTGGTTGCCAAAGATCTGGTTCTGCAGTGCTCTCCGAACGTGCACCGATATTCATCCGCTGCTTTTTGGAGACATGCTCATCGGTATCCATGTCGGTCATTTCGTCCATCATGACAGGATTTCTATTACCAGATGATAGCGTGGAACATGGGCGGTCGGATTCATCCGCCATGTTTGCCTGCGAATCAGGAGTCGGAGTGTCTATGTGTCTAAGATACGGTGTGAGATAGGTATTGCCCATAAACCTCGATCAGTAGGTTGGGGTGATACTTTGCGAGCGGTTGAATGTAGCTCAACCTTCGTGTCTATATAGAAGAGTCAGAGAGTTGGGCACTGTCGTTCCAGTCGACACGCCCGCGACATTTGGTCAGGTGACGACTACGTTTCCATTCACTTTCAACGTAAGATATACTCTCACTATTTGAGTGCAGTTGATAGAACGGATATGTACATGCTAGATACAAATCGTCAATTCGCCCGGTAGCCCGATTGTCCAGAGAATCTAGTAAATAAAATTCCTGTCGTAGATACCTTCCAAATGGTAATGCTGTTCCGGATCATACACATCCGCATCTACTTTACTCAATGTTGGACCATAGAACAAAGGTACTGTTCCAAACGCTGTAGATCTTTGCACGGCAGTTCACCTGGCAATTCAATGCCCAGGTCATCGATTTGGTGGTGACCCAGGCCGTGCATATCCTTGATTGGGTGCTGATCAGGATTGTCATTGTGTTTGATGTATGATAGATAGAATTTCTCTTGCCTAGGAAATCCAAAATCTCTCTTACGTCTTCATCTTGAAACAGGGACTACCGACCTCAGCCTCAGCAGCACTATTCAATCAGACCCTCTGCTGATAGTAAACGCCCCAGCGAGCTGGCTGTCCCTGTTGCCGGCCTGCCGCAGCAGAACAGTTTCCTTTGACACGTCTCCCAAAGAACCTTCTCGCAGCTGCGGCGCGCCGTAATGAAGCCTTCTCCCTTCGCATCGCCTCTTGGGCCTCTCTGACCCATCGCCAATGTTGATTGACCGCTCCCTCTGGAGCATCTTCGTCCCCACCCCAGTAGTTCAACACCACGTCTTTGGTCATCCTCTCGTGCACGTGCATATCGATGCGTGCGGGCATTGTGAGTAGCGACGGTTGGCGGCCTCCGTATTGACAAGGTTGCTTCACCCATGGCTGCTCCGATTGTTCAGCGATCTCCCACTCAGTATGCCATTCACTTAGAACGGCCGCTTCGTTGGCGTCCTGCATGTGCCGCATGGCTGCGTTTGTCGGCGGGGTATAGGGCATAGCAGTCGGAAAGGTTTCGAGCGCTTGCTGAGGCAGTGGTACACCACTATACAAAGATTCGTTGTGATGTCGAAGATTTTTTGGTGGCGTGTAGGGCGTGTTGCCGCTCGAGGTGCCAAAGAAGTGTTCGTATTGCTGAGGAAAGCGCCAAAAGTTGCCCGACTCGACTGGCGCATCTGACAGGCGTGAGAGAGCGTATCTATCGACCTCGTTGCGGCAGGCCCGGTCCAGCTATTCGCGTTAGCAGCTGCTCGGCTTTCAGTAATGGGCCCGCCTCGACATAACTAGACTCACCTGTCGTGACTGCTCGATCGCAATATACTCGCCTTCGGAAAAGCGGCTGGCGAAAGACATGCTGGGTGTTTTACTTCTTGCAAGTTTTCGGGTCGAGGAGGAAAGTGGTGTTAGGTAAAGAAGAATCGAGAGGCGGTATACTCTAAAATATCAGGCAAGACAGTGCCGTTTGGTCCCTCGCTTGTAACTGTCTCAGTGAAGGCAGGAAGCAATCACGTCTGTATTGTCAATCGGGCGTATAATAAGAAGTCTTGGATTCACCGGTAATATAATAGAGCCGCAACACCAACATAGAAACTCACAGTTTTAGTGGGCCTACCTTGTCAACAATATGTATGAGAGTAGCCAGAAGTGCATGGTAAGAAAAACAAAAGTTGTGTGCACGGACCATGTTAGAGCTGTTGAATGGATGGGACAAGATTGGAAAAAATTGGGGGCAATCGTTATATGAATTTCTGTGAAATAATGCGACAGTGTATCTCATGGAAATCAGATGGGACAGCGCTGATAGAGAGATGTGATTTAAGCGATTATGATGATTGTTATTCAACGCCGATGACCCCAGCCCGCCTGGATACCTCTAAGTCTATGGAACGGAGTATAGTGTTCAAAGCAAATGGGAATAGAACATAAACAATAACTTGGATGTGGAGCAGCAGGGAATTTGACAACCAAAAAAACTTCAACAAATCAAAGATAGAGCTCGTACTTCACTATCCAATCGACGATCCCCTCTTGCTGCATCTCTTCGAAACTCCAATTCTTCTCGTGTTGCAACGACTCCCGAGCGTGCTTCACCGCCTGGATGTAGCCCCTCGTTTTTTGCGCAAGCGGAGACTTCTCAACACGCTCCAAGTCCAGCTCCTTGAGCACTATCTCCCCTTTTGCGTTCAATTTCGTAGAGAGAATTTCTTTGACATGTGCCTCACAATCCTTCCAGGCATTTTCGTCAATCAAAGGACACTTGGCATATCGGACTGCCATGGCGAAAGGGCTAGAATCGCCTATCTCGTAAGAGAAACTGGATAGTGGCCCATCACTGTAGCCGCGTTCGAGCTCGAAGAAACCAGCTTTATGGGCGAGCTCAATAACTTCAGCCACGTCGTCTTTCGTGTCTGTTGTGGTGTTAGCTTAGAAGCAAACTTTGGGTGTTGGGACGACTTACCTTGGAAACCTTGGTCCGCGTCTGGATATTCCCTAAGGAATCGGATTGCCCGAGATCTCTCATCCATCTTGTAGGGGTTGACTAATAAACCACTCAAGAAGTGGCGGACGGACCTATTACCAGGCTGGCCCGAGCAGATCCTAGGTACTGTTGGGACTACAGTCGCAGGCGGGTGGTAAACTGGAGTTCCATGCCCCACAAATGGCCCGAAGTGGGCTGGGGCTGGTGTAGGGTGACTTGTTGCTCCGCCCATGAGTACTTTCGAGGATTCTGGCTGGGTCTCAAGGCTACCTGTCGCTCCAAAAATGGGCACTGGGGAGGGCGAGAGCGCGTTCATGGAGTGACTCGATGCTCCCTGATTTGACACTGGGGTTGGGGCCTCCGCCCAAAAGGAATTGAGCGAGAATATTTCAGGAAGATCCAGACTATGAAGCTCATACATGTCTTTGGAGGGAGCTGTGAGGGGGGCTAGAGAGGGCTCCTGAAGGGAGTTTGAGTTGACTCCCTGCTGAGAAAATTCTTGGAACTCCCGAGCGTATTCAGGAGAAACGAAGTCCTCTTCAGCGAGGAAATTCTCTCCGAAATAATCGAGCGGCATTCTAGAGATCATGGAGTCAGGATTTGCCCCATCCCGAAATGGTTGCAGAGACTGGCTGCTACTGGATTCGCCTGTAAAAAACATTTTGGAGACTTCACCTAGGAAAAAGGGTGTTAGTTGGACATGCTTATTATTAAAATCGGTTAAGTACACACGTTGCTTTGTTCAACATACAGGTTCAAAGTTGAATGCAGAGGAGACTTCGAATATGTCTATGTAGAGGCGAAGACGATTCTGTTATGTGGAATAGTCAATGAAGAGTGTAACAGGGGAAGGAGATGAAGAGGGGTTTAAATACTACGAGCATGTTCAACAGTTCCATAAAACCAGTCTCTTAGTGGAGACTACTACATTGTGCGTTCTTTGTGGGTGATCCCAAAACCCATGGTTGAGTACCAATACTGTGGATTGCCCGTAGTCAAGTTGTGTTTTTCAAGAGGTCAACAAACGAGATGTGCTAGGGTCCCGTAGAAAAGCAAGTTCTTCTGCCTACGCTAATCTCAAATAGTGGGCCACGAATTGTATTCTGTACCAAAGCCTTGGTTTAAATATTTCAGAGAACATGATCGATTAAATCTTTCCTGATTCGTTTTCCCGTTAACCGGAGATCACTGATCTTGAACTCTCGCATTCAATTACTATTCACATATTTATCTCTATAGATAGCATTGCCATGTTATTAAACGTACTTTTCATGCTCATGCTATCTCCTCTTTCGCTTATGGCTGCTTAAAACACGCGTCTTCTTTCCTGTTTTGGATGTGACCATATCCACCATACCACATCCCAGGAACCGGTTTCCCAACACCCGTACTCGACGAACCACTATATATTTTTGGAGAAGGTGTTTCATCCGCGAATCCAAGATGTCCACTCAGCGAATCTGTAGCGTTCACTAGCGTTCCGTACCTTATTGTCTCATCACCTGCCTTGTCCAGCACGTCCTCCAATGAGGCTAGGCACGCGCCTCTGACAGCAGGACCATTTGGACCGGCTACAGTGAGCGAATGTACCAGACTATCTCGCATGAGACGCCCACAAGCGCCGCTTCTAGTCAAGGTAAGGTACCCCAAACACACGAACCCAATGAGGAACAAGACAGCCACCGTCGCAACCACACGAATCTTGTCCACCTTGTATACAATCAAGTTGCGCTCATCTGCAACACTCATTGTGACGTTTAGCTCCGCAATATCTGGTGCCCCTGTCTTTGCTAGTAGAGGTGTTACCCACAATACACGTTGCATATGGGATAGAAGATCGGATGGCATGACCCGCTTCGAGTTTGTATCCACAACCATAGTGCCCAACATGAAAAGTGAGCGTCCGAAGTTGAGCTTATTGTGTACATCGAGCAAAGCTTTTCCGACAAAGACTTCCAGAAACGATGAGGTCAATGCGCGCACACCGCCTGCTGGGCCATAGAAGGAAAACGCTCCCTCGAGGTCGCTATCCATGTTGACGAAGCGATCTCGTACGCATTTCAGGGCGCCCATCGTTCCGGTTCCGGCATTTATATGGGTAGCACAGCTTCCTATTGCCGTCTGCACAGTGCAAAGATGCGAAAGATAATGCGTGTTATTGAACATGACGGCGCGCACCTCGATCTTTGACCTTTTTGTGGTCGATATATCGACTCCATCATATAGAACAGAGGAGTCAGATACATTGCGGAATTGTGTCAAGTCGTATTTTGGGTCGTCTGAGACCTTTTCCGCGTCGGGATATCGGTATGTGAAATTGTATACGTCCCAGCCAGCCGCATTTGACTCCTTGCCGGGGATAGCTTCTATATCACAGGATACGTCAAGGTAGTTGACGGGGCCAAAATGCGCTTCGCCGGTAACGTTTACGTCAGTGTATCGAAGACCACTGTTCGTCCCCATAAGGGCGACTATGGATGAGCGGCGTGGGATGGTGGTTGCACCACCGGTGGACATCATCGCGCCCTCACTTTGGGCGAGGGAGCCGTTAAATTGTGGGTGGTAAATGGATACGTCGCTGGGGAGAATGTGCCGTTCCTGCTGCACGGAAATGGCAGATTGCAGAACAGGCTGCACCGCAGACGTAATTGCCAATCCCAAAACACCAATTATCCACCCGCCCTTCAGCACAGGATTCCCAAACATACCAACTGCCAGTCGCGACGCCAAGTGCAGTGAATCCACCTTTTTCAAAGATATTCCTCCTTCTTTCTTACTTCCGAGAAGCGACTCTCCCTTTTCTGCGCCTGGAGCCGCAATGTTCACCCACAGATTCTGATACAGCGCTATACCCAGTAGAGCCGCGAGCGATCCGCGCAGTATTACTGCACCTACTGCAATGAATGTGGGCGTATATTGATACCACACATTTTCCTCTATCGGCTTCCCGTCCGCAGAGAATGCGACTGCGAGGACGAACCCTATACCGATCAGCAGCGCCGCAGTCGAGATCCACGTCGCCGATACCACCTGTTTGAAAGGGACTCTTCCATTTTTCGGGAACCGTGTGAATAGCGCGGTAGCGCTGTCGCGTATGTGCTTTTTCTGGGCCATGAGAAAAGAAAAATAACCAAAAGACCTCTTCACGATATATTCACATAGGCTATGGATGTCTGAAGACAAAAATTCTGGAGGGAGCGAGTGTATATAGACTCCTGGCTTTCTTGCCATTCTTCAGCCGCAGCTAGCGCAAAACTAGGTGCTATACGGGGTTGGCTGAACCGAGCAAAATCATCTGATTTGATGCCATCGTGTCACGATCATGGTGGAGGTTCTAGCCAACGCCACATGCGAATACGAGAGATGCAGCCACGAACAGCCTCAGTCTAGCTCCCTGCTAGACCTTCATGCGTAGCAACACAATTTCAACAGGTCACGAGAAGCTTAGCAGTTAGAAAAGGCACACACTCTACAGTCAGGCCCTGCCAATGAAACTTCACAGGATATGATTTTTTCTCTAATTGGCGCAGACTGGTTTTTTTGTCTAGCAGGCTGAGCTATTGGTGAGAGTGCATGGCCCATACCAACCCTCGTCTAATCACCCAACGAAGCATTATTCCATGTATGTACTCTGCAAATACTAAATTCAGTTCTAGGAGACAGATAGGTTCAGTATGACCTCACGGATTTCGAAAGACGTCGCGAGATGTTTCAACCGTCTGGTAGAAATCCACTAGCTTGCTAACATCCACGTGTCTACACCAGGGGTGTAGCATACCCCCTGCATTCGTTGCACGCATAGTACGTCAAGCTGCTTAGCAGCGCTCTATCAATCATTAAGCCTTTTGGTGCACTCCATGCTTCATAATGATATACGGCCGATGTGCAAAGGAACATCGGAGGGCTTACAGATCGTAGGTTGAAGTGTGCGAGAAAAAGCACAAAGATTAGCCAAACCAGCTACCCCCAGGAACAGCAAAAATAGGGCTAATGTTCACATCCTGATTCATGGAATCTGGGGAAGGGTTGGGAGTGACTGGTTTTTGGGACCCGCGTTGATCCCTAGGGTACCAGACCCAGTATCGTGGGACGATGCTGCGCCTGCGCGCAACCTCCTCGCTAATTAGCAACCTCGCTGCTAGTTCTCCATTCAATCGGGAGCAATTTGCTCGACAAATTTGGGCACAGAACCAGGGGAAAATGTGCTTCTCGGGGTTTTGCATGGTAAGCTCACTGATATCTCCAGATTTGTGGATGACTTAGCATTCGGTATGGTAAAGTATGTTCCAATTCTACTTCCCGAACTGCGAAAAAATTCAGGCACTGATATTTCAGGAGAAAGTGCAAGCAGGAGCCATATCCTCAATAACTTTTCTTAAAGTGGATCCTTCAACAGATTGTTTTTATGGTTTCGTTCGCCGTTGTTTTTTTTTTTCGACATAGTCGTCAACCAATCTAGCCATTGATCATTCTCCACGCACCCGCCCTCCATCTCTTTCCATCGCCTTCTCATCATATTTCAAACGTCTACGCATCAAGGGTTTGCCTGCCACATATTAATCAACACCTGATTCGTCCCATTGGTCGTCAGCACCCCCACCGCAACCACATCGTTCATCCACCCGTACGTCCCATTTGTATCTGTTTCAAACTTCCCGCTGAGCAGAATCCTTCCGTCCTTCAACGTCGGTCCCTCGGTTCGTACGTAAATAATCGCTCCATCGTCGGTCTGCAAGTTATACCTTGTATCAGGCCGCGCCTTCCCTTGTGCGTCGACCAGCAGCCAGTCTGCGCCTACGTTAAGGATTTTCCCTGTGAATTAGATCAGTAATGATCACAAGGGAGCGATGCGCTCGAAATGGGACGGTTAATACCAGAAACCCGTGGGCCTTTGAAGGTCCCGCCGATGATGGGGATAACGTAGCGCGCTTTACCGTTGGGGACGTTGCCTATGGTGAAACGCTCGCCGAGATCGCAGGCCATAGAGTAGAGAAGAGTCATTGTAGGAGGAACTGGGGCGTCTTGGGCGGTTGTACATAGTCCCCAGACCGCGAGTAGAGGGAGTTGGCGGAAGAAGCGCATGATTTAGTTGATCACGTGAAATTAAACAGGCGATGATAGTTTCTGTGCTTCAAAGTATGGATTATCTTGAGAATTTTTAGAACGTTGTTGGGAGGTACCAAGGGATATTAGTATAGTGATTTGGTCACGGTTGAAGGTCCGGTAAATTACCGGTAGATCTGCGCGGAGCCCCTCACAGCTAAGTCCCGGTAACATGTACCGGTGCATTGTATTACTGTATGCAGACACGCCAGGAATATGGGGTATTGGATCGTCGGTATGCGGCTTAATTATCGGGTTTCACATATACATGTGACATTCTGTTCTGTGGTCTGAGCATCGTCATCCTAGCATGTATCATGAGGTCGAGTAATCCACTGGATTAATTCTGTACGAAGTACTCCGTTGTTCACTACTATTATACAAGATGGAGCTACATTACATCAAACCGAATCTGTGTTGAATGAGCCATATTTAACATCACGATAAATTAGTCGAGAAGTAGCATTGCGCTCTATTGCTGATTGGTATCATTACTTAACAGTAGGTGAATTAATTCATATGTTTGTAAGATGCTAATGCCCTTGGTAATAGTTTTTTATATCAACGTTCTCACTGTGCGAGTCGAGAACCCGAGTTGATTGTAGCGACAGCAGCTATATTGCAAATCGAACTTAGAACATTCATTGGAAACGGTGCATAGAAGATTACACCAAAGCGCATAACAATAAGATCGGTTGAAGCTCAAAAGCTTGGAATTTCGACATCTACAAAGAGTTGACTATTCTCAGATGCCTAGAGTAATGCTAGACAAGTCAATGTATATATCCACACTCGGATCAGATAATGATACAAATTGTGTACCAAATTCCGAGACTGCCATCGCGGAAAATTCTCATTTCACTACTCCATATATCCAGAAACTCCCAAGTGCTCGCCGAACCCCCCCTCCCCCTTCGACCATGGTGCCCGGTTAAGTGCCAAGCGTCCACACACCCGCCTCTTTGACCAACCGATCCAACCCCGAAGCATCGATGTAAGTATTTGTCAAGTTCATAGTTGATAGCATCCGGAGGTGCTCCGCGCAGTAACGCCAATTGATTTTGGGTTGCATGCTCATCTTCGAAAAGGTAATCATTTGGCTCTCCACAGGATCATGCATGTAGTTCTCGGGAATATTCCGTAGAAGGACCTTGTTCTCTATACCGTCGATGCCAACCTCAAGCTTCCTATTCAATTCAATGACTAAACCGCTGTGGATAGAGTCATAGAGGATAGTCCAGTGGTCTGCGAAGGTGAAATTTGTCTGCCTACCGGTGGCACTAGAAGCAACGCGCCATACAAGAGCTTCGTTGGAGAAGTCGTCGAAATGAGGAGCGACGCTGTCACGAATCAGACCAGACGCAGGCATATAGTTTTCTGTGTAGTTGAGAACAGAGTACCTGGGGTTCTGGGGACCTTGAAGATAGCCATCAGCTTGTTCCAGTACCTGTGCGGCTTGCGGCGGCCCCTGTGCAGCCCGTGGCGGTACCTGTGCCTGCGCCTCTACCTGTAGCGGTGCTTGTACCTGGAGAAATGCCGGTACCTGTTGTGCTAGTACTTGCGGCTGATTGCCATTACGACCTTGGTGATTTTTATGGGAGAATTCATACATATGCCGCATGAATCCAGGCCCAGCACTGCCGTCCGTGGCTATGCTCCGGTCAACCTGCATGAAGTAAGAATTAGCACCCTGTGAGAGACGCCAGGAGGCATCCAACTGCAGAAGTTCATCCTCCGAGTAAGGCCTGAAATCCTCAGGAGCAACCCAGGGAATCGCGTCAAGTGGTTCCTGGTCTTCCTCTCCAGAAAGCTGCTGCGGCGTAAGTGTTGGCACGAAATCGTCTAGGCTGCCTCGATGAATATGCTCCGTCATCTCCACCATCAGGTACTCAATCCACGCGCCATAGATGGGGTCTTCCTGAGGTGGGGCTACCATGGATAGCACAGGTGCATTCTGCCTGTTTCTGTTGTGCGAGTTTGAAGGAAACATTGTGTTGAATGTTTCCGAGAGAAGAAGAATTCCGCGACGGGATCACGTTCGAGTTGTCGTCCGCTTTGGTTAGGTGTGTCAGGCGTTCCAAGCAGTTGAAGTTTTCTTCCTCAAGCTGTGGAGTTGGGTGCAGGTTGTGTGCGGTAGTCGGTTTGAGTGAGTAGACCCCTGGGATTTTATGTCGTGGCACTAGAGCGTTGTAAATTCAGAAGGAAGAGACTAGGAAGTGAAAAAGTCACAATGTAGTTGGCCCTACTAAGTGTGCGCAATGGGAGTGAAAGAACAGTCTGAAATGGTAGCCATTACCTGCGGGCTCGCAATTTCACTCCACACTAATCAGTATTTCACGCCATGAGTAGGTAGACATCGATATGGCTGACGATCTGTGTGTTATTCATTCGTAGGGCAGTTTCCGTTGGTACAAAGACCGTTGTCGATGAAGCCATACATTTCTGGTATGCTTCGTCTACCTTTCGTAGAACTAGAATAAGCATAGATGGATTTCATAACATAGTATATGATTGTTACATACGCATATGAACACGTTACCACTGACGTCAACATGCTAGGACGTTTCCGCGGCGCACTCATCGGATCCTTCGGTTTTGTATAGTCACAATGCTTCTCAGCTTTCAAGACGTGAATCTCCTTGAGAAACATTGAGGCATTGCGTGTGTAGAATGATACTCTACGGAAAAGGCCCGATAGAGTTTGTCTACTTTTTCCAATCATATTTCCCACATCGTGCGGTATATGGTCTTAAAGACCGTCGTGAAACACTGGTTATATACTCGGTCAATAATAAGGAACGACCTGAAACGAAGGAAGGCGGAACAAAAACACTACCACAAATCTTATCATATTCTTCTGCTACCAAACAAATCATTCGATAATATATATTGGGGGTAACATTTAGCTACAGTAGTACGAACATTCTTATCGTAGAATAAACCACACTCTTAGACGTCACAGTAAAGGAAAGGTAAAACATGCATCGCAATTGTACATGTTGATAATTTTGATTCATTGGCCGTATTTCCCCCAGACTTCTTTGCGGTAGATTGCATAGCGTCTCTAAGCAGCACTGTACCCATAGATACTCCAAATGACTTCAGATAGCTCTCGGCCCCTTCCTCATCCGTTCAAGCAGCATCGCAATGAACTCAATCAGATCATGAACCCTCCCACCAGCAAATGAAACAACATAGATTTACGGCGACACAATGAAACGCCCTATTCCCAGCATTACAACATCTTTCCTCGCGCATCTATCGTGAAGTCACCCCAACCTCCCATTTGAGTCGCATCCTTTTAATCGTACATATATCCAACGCACCTACTTCTCGGCAGGTGCTTCCGATGCAGATCCAACTCGTTGGGCCATGATTCTGCTTGTAGGTCGCCCTTCGCTAGCGGTTTGCTGGGAGCTCGTGCCTTTCCATAGCGGCGCGGTGGGTGAGAACGAAGACACTGGAGGGCCCCTGGCTTTGAGTTGGGCCCCCAGAGACCGGACACCCTGGCAACGGACTGTTGACATTCTTCTCGTTTTGTAACTATCGAGTAACGATATTATAGAGAATTTGGGTGTAGATATTGTAGCAGGCCAAGATACTAGATGCTTGACAATGTCTGCAGGGCAATTCGCTTCAACGGCTGGTGACGCGGTACTGGTAGCAAGGATCTGGAAGATGTAAGAAGAATTGTCGAGATACAGTCTAGTTTGGCGCGTCGCGATCGTTTTGCAAGATGACACATGCTCGTATAATGACAGGGATAAGGCGTCAGAAAGTCCGACAAACAATGTTGTTGAGTGTTTCATGATTTTATGACGCCAAAGGTCGCGCGAACTGAGGCATGAATTGGCGCGCATTGATCGACCCCGCAAGCAATAAGAGAGGAAAATACGGAAAACTTAGAATTTGTTGATAGGATATCGTGGAGCTATGTGCATTATTCTGACTGTAGTCTCTCCTGATTGGTCGGTACATTCTGGGACCTGCTAGCGCCGTGTCAGAATCTACGGTATCCATAAACGGCAGAGGACATTTTGTCCGGAAGACTTTATGCACTCCACGAAAGGGCTATAGAAGGAATCATCTTCGCGAAAACAAGGTGTGGGCTACCTGCGTCCGCCAGTGGCTTTTTGAAGTGCAGTATATGTCCACTAAGTGGTGCCTTGACCAGAGGGCCATGCAGTGGTATACTGCACATTGCACTGAATACGAGCTGTTCCAAGTAAGGTTAGCGCAACGCTAAGCGCTGCTTTTCGTTTCCGGACCTGCTATGTCTTGCCAACTCGGTATGCAAGATTTCGGCAATCAAGTAAAACTGTTAAATCCTATAAGCGGAGCGAATCGTGTCAATCAAAGTTTATTGTAGTGACACAGGGTAGCATCAACATCATGTTCTCGGTTTAATGACTTACCAGTTCTTGAAAGTTGACCGAAAGAGCGAGCTCAGCGATCAGTATCCCTCTGGAAAAAACCGCTGATGTGATAAAACAACACTTTAACCAATTCATTAAAGTACAGTATTGATTGCCGAGGCGTGAAGACATTAAATAGGTTTGAAGAAGCGAAATAAAGGAAACAAAAAGACGTGCCGAAATAACGGACGAACGCATCTTGCTCGTACCGACGAGATGCCCCACGAGACAAAGTCGCAGGAGAGACTCCTCAAACACTCACGTGCGAAAAGAAGAACCCCCATCGGTCACACCAATATCCCATCCCGAATTCGTAACTCATAAGAATGTTGTTCCAACTTCAACCTCGAAGCTGCCCTGTGTAGCCTCTCCTAGTCCCGTTATTCCCCTCTTTCCAAGGTTCCTTCTTACAATCTAGTTTTGACCGCCCCATCGGTTCCCAACATAAGACCACCTCCTCTTCATAGGCGCCGGCTCCGACTCTGGTACCGCCGTGGGCTCAGCCCTCTTCTTCGCATTGGAAGTAACCGTCCTGAATACAGTTCTAGTCGAAACAGGGGTGGCAGTGACTGTGGTCCTTGCAATAGTCCTCGTCGCGGTCACAACGTCAGTTTCGAAGTTAGTCAAGGTTGATCTGCTCGTGATGGTCGATCTTGCGACTGTCGCCGTGGAAGTGATGGTCGATCTTGCGATTGTTGCCGTGGAGGTGATAGTCGTTCTTGCTACTGTTGCAGTAGTGCTGACAGTCGTTCTTGCTACTGTCGACGTAGAGGTGACAGTCGTTCGGGCGATAGTAGATGTTGTCCGCGAGATACTGAAGGCAGTCGTGGTGATCGTCGTTGGAACTGGTGTAGTGGTTGTTATTGATCTTGTTGAAGTGGTTCTCGCGATTGTCCTGGTTTCTGTTTGTGTCTCTGTTTCCGTGTTTGTCAATGTGCGCGTAGAGGTTGACGAACGAGTCGAAACCCGCCTGGAAATGTGTTAGTTAAGCCACAGAACATGATGGATGAAAGGCTTACGTAGACGTGGTGGTTGTTGTCTCAGTTTCTGTCTCTGTGGAGGTGATACGAGAGGTAATGCGCGTTGTAACAGCGGGTGGTGTAATGGTACGGGTTTCAGTCGTAGTGATTGCACTAGCCGCAACACTGACCGTAGTAGTTTGTGTTGTTGTAACAGCTTGTCCTGGCACGCTGACTGTGGTGGTGGTGGTGAAGGAGCTAGCTGGGAGAGTTTGTGTACTGATTCTGACTGTGGTTACGGCAGGCAGTGTCGCAGAGATAGTCGTTGTGACCGTGGATGTGGGAGCCGAGACCGTTACAATCGAGGTGACCACGCTTTTAAGAAGATTAGCATGTCAAAACCATGAAATGAAAGGGAAAAAAGGCCATCATTTGCATGCGGATGAGCTTCCTAGCCCAATCAAAAATACAGAGATATCCAAAGATTACGCTCTCGCGTGCTGATTCCGCCCTTAACTTCACCATAGTGGCAAGAGATACCATGAAAGAAGTGTCAGGTACATGGTCAAACAACTTACCTTACGGATACAGATGCCGGGGTGGCTACCGAGGTCGCCGTGACGGTTAATGTGGATACAGATACAGATGGACTGCAGACCGTTAGCCATGTTTTCTTAGCATGGGGTAAGATCAATTTGTGTATTTCGCCCGAGTAGAAATGTGGATGGGAGGCCCTGAGCAGAAGCCAACCGAAAACCTTAATGTGAAAGAGCGTGATAGCTGAGAGATTTTACGACAACTGAAGTATACTTACGAAAATTTTGTTTCTGTCACGGTACTAGGAACGGGTCAGCCTGTGTGTTTATGTTGGGATTGAATCAATTTTCATCCGCAAACAGATTATGGCATAGATATGCTCACTGGCCAATAGAGCCTCTAGAGCACAGCCAATGCTGACTTGTTTGAGATGAGACCTAATCAGGATTACTTACACGAAGATGGGGCCGTTAGAGCAAGGCTGTGAGATGTAAGCAGTAGGTCCATTTACAGTGATGTAGTTAGTTGAAGCACTCCCTAGGACCGTCTGTGGCGCTGGAGTAACGGTAACCGTAGATATAATAGTGGAAGGCTGAATGGTCTTTCCGGTGTAGGTGTATGATTTCCCATTCGTCACGTATATCGTTTGTTGCTGCAATTGAGTCACGGTCTCTGGTGCGGGTGTCTCCGTGATTACGACCGTGCTGGCGTCGGCAGTCTCATAGACAGTACTTGGATGTGAGCCAGCGCAGGTTCCCTCGCCTGTAACCGTGATTATGGCTGTCTCAGCAGGATGAGTTAAATAGACAGGAGATCCACTCAATGTGATTGTGGAGGCAGCTATGGTTTGCACCGAGCCACTGACCGTGACCGTCGAAGCGGGAACCGTTTGCGTTAGATAGACTGGTGATCCACTCAAAGTAACGGTGGATGCAGGTAGTGTTTGCACGGATCCACTGAGGTACACTGTTGAGGCTGGTACAGTCTGGGTTATGTAGACTGGAGATCCGCTCAAAGTAATTGTTGATACAGGAGCTGTCTGAACGGAGCCACCTATGGTCACTGTCACTGCTGCCCGGGTTTGGGTAATGTAAACTGCTGTCGTGATGTATACTGGAGAGCCACTTAGAATCACTGTCGATGCTGGCCAGGTTTGTGCAGAGCCGCTGACAGTTATAGTAGAGGCAGGGATCGTCTGCGTCACATATATAGGAGATCCTGGTACAGTCACGGCCTGAGTAATGGTCGGTCCGGAAACAGTTACCGCTTGAGTTATATAGGCAGTAGAGGCAGATCCACCTTGAGTTACCGTGATGGTAGAAGCTAGGATTGTTTGAATCGAACCGCTCAGATACACAGTGGTTGCAGGTATTGTCTGGACCGAGCCGCTAAGGTAAATTGTAGTTGCGGGTACTGTTTGTACGTTGGTGACGATCGACGTAACATAGGCTGTGATATAACCGGAAGGTTCAGCCACGGTAATTGTGGAGGCCGGTATAGTCTGAATAGATCCGCTAATGTAGACTGTGGTGGCTGGAATCGTCTGCACGATAGTGGACCCCGGAAGAGTCTGTTGAGCTGTAATCGTCGGGCCTGTCTGATAAATAGTCTGTGCCTGCGTGATGACAGTGGTGACGGGAGATACAGGTTGCGTGAAAGTGACGGTAATCTGCAATTCTTTAGCACAGACAGTTTTGAGGACGAAGACGGCTTACAGCGCTCGCAGCCGATGTTATGGTTATGACGTTAGTCACTGGAGCTGAACAAGTAAACGACCCCACGGAAGAGGAGCCGGAGGCGGTGCTGACTTCAGCAGTGCTTGTAGATGAACCTAGTGTACTAGACTGCGTTGATATCGAGGAGGAGGTCAGAGAGCCAGTGGATGACGAAATCGACACCGTTGTTAATGTCGTAGGAAAACTCACCAAGCTCGAGGAAGATGGACTTGTAGATGAAGACAAGTCGCTAGAAGTAAGCTTTGTACTGGAAGAACTTGAACTTGAAACAGAACTACTGGATGAGGAAGATGTAGACGATGCATCAGACGTGGAAGTTACACTTGAAGACACCGAGCTTGTATATGATGTCGTTTGTGCAGTGGAAGTGCTTGAGAGTAGCGAAGAATCAACACTAGTTTGTCCAACTATAGGACTTGAGAGTGCCAAACTTGAGCTGGATTGACTTGTAGAAGCCGACGAGGACACCGTGCTAGCGTGAAAGGTACTTGAATCGGAACTACTCTGCACGGTGCTGGTGTCGGTACTGCTATACACAATACTTGTATCGGAGCTTCTATGCACAGTACTTGTAGCTGGACTGGTTGATCCTATATCAGATTCACTCGAAGACTGTGTGCTCGTTGTTGAAGACGAAGGCAAAGGAGTCGAAGTGATTACCGATGTAGAAGTACCTGAAGACGTTGCACTGTCACTAGAAGATGAAGATACCTGAGTATTGAGAGTAGTTAGTACGACAAGAAACGTTGGGGACAGTGAGGCTGTGATTTTTGCAGAGTAGACGTGGGTGTAGCAGAAGTAGTCATCGGTAGAGAGTCCTCCGAGCGCGTGG
This sequence comes from Pseudopithomyces chartarum, assembly GCA_033220655.1. NCBI lineage: Eukaryota > Fungi > Ascomycota > Dothideomycetes > Pleosporales > Didymosphaeriaceae > Pseudopithomyces > Pseudopithomyces chartarum. Next base: position 1,380,090 of record WVTA01000016.1, read on the forward strand.
CCGAAACAGTAGTCGTGAGCGAAATGAAGCTTCTCCACAACGCAATAGGTCGATAGGAGCTGAAGTATTTAACGACTAGATGAAAGCCAAAGAACTGGTATGTTGGCGGTACTGGGAGAGCTGATTGCTGTTCAGGTACTGGACGCCGTTTTCCTCGAGAGAATACGATTGTCGTCCACAAAAAGCCAGTCGAGCTCTAGCCTCAGCGACTGACGATCGTTGATTGAACAGAGATACATGTGCAACTGCACCCGTTTTGTCAGTTCCGAACACATGCGACTAGCAACGGATGAACTAGTTGCAATACCCGTATGAACGTGTGTTGATAAAGGTACATGGTGAGAGCTCGGGAGAGACGATGGGATGGTTGGCGCAATTGGAGCTGCCAGCTGAGTCGTAATCGAGCTTGTGCTACTCAAATTCTGCACAACACTTGATCTCATGGACCTAGACTAGGTCGCCTCCCAACCCGTCCATAATTTTTGAGCTCGTATGAGGAATTATTTGAGATCCAATGGTACTTCATGAGGCGGCCTGGGACCACTTATGATGGGCGTGGGAGATGTAGTGGTAAATATGGCGATGTCGCGGTGGAATGCTTGGCCAATAAAGCGATCGTGCTTGTCAAGGTGGAGCTATTCGCAGAAAATGCCGATGAAAGACTTACACTTGACGAAGGTGAAAGTGCACTGGAGATGCCTGACGTGCTGCTACTTGATGATCCTGTCGACAAGAGACCTGGGGTTTCTGTACTGACAGTAACCGAAGTGAAAATTCTCGGCGTGCTGTTGACTGAACTTAAACTCGTATATGACATACCACTTGGTACACTCGACAATAAACTTGATGTCATGGTCAATTGTGAAGTGGTAGCCAAAAGCGACACGCTCGAGGAAGACAGAACGGTGGGGCTCGTAGATAGAGAGTAAGCCGTAGAGCTCACTGACATAACTGATCCAGAAAGACCGGTACCTCTTGTGGATGCCGTACTGCTGACTGACGTGATGATCGTAGATGAAGCACTGGCCATAGAGGAGGAAGAGACGCTATTTTGAGTCGGTCCAGAAGCCCCATCGGTCGAGCTAGAAGTTATAATGGTTTGTGTGATGATGCTCGAGGGCTAGTCGACATGTTAAACGGATCCGATGCTTGGGCTGCTGTGCTTTAATTATAAATCAGAAAGAAACCCCCAACTCACCGAAGAAACAGAGGATGGTTTGGTTTCAGCTGCACTAGAGCTAGCCAAGGAGTATGAACTCCCTGATGTTGCACTAGCTGAGGATGATGAAGCAATTGGCGAGCTACTCTGTAACGTGCTAGAAGATGAACTGATTGATGTACCACTTTCATCCGTGCTCGATGTGACTACAGATGAAGACGCACTTGGTATCGAGCTAGAACTGGGAACCGTCGTGCTAGAACTCGACCAAGGTACACTAGAGCTGGAAGATGTTCCAGTAGAGCTCCAGGAAGCGATGCTAGAACTTGTTGATAGCACACCAGCAGTTGTCGACGTCGCAGATGCACCAGCTGAAGAGCTTTCTTGCAAGCTGTTCGAAGATGTACCAGAAGACCACAGTGAAGAATAGCTGGAAGGCGAGCTGCTGCTTGACACCCAACTGCTCGACTGACTCACGACCGTACTACTCTGTGTCGAACTCGCGATTGATGACGATGAATGTGAGGTATATGTACTTACCGATGAAGAACCGCCGCCCGCCACCATTGAGGATGACGTGGATGCACCAGCGACAGAAGACGATGTGGATGATACAGCCGCTGAAGACGAGGCTGATGTACTCCATATAGAAGAAGATGAGGATACGCCGGCGACGGACGATGATGAGGAAGAGGCAACTGGAGAAGACGATCCCGCTACGGAGGATGTTGAGGAGAGAACCACAGATGAGGAAGTGGTATCTGGATTCTATACGGATTAGCGTATCGCAAAGTGAGCGTAATGCCTTTGTGCTTTGCAAAACATATGAGATCCGTCATCTAGCGAGACCTAAGAAACGCCGGAAGGGTATTATGTTTGGGACTTGTTTTCAGTCAGTGAGACACCTTCAGTTACAGGTAACACGGAACCTGAAAGATACTACGCTTTTGGCCTTTCTGGCTACAATGCTTAGAGTCCGGTCGCTGGGCTAATAGTTTGGTTTATAGTTGATAATGCATGCAGGTGAAGAAGAACACAAAACGCGAAGAAGAGAGTTACAGCTCGGCGTGTATATCGCGTCGAAAAATAGCTCATGCCAGGAATGCCGATCTTCCAATACGGCTCCCTTGGTCCAGAGCCACAGATCTGGCTGGAATGTAATATTCTAAGGCGATCTCACAGAACACACCAACACTTTCTATATTCGATGCTGCATATCTATAGGACTCAAACAAGACTCAGGCATAGTCAGATAAGTTATACTGCGCTTTCATCTCGTAGGATGTCAGATGTCGATCACGACGCGTTGTCACGCGAAGTGACTTACGTCAGCAGCATCACGCATCGTGGTGGATGCTGATTGGCTGAGGTCGGCGGGGTAGACGACAGTGGAATATAAGGAGTATGGAGTACTTGGTATCCCTTCACACATTCTGTTTTACTGCCAGACTGAATATCTCACTACAAACTCGATTACAGAAGATCTGAAAGATGCCGAGTTTTAAAACCATAGAGGTCAGTTTTCCAGCGGACGCGATAGTGTCCGGATAGTTACATGCAGGCACGTTATCACTAAAGCAAGTCATTTGAAAGTGGGATTTCGCTGTAGAGGAGAGCAAATTTGGTGCAGATTCCGCACCAGCAGCTGTTTCCAAACCTCTGACAGCACAGCCCGAAGTCGCTGCTGTTCTGAAGACTAAGGCGGAACGGAGTCCTCGATCGTAAGCCAACCCGAGGTCTTGAACAAGGTCTGACCGACTCGTGCTAAACTACCACCATGCAGTCCTTACACCAAAGGTCCTATCACCATCAATGTTGGCTTAACACCAGTTACCTATTACGTCCCATGGCATCTTCTCGAATCTACATCCTGGTCAGATGTACCTGCTGGCGGCGAGATCAATTTACCGACGCTGGATAAAGATGTCGGTCATATACTTGTTCATTACCTCTATACAGGCGATTATCAGCCACTTGAGTCGGAAACTAGTGGTATTGCACAGCAATCCAAGCTCGCCCTAAAACAAGCCCTTCTGGTATATAGAGCGTCGGTGACCCATGCACTGGGTGGACTGGAGCACTTGGCAAGGCACCAGATCAAAGAGAGTAGCGCTTCAATGGACCCCAAGACAATTCTTGATATAACATGGAGCGAGCTGTCGAGGAAGTCTGAGCCCAGTGGCTGGCTTCAACACTATTTGGAAGAGATGACCCAACAAGCGTTTGAGAAGGACCACACGGTATTCGCAGACGACGCATTCTGTGCAAGTCTGCGTAACAAGAGTAAGCTGAATGATTTTGTAATGCGCCATGTCATAAAGCTTCTAAGCGAGAAGTTGACACAAGCACTGGAGGGACAAGGGAGCATTGCCGGCAATTTCGATAGTCTGCAACCCCCACAACCAGTAGCGGAGGAAATTGTTGCCGAAAAAGACCAGAATCATAACCTGAAAGAAGATCCAAGTGATCAAGTCGAGAATAACATGGAAGAAGTCAAAGAAGATGTGAAATTTGAAGGAAAAGGGGCCGAGGCGGCTGTGATTGCCGTTTGTTGCTCCGTCGACGACGACCCTTTACCAGCTTCTGATATCAGGCTAGCTGATATTGAACAACCCGAGGAGTTTGCCAAAACTTCGTCGCCTACGCCTGGACCTGATGAAAGCTGGGAAGCTCCTCCTCCTGACAATGATTGCTGGGAGACATCGGCTCTTGTCGACGATACCTGGGAAACAGCAGCTCGCTCCCAAGATTCCTGGGAGGCACCAGCTCCAACTCACGATATAGCAGAAACACCAGCTCCTACCCACAATAGCTGGGACACTCCAGCTCCAGCACCTGCCGATAGACCGACCGCCACCAAGAAAAAGAGTAAGCGTTTTCGGGGAAAGAAAGTAGTAGCAGAGTCCACAAAGGTATACTGAGAATCATGGCTGCATCAATCGGGAAGAAAAGTAGGCTTTCAGTGAGGAGCCTTACGCTACTTGTAATGACCCATGAGAATATTCTCTTTTTTTTACTTGAGTCTAAGACTGGATCCCCATCGGGTCTGAACTCACTTAGCCATTCAATTTTCTTTGATTTAAATTCTTGGCTACGAGGAGTTCATTATATCTTGGCTTTCTATCCACAGTGACTTGTTGAACATGCAGGAAACATCTCGCACATGCTTAGAAGACTTGGTGAACGTGAGGACCCGATTGGACAACGCAGAAAGTAAGAAAGATCTTGATAGCAATAAGTAGTTATTCATCTAAAATCGCGTTACTTTACAGCCGTCTGGTTTGTCCACTGGGAATGGTTCTGACAATAAAATAATACAAGAAGTCCACCTGTTCAAACATCCTAACCGTCTACTTTCTTACGCGCAACTATATCGGATTGCGTTAGTGTCATAATCGTGGTCCGCTAGTCGAGCGGCCTCAGAAGCATTATGAGCCGGTGAAGGACAACCGTGAATCAATGCGCAGCTCAATCACAATGAGACTATCTATGGCATACTCGATGACACCACGATAGGAATTGATGCTTCCTCTTCTGATTCCCGCCAAGCCAGCGATGCGCTCTACTAAAGCTTCAATAATGAGTCTTAAAGTCTCACACTTTGCTCCAGAACCTAGTGCAGCATTGACGGAACTCAACTCAGCGGGCTTGCGCTCTTGGATTTACAATACTCAATCAGCTGATTCTCGAACGCCGTGATGATATGTGAGTCCTTTTTGTTCTCGTACCGCACCGCATCGAGACCGTCTTCGTATACATGAGCGGTATTTGTTCTTGGCGACTTACGGAGTTTCGTTGTCGGCAAGCGGTACCTTGGCGACCATGAAATTGGCGGACTGCTTGGTTTTCTTTCCTGGTCAGCCAGACGACTGAGGAAGGTAGTCAGCGGAGGCTAGAGATTATTTGCGCAACGGAGAAGAAGCACAGAGATCCTTCAAATGCTCTCGAGCTTCTAGAAGTTCGTGGTCGTCCTACCTGCATGAACGCATTGCCCAACATAGCTAGATCCATCGAATACCAGGATCGTTGATTTGTACCATGAAGTCCGGTGTATATTGTTTCCATCTACTTTGGACCTAGACTAATTCCATGGCGGATGAAACTCTCGCTTACGAGTTATATCGGGCGAGTGAACCCTCGGCACCCGAAGCCACACGCAGATTGCGACATGCGGCAGCTCCTATCAGGATCACGTTCTGTAAGAAACCGAAGGTTGAGTTACTCCGTGGCTGCACCATGCTCTGAGGGTGCGGCGGAGTTGCAGATTCCACCTACATTGAGTAAGACGCCTGCGAGGAGCAGCATATGGAGGATTCGTGGCTTTCTTACGTTTCTAAGTCGCCACGTGCAGGAAGAAATTTATATCCATGCATGTAGTTCAAATGTAATATATAAATCGTACAGCTCAGGACCCTGCATTACACACGTGGAAACCACAGGGTTCACTACTCTATAATTTCTGTTGGCAACACCTTCCTAAACCGTTTCATTGGTGTAGAGCCATGATGTTCCTCAATTCTTCGCGACTGCAGTCGCGCTCTTTTCTGCAATACATTGTTTCCTTTCTGGCTATCATAACTTTGGCCGAAGCTACCCTTCCTGCGCTGAAGACTTTGAAGACTTCGTCCGGTTTCCGGTATGGATACATCTATCAGAAGGCAACTGGAAGCAAGCCCACTTACCTGCTTCTACACGGTTTCCCAAGTTCAGTGTATGACTGGAGGTTCCAAATTGCCGAGCTCAGCGCTGCTGGGTATGGTGTCGTTGCACCAGACCTTATTGGATACGGATCAGCCGACAAGCCTAAGGCCGTGGAAGATTACAAGTTCTCTGTCATAAGCAAATCTGTCGCTGAGATCCTCGACCATGAAGGTCTTCAAACGGTCATCGGTGTGGGCCACGACTGGTAAGTCACAGGTTTTGCCACTCAAAACATTCAGTGCTCAAGATTTCACACAGGGGTTCGAGCCTTCTCGGAAAGTTTGTGAACTTCTATCCCAACTATTTCTCTGCCACTGTCTTTGTTTCTGTACCATACCTTCCGGGCAAGTTCGACGTTGGTAAGTAAAACACTAATCGTGATATATATATTTACATTGAGCTTACCAAATCCTAGATGCCATCAACCAACTAACCGAACCTCTCTTCGGATATCCCGTCTTCGGATATATGTACTTCTTCAACGAAACAAACGCCGCTTCGATCATCGAGAAGAACGTGAGTGAAGTCCTTTTAGCTTAGCCAGTGATACTAACAACATGAAGCTGGAATCCTTCCTATCACTCCTCTATCCCCAAGATGTAGCAATCTGGAAAACCGACTTGGGCCCCATCGGAAAGGCTAAAGCGTTTATACAGGCTGGCAGGAAGACGCCCCTCCCCACCTGGGAAACCAAAGCCGACCGCGCATACCGAATTGCACTTTTCAAGTCAGGTGGCATGACCGGTCCATTGAACTGGTACAAGGCCAACATTCGCGACATAGATGCCAAAGCCGTTAGTGAGATACCGCCTCAGAGTGTGATTCTGACTAAGCCCACGCTATTTATTGGTGGTACCATTGATTACGTTACTCGTCCAGAGGTCATGCAGATGATCGCAGACCAAGGCAGGGCTGAAGGGTGGCTCCCAAATCTCAAGGTGGAGATCGTGGAGAACGGTAGCCACTGGGTGTTGATTGAGAAGCACAGGGAGGTTAGCGATCTTTTGATTGGCGTGGCGAAGAATCTCAAATAGGTGGGATGCCTTATAATTCTAAATGGAAGCACATGGTGTATGCAGAGTAATAGATCCCAGATGTAATGGAATGAATAGTCTTGTGCTTCATGATTGTCATCAATCTCACGTCGCTGGCTCCTCAGGTGAACTAAGGTGTAAGCTTATGTGCGACACAATGGACATAGCCGCACGCTTAGCAGCGCATGTGAAACAACATGCCTCAGCTGATTTACGAAGCTTATGATCATGTACGCCTTAATTCATGTTGGACCTCGAGGATTTTCGGCTGAGCATATTGGTTGTCCTCGATTAGACAGTTTTTTTAGTACACTACTCATGCCAAGAGACGAGTTATAGATGCATAGAGATAAGCCTCTTCTTCCCCAAGATGCAGGGATCATAGTTCATTTTTGATATATTGAAGACTACTTGCAACTAGCAGAATTCAACCACCTTATCACGCGGTCAAAATAATACGAGCTTGGGTGAAATAACCGGCGCGTTGCTGGGGTATAAACCCGTGCTACATCACAATTGGAAGAAATTTCTTTCTTGACTCCTTACTCCATGATTTTTTCCATGCACTGCACAATACATATGTTAATGCTGTCGGGTTTTCTTTGATAAATGAGTATGGTATTCTAATACATGTGATGCTAATACTAAAACCAATGCCAGTTCCAACACCAATGCCAATCGAAATTCACTGCTAAAACATTGTAAGTACGCATGCCGCCCACAGAAAAAGGTATTTAAAAGGGCCTGTTAGCTTATGGCAGCAAACTAGTTCATTGGATAATGTTCCCAAATCGATCGTAAAACAATGTGAGATGCATGCCGCCTACACATCAGGGCGGTGTTATCAGACCAGTAAGTCTTTAGGAGCAAACCGGCACGTGTTTCGATGTCGAATGGCTCTATGACCTGCCCGATTGAGAGAAAACGACAACTCCAGCTCGCTAATGATGCTCCCTTGTGATATACGATATTTCCTGTGAGTGAACCTTGCCAGACGCTCAAAGACGCCGCTTCTTCACCGGTGGCCCCTCTTCTTCATCTTCCGAGTTCTCATCCGGAATATAATCACCGTCGGATCCATCGGTCTCCTCTTCCGTTGTCTCGCCCCACAGATAGCTCTGTTCAAGTTGCTCTAGGCGAACAGCATCATCCTCAAACTCTAGCTCCTTTGGAGTCTCAAAGCTGTCATCTTCGCCATCCGAGCTCATACCATCAATTTGATCGCCTTCGGACTGTGTTGGCGTAGCGATGTCCTCGGATTCAGACTTGATATCGCTGGGCTCTCGACCATCTGACGTCTCAGCGTCTTCGTTCTGATCTTCCGAATTAGCATCGCAATTGTCCTCAACATCTGCCATATCGGCGTCTTCATCCTTGATGTCCTGATCTGTCATATCGCCATCCTCTTCCTCAGTCTTCCGAACAGTGCCATAGGCGTCGATTCTAGTAGGCATTTTCGCGTCACTAGCAGATGATTCAATCTGACTAGAAGATGATACAGTTCCGTAATCAGATTCACAATTAGCATAGTCCTGCTTCTTGTCGAGGGCAGACTGATTCTGAGTGCCATGGACATCTACCAGCTTGAGGTTTGGGCGACTCTTGTGTGTGCCTTCTTCGGGCTCTGGGGCAGTGACAGTTGTATCTTGTTGAACATCAGAGTATGCCTGCTTGGCAAGAGATCGATGACCCTTCTCAAGGTCCTCCATGAGCATCTTGTCAATGGTCTTTGGATCAAGATCTGCGACCTCTTGAATCCCTTCCAGAATCTCGTTTCCCGTTTCGAAAACCGACTCTTCCAGTGGTACAGCCGTGGAAATTGATCCCACTTGTTCGATCGCAGAATGAACATAGTCGATCTCTCCTGCAGGCTCATTTGCAAAGCCTTCAGGTACCGTCTCGAATTCTGTGATAGTCATGAGATCTGGCTGCTCTTCTGGCACTACTGGAGCCGAAGGATCCTCGATGTTCTCCAGAGTCAACACACCCAACCGGACAATCGACTGCATATCTGGCTGCTCTAGAAAGTCATGCGCAGTGAGAACGTCATGTTCATCGATGCCATTGATGCTGCGCGGCAGTGGGCGAGTCGGCATCTGGAACTGGTAACCCCGGTAAGTGGACAAATCGTGGGCTGCACCGCGCAGGGGAAAGTTGTGCAACGTGTCCGGCACATCTTCTTCTGGAATGTACCGAACAACCCCATTCAAGCGGTGAAGATTCCAGGCCTCTACAGCACGATGTTCGCTCTCCATGTACTCCGCAAGCAGGACTTGTGGCTCTGTATCGACTCCTAGCGGCTCAGCCAGAGCCTGCCGCATTCGACGGAGATTGTGGCGCAATGCCTGACTCAGCTGCAGGTAGAAGATGTTGTAACGATCCTCAATCCGATGCTCTGCTATACCGATGACCACTTGGAGCTCCTGGACCGTAATCTGGCGCTGCTCACCGCCCTTCGCGTTTGAGGATTGATCCATTTTGCAGGTGAAGCTGTTCAGAGTTTCGAGTGTTTTGGAAAGCGTTAGGAATTGCAGCACAGTTCAGTGACCTTTTAGTACTGTCTTCTGTTGACTTTTGACTGTGAGGCAATTGAGTGGTGTGTGATGAACTTTCCAGGCAAAAACAAATTTCTTTTATAGCAACAACTCCTAACAGACGTGGAGGTGAAAGTGTGTGAAAATTTCATTATGAATTCTCGATGTAACTGGCTGATGATGGCATATTCACGATGATTAATGGGAGATCATGTGTGCTCGCCGGTGTTTCGAGTATCTTTCACCCCTATGAAAAAACGAGACAGTTCAACAACAATGCATAACGCTTACTATGGGAAAGAGACGAATTATAACCTACTATTCGATGACAGAAATGCTTCGATAACTGGAGAATACTGTGCAAGGTTCTTGATGAGTTTAATCAGATGGCGTACCTTCACATTACCAACATGTTCCTCAGCCTCTCCATCGCGCCTATGTTTTTTCTATTCTTCTATGCGCCCTTGTTGATGGAGGGTATTGTTTGCCATTTGGCTGCCGTCGTTATGATCTGGTTAGGTCGTTCACGAAGTTAAAGGAGCTACTACCGATGGCAGCACAGTCACATATGGTCACATTCTAATCGTCAAAATATTGGAGGCTCAAATCAATGGAACTGAGAATTAATATTACTGAACTTACTCTATACACTTACTCACGGTCCCCAAAGCCAAAGCGATCTATGTGGAAACCAACGAGGTTGTGATCAGAAGGAGAAAACACTCCTACCCTAGGGCGATCTGAGGTTTACGCTAGATATAACGTTATGGATGATAAAGCGTCTACAATAATGTTTAAGAAGCACCGGTGATTTTGTAGACTCTATCGGCGCTGCTTTTTAGTGAAAGGCTTATCATCGTTATATTCAGAACCGTCCGATGAGATATCGTCATCGTCTTCTGAGCCATCTTTAAAGGAGTACACGTGTTCTTGGAGACGGCTAGATCGGCGGTGTTTCCTAATTCCTAGGGTACTTGTCAGAGGGGCAGATGGGACAGTATCATTTTGTGACCCCAACCGATCGTCAAGTACCATACCATCATCGAGTTCCTGATGCTTTTCGTTGTTCACCATGAACAATGAAGGTCCTTGGGACTGGTCCTGGTCATTGGTCTCGAAATCTTGAATGCCTCCGTGTCGACGAAAGATGGCATCATCTAGGTTATCATGAACCGGAATTTTGGGACCGCCTATATGCTTCAGAAGCTTCTCATAGTCCTCTGGGAATTTCCACTTCTCGTCTGGGTGGGCGATAGTATATTCTACGCACCTAGTAAGATCCAGCGCACCTGAACCTGAAGGAAACTTACTAATGTTGTTGGCCAATCCTTTGAAAACAACAGACTGAATAGGGCCGATCGATTTAACACTAGGCTCGTACTGTACAACAGTCTGGAATCCCGACACGTCAATGTTGCTTTGATCGTGACCAGAGGGCGCCTGGTGTGTACGCGGAATCCAGTCCTCGCCGTAGACTACACGCATATGGCGATTGAACCTCTTCAGCAGCGTGTTTCTAAGGCCTGTAACACTTGAGCTCATATCCCGATACTCTTTCAAGATCCTCGCGACCACCGTCAATGAACCACCATTCGACAAGATGCGATTGATGACATTGCGACTCGTGGTCCATCCCGGGAAAAAGCAAAGGATCTCAATGATGGTGAAATTCGCCGTAGTACTTGGGAAAGGTACATTAGGTGATGGTGCATCAGCAGAACCTTTCGACTGTCGCTTGTGCGGCCTAGAAGCACCCTGAATCGCGGCGTTAGACTGCGAGCTGGATGGATTGCGTTCGCTGGCGATCAACTGCAGGCGGCCCAGACCAGATGAGATTGAGATCTTGTGGTTGAAAGCTTTGAACTCGATACTGGCATTGTCATCGTCGGTGCCATCGTCTTGAATCCATTCAAACAGGAATCCCCACATTAAAGAGGTATCATGAGCGGCATGGAACAATGGATAGTTCCGTTCTTCACGGGGAAGATGTCCAGCATCATTCGGAATTGTACCTTCTTTCAAGTGGGTGGCGTTCCAATCACTGACAATTCGATTTTCTAATTGACAGTGATCGTAGAGGATGAATTGAGCCCCGTCCCGCGAATCTTCAGGAGACTTCATCGCTTGTCGCAAATTGTCCAAGATCTCTTGTAGCTTTTCGGCAAGTCCGGTAATCGTGATTTTAGCCACAATGTTGGCGCTGGCAACGTCTAGAATTATCTTCACTTGTTCATCGTTGACATGGACCGCAAGAGGATCTACTATGAACTGGATGCTGCTCATGATTGACAGTTTTTCGGACCGGAGAGTCGTTGTGATAGGTTCTGCAAAGGCTTTGGCAATCAATTTGAGGTTGATGGTGGAGGAATTAGATAACTGTGGTTGAAGTGGGAAAACAAGGTAACAAAGTTAGGTGCCAAGCCGAAAGTGTGAAGGTGCAGTGTTAAGGTGACTCAAGCTCTTGCTGTTTTGATCTTTTATTTTTGGAAGATGCGATTATATATTCGACTCATACATTGTGCGTCCCCTGCGATGCATTATTTATTAACATGGCTGCGAAGGAGACCTTTGTGAGATAGTGAATTTAATATCACAATGGATTGTGACTTGTATGCCACTAGAACAACATTCCCCTCTTGAATAGCATGCGAAAGGCTACGGTAATTCCTTGATTTATATACTACTGGCCTCATTATCCACTCATGATATAATTCCGCTAATTGCAGGTGGATTAGTTTGGTTCATCGGAGATGTATCGATTTCGCGATTGTTACAAAGGTAGTAATTTCAGCTGGCAGCAACATTGCTACTGGTTCGCTGCAACGATTGAAAAGCTGAGAAATTACATAGATATCTTGTTACTGGGTAACTAAAGCCTCTCCGGCTAACTCACACTAATGGAAATAAGCAGCTTCTAATAAGCCCTAGTTGTCAGACATTTAGGACGTACACCTAGCAATTATTTGCGTGATTGATTGCTAAGTTTCATTGCTGATGCTAAATGCTGGAATCAGCTAGTATGATAGGTCGCTAGGGCCGATTGTGGGGTGGCGAAAATCGAGGTGATGGTAGAAGGAAGCTGATGCCATCTTTGGTGGTCTTTATGCGACACCAAACCTATATATAGTTTAAGCGACGAATTTCATACGGATAAATACAAGATTCTAACCAAAATCGGTTGATTACATTGCTGATCGAAAAGTTATGTCCTCCAGCTGAACCAGAACAATAGTAGTTCCAGACAGGAACGGAGTCGCGCACCATTTGGAGACCCCCGTCTTCCTGTTCGAGCTCATGCTGCGTAAGGCAATAACGCATTTTTCCTGACCGTTTTCGTATCTACGCACAGTGGAGCGCTTGTGAGTTTTACATTTTCTTGCTTCACGAATGTGGTCTCGACAAATTGATGGAGCAGCGGTTGATCGTGAGCGAATAATTTAGGTCAACAACTTTGGCTATCAGTCATGGCCACAGAATGTAAGTAACACTCCATAGCTTTTCAAATGTGTCGGGGAATTTTAGTATCAGTATAGAAAATAATAGAAATTAATAAAAAAAACTGATTTTCAGGTTGATATGAGGCGGTCCTATGAGCACAGCATCTAGAGTTTTACAACGCAAAGAATCTACAGTATAAGCCAAATAGACGATTGGAACTATTTGATGATGACGTTACTCATTGCCAGATGCGAAGTACATATCCCATCTCCCTGTTTCATCTTTCGTTCCGATGCGTTCCTAGTTGACTCGGCCTTACTCTCGCTGATCTCCTCGATGAAAGGTCCTCCTAGTAACATCGCCGTGGTTCCCTCATGAATTCCCGGGCCTTGGAAGTAAGGGTCCAAAGCTGGAGCACTGGCCTCAGCGTTGGTGTTCTCCGCCGCAGATGGTGTGGGTCAAGTAGATGCCCCCGACCTGTTCTAGGGCTGATGGTCTCTATTCTGGGGCTGCTGGTCTATATCCGGGGTAATGTTGACTCCCATCATCAAACGGCTGCTGGTAGTCATTCTGGGGCTGCTGTTGGCTCCCATCATAGAACGGCTGCTGGTAATTATTCTGGAGCTGCTGTTCATTACCATCATAGAACGACTGCTGGTAATCATTCTGAGGCTGCTGTTGATTATCATCATAGAACAACTGCAGGTAATCATCCTGGGGGTGCTGGTAATTATTCTGGGGCTGCTGTTGATCCCAAATTTGGAGTTGCTCCTGGTAATCATCTTGGGGAAGCTGAGGAATCTCGTACGGGAAATTTTGTGGGTATCCATATTGGGAAGCCTGTGGTGTTGACGGGTACTGATGTGGTAGAGCGCTCGGACCATGTTGTAGACCTGGAGGATTGGGTGCAGTCCCGAATAGATTCTGCCCAACATGCTGTTGAGCCCATGGGTCTCGTTGTGGATCGATCAAATGCGGGCCTTGGTTTGGCATATAAGGTGCAGTCACAATATTTGGAGCAGCTTGTTGAATATGAGTCTGTGGCGGTGGTACGTTTGACCCAGGGATTGGGTTTGGAACAAGATTCTGAGCTGGAGCACCAGAGCCACTCAACTGCTTCATCTTATCTCTGAAAGTCGTGCATTCACTGTTCCAGGTTGCGTCGGTTCTCTCGTAATTCCATCTTCCGAAGGCGGCTCGGTCATAATGCTGGTTGGTAGGATTCATGGGCCCACCCACAGCCGTCAATAATGTAAAGTAGTCGTCTGGGAAAAAGAGCGTGCTGTATTGTGCCCAGTTGTTTGTAACATATTCCACGCAACGAGTCAGGTCAAGTGCGTCGTGTCCAGATGGCAAGTGCTTGACACCTTCCAACAACCTACCGAATGTAATTCTAGTTGCAGGATATTTAGGGTTGTCCCCAAAGCGAGAGTTGGATTCTGCGAACGTGCGGATGCCATCCATGCTGATGGAATTAGGATTATGGGTGTTAGGCCTATTCTCACCTTGTGTGTATGTTTCCTGCTTCCAGCCCGAAGGATTCTCAGGACCGGTCCGCTGACTATTTGTAAACATCTTTAATATGCTGTTTTTCAGTTGCGTTCTGACGTTATCACCTTCGAGTCTGTGAGATAGATACATGTTCGTGACCTTGGTCGGGTTACCACCGTTCCAGCTTATTCGAGAAGTCATATCCATTGAGCGAACAGTCTGAGGAAAGAACGTCATGATCTCAGCGATGGTGAAGTTCACTGGATGTGCAGGGGGGTTCCTTTGGGCATGGGCACGTTCGGGGATGGCGCGTGCTTGAAGGCCTCATGGGTGTATCCCTTAGCCCGAGCTCCAGGGTCAGGCGCAGGAGCGTTGGTAGGCTGAGTTGTTTGAACAGGTCCTTGAACACGTCCTTGGGCACGTCCTTGGGCACGTCCAGGAGTAGGTCCAAGTGTAGGTCTAGGTGTAGGTCCAAGTGTAGGTCTAGGGGTAGGTCTAAAAGCAGATGTAGGAGCAGGTGCAATATGAGATGTAGAAGCAGGTGCAATAGTGGATGTAGGAACAGGTGCAAGAGCCGATACAGGAGCGGGCGGAGGCCATGTCAAACCCATGGCATGAAGAGCTTCACGTAAAAACAACCCTGGCTTATGTCCTGTCTGTTCGTTGCCAAGTTTTCGCTGATAATAATGTTTTCGAACCAACTCAAACTCGAGAGGCGGCAATCCATACCAAGAATACCGCAGCGTTTCACGCCCAGCCACGATGTAGTTGGCTTCCTTAGCTGCCTGTCGGAGGGGAAACTTCTTGTCATGGTAAAACACATCGTGTAACCCTTCTTCAGAGTCCCAGTCTCCCGTCCCGAAACGAGTCAAGTTCCAATCCTGTAGCAGAGATGCCTCCTTCTTTACAGCGTCTTCGAGAATTTCTTGGGGCGACTCCTCTCCAAATGCATTGTTCAACAGGGTTTCGGCGGCTTGATTGTTCTCACGGAGGGCCTTGGCAAGTTGAGGTAGGGGTGGGTTTCTATTGTCGAATCGGATGACAATGCTGCGTTCTGCCTCTTGAAGGAGGGCCTGCACTTCTCCAACTGTTCTTTGGGGTGGGTCGTTGAAATATCCGGCTTCGCTTGAACCATAGGTCCGTGGAGACGACATCGCAAAGATAGTTGGTTATCCTAAGTCTCGATTAGTATGGAAATGCGAGTGGGTGATAGATTTCAGAGCTTACTATGGTCTAGCGGTCATGTGCAGAGCTGGTGTCTGGATGCAAGTGAAAGTTTGAATTTCTTTATATACCATGACATGAGTCTGGAATGCTCGACACCTTGACGGATATTAGAGCTTCAAAGAAAACGACACAAGGGTGTTTCTAAAAAAAACTCCTTGTAGGTTCATTGTGACAATACGCATGCATAGCGTCGCGTGTCCCTTGAACGGATTTTTTCCATCAACGATAGGATTATTGTATTTCGACAAGAGTTAAATGATGTGACGAGTTTGCATAGTTTGTGTTCAGACTCCAGGAAAAGAATTTGTACAAGGACGGAACAGATCCAGCAAATCATCCCTTTGCATTATGTCAATCATATTTGTTACCCTAGTAGTTTCGACAACAGATTCTTGTGCCCATTCAAGTAACTGAGACTTATGTAAAATTTTTCAGTCGTGCAAAGTCAGATAATTTATACGATCAACTGAAAGCTTAATCTGAGACCCAGGTAGATCTGTTGCGGTGGATCTGCAGATGTTGTTGATTTAGCCTGTGTCTCTACAAAATGAGCGAAACAATCTTGATAAGTCTTCGATGTCATCACCGCTTCTGTGGCAGACTGCTAAGAAGATACACTTTGAACGGGGCAGCATTACGTCTATCCTACTTCTGATCTGAGGTCGGCTAAACATAGAGCATATAATACATTATTTTCATTTAAATCCATCAGATCAATAATAATCGTTGAATATCCCATCACCAAAAGGCAAATAACTGTACAATCCCGAGAAGAATAGCCATAGACGGCCCGTGTCGTCTCATCCTGGATGCAGCACCGGTACCCGGGGCGGACGGGGTAGGAGACGAAGTCTCACTAGACTCAGTCGACTCCGCACTTGTCGTTGTGCTGGATGTAACTTTTTCGCTAGTTGATGCTGATGAAGTAGCCTTAGAACTTGGACGGCTTGTTACCCTGGTAGCAGAGTGCGCACTTATACCGCTCCAGATGTAGCTCCCAACATCGCCGCTCACGGTAGAAGCAAGCGTGACCGTACTGCCACCGATAACCACTTCTGTCTCTCCGGGGCTCAACGACACCGGAACCCCAAGTATCGTTGTACGCACACCTGGCTCTAGGGTATCTCCATTGGGAAGCACGATGTCCTCTGTAGCTGTCGGAGCGGAAGTCAAAGGAATAGTCTTCGTTCCCTCGACAACAATGAAACCATCCGAGGGTGACAAAGAGATAGGCACGCCATCAACTTTAGTCGTCGATCCAGGCTCAAGCGTCTCGCTATTCGGCAGAACGACCCCAGACCCGGACGGGAGAACAAAGAATCCACTAGGCAGCTCAGGTGAGTCTGTTTGCGCCGGAACCAGTGGAATCGTCTTGCTCTCGCCAATAGCGATGAACCCTCCCGTTGACCCCAGCGATACTTGAACATCGAAAATCGTAGTAGATGTTCCCGGGCCTTCGGATATCACCACCTTTGACACCTTTGTCACTGAGCCAGGCTCGAGTGTTCGGCTACCCGGGATCACAATGCCTGGCCCCGAAGGCAGGACAGAGAAACCATCAGGCAACTCAGCAGGCGGGGAGGGCACAGGCACCCGGGTGGGTACCACTGGGGGTGTTGGTCCACCTTGTGGGGGTGTTGGGGTATCCTGGGGCCCTGGTTGATCGGAAGCCTGCCCCTGACTCGGCTTATCGGATTTTGCTGGAGGGAAAAATCCATCCAATATACTGCTCACAACTGGGGGCAAGGGTTTCCTAGACGGTTCACTTTGATCTTGAGTCGGTGATGGCGGCGGTGGGTCGTTGTTGTCGTCGGGCCTCTTTGAGGGTCCTTCCGGGCTAGTCGGTTTTGGGCCTGGGGCTGGTGTAGTTGGGGCTGGTCTCGGTTTGTCATCCTTGTTCTCCGAGCCCTTGGAAAACGTGGGATCGACTCTGGGTTCGATCCTGGGAGGGGCCGTGTAGGGGGACTCGATGATTGATGTTGCAGTGATGTAAGTTTCTGGGTCGGTGATGACGGGGAAACTTGTGCCAGGAGCTGTACCAGTGGCTTGTTGTCGTCGGAAGAGACGCCTTTGAGCTTCTTGGCATCCTCTATATAGATGTTCTACGCAAGGTGTTGGTGCGACACTGTATTGTCAGTTTTTAAGCTTTAGTAAGAGCGCGAACTGGACTCACCAAACAGAGCCGTTGAACATTGTTGTCGAGAGAATCTCTGTAGGGGCTGCTTGAGGTATGATGGTTTCATAGCTGGTGATGTTCGTTCCATTTGCGTAAGGCGTGATGTGAGGAATTATCGTCGCATTCGCGAATGTTGTGGTCACAACATCCCATGTTATACTGTTGGTAACAGTAGTCTCGAAGCATGGCGAGAAACTTTCGGGTCGGAGCGGTACTCTGCCCGTTGTTGTTGGACTCGCAGTGATCGATCCAAATGGCCTTGTAGGTAAAAGCGATATTGGAACTATGGGTGGACCTCGCGGAGTTGGGCTTCGGAACTGAAAATCATTGGTAGTCGCTATTCTGGAGTTAGTAAGTCGCTATTCGTCTAGGCACTTCGCACTCACCATCCACCGCTTGGGCATCAGTCACGCTACCACCACATAGCGCCAACACTAGAAGAACCTGGGATACTATTGATCTCTCCATCTTAAAGACAGTTACGTAGAGTTGACCACCAGGCTGGAGGATACGAATGTCGGGGGATTACTAGCATGATATTCAGCAGCCGCACCCATGCATCCCATCCGGCCCCCATGCTCGGCACAACGAAGGCGACGCCCAGCTAATCCTTAGCGCATCCATCGGTAGGCGTCACCCACGATGATTGGTGGTGACACTGCTGCAATGGCAGGCATCAGAGATTGAGATTTCGCTGAGTCGCCGTTTTTAGCAAACGGGCCGGGCTCGACCTCAGCTCGTGGGCGCACGCATACATAGGACCCACAACAACACTGCCTCATCGCTCTCCCGCCTCGTATCTGCTCACACCCCGCCGCTCGCGAGTGCGCATGGCATTGCTCGAAGTCATCGAATGGCAGGTATAGATGGTTTGCCTCCAGCCCTGGTGATACCTCCTACAGGGAGCTGGTATGGCAACGATGGGTCGTGGTCCACGTATGTGTGCATTCTAGCTAGCCTTGCTGTCATCGCCTAATCCCACTCACAGCTTCTCGATAACAGTCGGTAGTCCACCGCAGGGGTTCTTCGTCCTGCCAGCGACAAATGCTCCCAACATATGGGTGCCCATTGCCGATGATTGTAAGGCACTCAATGTGACGGATTGTGGAACGAGGCGTGGCGTTCGTCCTTTCAACAATGCTATAAGTCCGGGATTCCAGGTGAACTCGTCTTCTTCTTGGGATGATATTGGAACCTTCGAGCTTGGCCAAAATGACTTCCTGGGTTTTACCGGTAACGGAGACTTTGGGTATGACACTGTAGGACTCATCAGAGGCGACTCCAGCGAAACTATCACAAACAATGATACGGCCGTCACCGCCTATGCGAGTCCTGAGTTCTGGCTTGGAGAAATCGGGCTAAGCAACCGTCCGATGGACCTTGGGCAAGATGATAAGCCCGCAAGCTTCTTGTCAAACCTGAAAAAAGCTGGGAACATTCCGAGCTTAAGTTTTGGCTACACCGCTGGTGCTCCCTACCGTGAGTACTTCTATGTTTGGATGACGGGCATATGCTTACCCCAATAAAGGCTCCACCAAAATCCCAGGAAGTTTAACATTAGGAGGCTACGACGCAGGCCGTGCAACTGAAAGCCTCCAAGTGCCTTTAAATGGCGATGCCGATCGCCCACTGACTGTCGCTATCCAAGGGATCTCCGTCTCCAACGCCTTAACAGGCGACGTCGACCTATCCACACAATCGTTCCTCGCCCCAATAGACTCCTCCGTCACAGACCTCTGGCTCCCCAAATCCATCTGCGACGCCTTCGAATCCGCCTTCGGCCTCCAATACAACGAACAAACCAACCGCTACATCATCCAATCCAAGAACCTCACCAAACTCCAACAACAAGACCCAATTCTAAACTTCACCATCGGCACTGAGCTCTCCGGCGGAAACATCACGACCATCACCCTCCCATACGATGCCTTCGACCTCCAAGCCGGGTTTCCCATCTTCGCAGACACCCTCGATTACTTTCCGATCAGAAGAGCAGCAGATAGCAGCCAGTACATGATTGGCCGCGTCTTCCTCCAAGAAGCCTACCTCTCCGTCGACTACGAAAGACGCTACTTCAACCTCAGCCAAACAAACTACACGCAGCCTCTGCCCGCCACGAAAATCATCACCATCCCGCCTACAGATCTCAACACGACCTCTCCTTCGACCCCCCATCCCCTAAATCTAAATCCTCCATCTCCACCGGTGCCATAGCCGGCATCGCCATCGGCGCCGTGGCCGCAATCGCACTCCTCGTCGCACTCCTCTGGATCTTCTACATCAAACCTAAGCGGAAAGAGCGCTACGAGTTAGAAGGTGGAATGGGTGGGGCCGATAATTCAACGAGCGCTCAGAAGGGAGAGGAGATCATGGGCGCGGAGATAGCAGAGTTGGGTGGGGGTGGGGAGAGGAAGGTGGAGATGCCGGGTGGAGGCCAGCACCCGGTTGAGACGGAGGACACGCAGAAACATGTGCATGAGTTGGGGACGCCGGTTTACGAGATGGAGGCTCCGGTTGCGGAATTGGGGGGAGATACGGTAGGGAGAGAGAGGAAGTGAGGACGATAATACCCTTTATTTACATGTTTCTTTGCTATATACTTTGCACGTACGTATCTTCGCGATACGTGCGGTGTTCAACAATTCACGTACACACATGAACGTACATAGCTACTTCCAACACTCCCACAACTGAAGAGCCTCCCGGGTGCAACCATCCGAAGGATTCCCCGCCCCAATCTCATCCCACGGAATGAACCTCCCAGCGCACAGCCCACTCCCCCTACCGAGCAATTGCTTTTGCAAGCGCTCTCTTGGCTCAGCCCTAGTTTACGCCCAATGTCGCAACTGCCTATCTAGCAGAGGACTTCCCGCTATCGCAAAAGTTTGCCTTGTTCTGGGCGGGCACTTTTTGGGTAGCTCAGTTGCCTTCGCGAAACTGTTGCTGAATTGGGAAGTTGGATGGCGATGTTTACCGTGCGTCTCCCAGGTACTTTTTAACTGATGTTGTGGTGTTGTACCGTGCGTCTTCGTCCTGCGGCGCTCAACATGTTGCGGTTCTGGGGGCGCTTTCGTTTAGTGTATGTAGTGATGAAATTTTGTGTATTCTAATGATTTGGTGCTCTCGCTGGATCTAGTCGCGCCTTAGTCTACCACTCCAACAAAACTACAGGTAGTGATGGATTTTAATGCGGCGCTACTACGCTAATGTTCCTTTCCTCTTCTCCCCATATCCTATTCTATTCTACTAATTAAATGCATCTTCCTGTTCCCCATACTTTCACCACTTTCGAAAGCTCTACCTACTCAGCCTCCTCACGCCACCGAAAAACACGTCGGGTGTACCTACATGGTGGCGTATGCGTATTGTCGCAGGATGTATTGATCGGTGAATTCGTGACGCGTTCGGTTGCGCTGATTGGCTAAGAAATGGGGCGAAGTTTGTCGTTGGTCGAAGGATACGAGGTGTGTTGTTTGGGGCTGGGTTGTGGCGGGAATTAGCTTGGTGAGGATTGCGTGTGCGGGATGCTTGCAACATCATTGCGAAGGTATAGTAGAACTAGGTGGCGGTAAAGATGCAAGAAAGCTGGTAGATTTCATTTTGCGGGTCTGGAAGGGTGATTTGAGCCGCATCTCACGCGGCTAAAATAATAACCAAAGACGACGCTGTTTCAGAAAATGCTACTACACATCCACCTACTCACCCCTCCTCTTCCACACAAAAAGCGCCTCGTCCTTCCCCGCAAAACTCGGCACCGGCAACCTCAACACCAACTCCCACTCCGGCATCTCCCTCCCCACCCAGCTATCCACAATCTCATCTTGAAACCCCGTAAACCCATTCCCATTCTGCGTCCCCACCACAACCACAACCTCCCCCTTAAACGCCCTCATTACCCTCTCCGTGAACCCCCCCGTCGCCTGCGGGTACACAAGCAAAAGCACGCACCCCCTCCCCCCCTCATTCTTCTCCAAATACTCCCCTCCATCCATCTTAATCGTATCCCTCACCCAGTTCACTCTATACTCACTAACCCCGTTATCAATCGGCCTAACATCCAGAGCTTTCATCCCTTCCGCAATAGGAAAATTCCTCAACATAAAACTCCAATACCCATTCCCACTCCCCACATCCAGTACAGGCCTCACCCCCTCCCTCGACGGCTTCGCCGGCTGCGCTACCCTCGCAATAGCATGCAGTGCCGCATACGTCGGCACCACGCATCCAAAATGGTGGTAAAACACCGGCAATATATGGTGCGCTATCTTGGTGTGCACGGTGTTTGGCCAGGGTCCGGCCCACTCCAGCTCGTGGCATGAGTAGGTCCACAGCGAGAGGTAGGGATTTACGTGGGAGCGGGGTTTGGAGGCGGGGAGCAGGCCAGGGAGGGTGTTGTGGTAGTGGGAGTGGAGGTGGGAACTTATGGATGAGCGGAGGGAGTGGGGTTTGGAGTTTGATTTGAGGCTGTTGAGGTGTTTTGGGGGGGAGATGGAGGGGGTGAAGAGGGTGGTGTAGGGGGGATTTCGTCTGGGGAGGGGTGGGGTGGGTCGTTCTGGGTCGGATTTAGCATAGTTTTAATGTAGGAGATGGTGATAAACGGGATGTAAGTGGTGTTGAGGGTTTAGTAGGGTGGATACGTACGGGTTGGCCGTTTTCATCGTGGTACCAGTTGTGCATGCCGTGGGTGCGCTTGGCGCCGATAGCTCTTTGGGTGATGGCTAGGGTGGTCTCGCCTTGAGCTCGGTAGATGTAGTTGTCTGATTTGGGGATGTTGAAAGCGAGCCGGATGCATTCTTCGAAGGTTTTGCCGTTGTGGAGCGGGTTGTACTTTTCGTCGGACCAGTCTTTGAGCAAAGCATCGGGGTCAAAGTTCCTCAGCGCCATGGTTATAATATCTTCACTTTGTTCAGGTAGATATGGTATTCCTCGTGGTATTGGCTGAGCAAGTACGTGACCAAAAATGTAAATGTAGGTATGACGTCCAAATCGAGAAGGTCCCACGTGACGTCTGCGGCCAAGCTCTTGGTGTTTTCAGACTGGATACTCAACGCGTAGAACGCCAATGCTCAGTATCTAGCTAGATAACGAGGCACGCAGATGGCAAAGGCCGTGGCTTGTCCTGCTGCTGGTGCCGCGGTGAAAGGCTAGCATCCGCGGGGCGCATTCCGCGCTATCGCTTAACGAGCCAATCACGTGCAGGCCGGCGCTCCAGACTTGCATTCGTCATCGCTCACTCAGCCGATGAAGCTTGCCGTAACTAAGGCCTTACTCACCATTGCAAATGCGATATGCATTGGAAACGGCTCCCAATTCGAAGCCCCTTTGATCTTCTCGCACTAACCATCCCACAACTAACAAACTATAAATCATCGCCTGTTCTCCGAGCAGCGAAAAAATTCCTTTCTTCATGACATCCAAACACCAGCAGCAGCAGCAGTCTACTACAACAACGACAGCTACACCTTCACCAACGCCCACATACCCTCTCCTCACCACCAAAACCCTCGCCACCCTCATCGCCCTCCTATCCCTCATCCTGGCTCTCTCCTCCCCCCTCCGCACAACCCTCTCCTCCCTCCTCCCCAAATCCACCCGCGCCCTTTCCACCTTCTCCCCCTCCACCATGAAGATCACCCCCCGCCCCTGGTCCGCCCGCGGCCACGCCGACCACAATTGGCTCTACACCTACCACACCTTCAACTTCGCCTCGTACTACTCTCCGCACCCGCTGCACTCCTCCTTCGGCCCCCTCCGCGTCATCAACGAAGACCGCGTCAAGCCCACCACGGGCTTCGGCACGCATTCCCACGCTGAGTTTCTCATCTTCAGTTACATTGTTTCGGGCACGCTGGAGCATAGGGACTCGATGGGGAACCTGGAGTATTTGAGGAGAGGCGAGGTGCAGTTTACGAGTGCGGGGACGGGGATCAGACATTCGGAGTACAATCGGGATGAGGGGGAGGAGGTGCATTTTTTGCAGATTTGGGCGAAGCCGGATAAGCGCGGATTGAAACCTCACTATGAGACGAAGAGGTTTACGGATGAGGAGAAGGAAAATAAGTTGGTGAGGATCATGGAGTATACGGAAAGAATGAAGGAGGGAAAACAGGGACCGATTGCATTGCAGGCGGATTTGAGTATGAGTGCGTCGATTTTGGCGCCTGGAAAGGAGGTCGTGCATGAGGTTGTGGCGGAGGGGCCGAGGAAAATTTTCCTGCAGGTTATCATGGGGGGAGGAAGCAGCCTAAGGATGGGGGTGCGAAGATTAAGATTGGGGATGTGGTGTTGGGGGAGGGAGATGGGGCTTATGTGGAGGGGGTGAGTGGGCCCGGGAAGGTGGTCGTGGAGAGTGTGGGGGAGAAGAAGGCGGAGTTTTTGCTGTTTGATATGGGGATGGGGGATGCGTGAGAGGTGTTACAGATCGATGTACGATTTCTGTATGAGAATCTTTTTCGCTTTATCACACGAGGCTGTCGCATCGTCTACCGTTTTCCCAACACCTCCGCGTTCCTCCAGATGTACGCCCGCATCTCTTCACCATCGTCTTTCGCAATGACAACTTCCGCTTCTCTGACCTCAACTTGATGCTCTTCTGCCTCTTGTTCACTATTACCTCCTGCCTCTGTTTTCGAACCAACACTATCGCTCCCCGCTTTATTAGCGGCCTTAGGCCTACGCTTCTTATACAACCTCCCCAGGTACATCAGTCCAGCGATGACGGAGGTAGCGATGAGCAGGGGTTTGATAGTTGTGTGGGGCATGGATGTACGCGTCAATGTGTAATAGAAGAAGTGCGTAATTGGGAAGTACGGGTTTCTCTTCGACTAGAAGATTGGGGATTATCGATCGAACATTGCGAAGAATGTATCCTAAGGGCTTCTTCTCTGTTGAAACAATTTTATACCACAGAGCTATCGTAATGTTTTATTTGCGAACACAAGCGTGATTGAGTACTTGCGCAGTGTACAGTTTGCACATCGCGCCCTGGTAGACTGAGAAGTTGTTTCTGGACAAATACCAATATCGAAGCTGTGCGGTCGCTCGATGCTAGAAAGAAATAAAGTTGTAGCTTTCAATTCCATCTGTGGCTTATTGATAATCAATTTAACACTATAGAAAACGCGTCGGTCAAGATGTCAGTGTTTTGTATCTTTCTCCATGCGCCCTCGTAAAACTCAATACTATAGGTTAGTTCCTATCACTCTGCTATATTTTATCCGAGTTATCCCCCTTGCGATATCAACAGATACACCACAACAGTCAAAATCGCAGTCGACTTTGCATCCAAGAAGGGCCAACTGTCACAAGAGTTTACTTCATCACATGTTTTTTATAAAGACTGCTTTCACTCATAAACATTTCATTCGAGAAAACACGCTATCAAAGCGATCGACCATGGCCCAGCCACCCACCGAAAAAGCGAAGCAAATGCCCAAAACCATCTTTCTCATCGCCCCATCTATCCCATCCTCATCTCTACTTCTTCTCCACCACCACATCGGCCGCAACCTGCACGCCCCTCGCCTTCTTAATGCTGTCCAAGAAGTGGCGGGGCAGGCTCGTCATGCCGACTGAGCGCTTGAGCTGTCCCTCGCAGGCCTCGAGACTATTTACTGTCAGTTCCACAGATACGATTTTATTTCTAGGGTTGGAAAGAAATTGGGAGAAGGGAAGGAAAAGACGTACCGAATGGGCGCCGAGCGGCACATATCCTGGGAGCTTGCAGCGCCGAGGGAAGCGAACATGGCGAGGGCGGTGATGATGGCGGTGAACTGCATTGTGACTGAAAGGTGGTTCGGTGATTGGACGTGAGGTTGTTGAAGAAGAAGTCGAAGTATGTAGAGAATGTACGTAGAAAGTAGTTTGGATGTAAACTTGAATCGAAGTGAGTGAGTGAGTGAGTGACTGTGCTGATGTCCTTTCCACATTCCCTCCCCTCCCATATATACACCCTCCTCTCCCCTACCTACCTCCCAAATCATACCCTCGCATCACACCCACACCCTCCATACTCCGACCACCTCCTCATTTCCGTAGCGCATACGCGCTTCCATACTATTTTCCCTCTACGATCTACAACGGCTCCGCCCCTCAGGCGAGCGATTAATTATCCTTTAGCTAGTTGTTTGAGCGAGATGCGAGGCGCAGGGTGTCTGATTGGTGGATGGGAGGGTGTGGGGAAGATAAGTGGGGCAAGTGGTGTCGCCGACTAATGGGTCGGAGGTCCGATGGTGACATTCGTAACTAAGTATACATACTCGGGGATGTAGATCGGAAGCGCGGATGGGGTTTTGGTGTTTTGAATGGGTGTGGGTGGTGAGAGGGGGATGTCATTGATGGGATGTGTGTAGCATGTTTGACGGGGTGGGTGGTGGAAGGTTAGGGGCGTGACCGTGGAGTATGGGTAAAGATGCAGTGCATGTAGGAGAACGGATTGTTGTAGAGAGGATGTGTGATCTGTAGGGAGGTGCGGGATTAGTTCGCGTTGAGTCGCTGGGTATGTCTCAACTTATCGAGGCAAGCGGATAGAAGAAAAATCTGTTGTTATTTTCCTCAACTACACAGTCGCACAAAAATCTCGCAACGCCGGCTTTCTCTGAGCACAAATATCACAACATACGATCACTAGCTATCCTTTCCCATCTTCCCTTCCGAAATCCTACAAACGTATCAGTCTATTCACACACCTTCTACACACAAGAACTCTCCTACTTTACACACCCATCCTCTCAAACTCCTCATAAACCGCCGTGCTCTCCTCAAACATCTCTTGCACACTTTTCTCAGCTGCCTTCTTGGCTACCGTCGTATTCGTAACGCTCTCTATCCAGTATCGCGGGTAGCTGCTCAGACCGATCGTGCGTCTGGCATGCCAGCATGGCCTGTTAGGAGTTAGATTTCATGCCCTTTGCAGATGTACGTGCAGTAGTAGAAGCGACTGCGGGTGGAGCGCAGACTTACCACTGTTGGCAAGTGCCCACCATCAGATCTGGGTTGAGGGCGGTGGCGAGCATGGCTAGGCTGGCGAGGATGAGGATATGGATGAGCTTCATGGTGGGTAGAGTGGTGGTTGTTATAAAGGGATTTTTGTGCAATGGTTCTTTGCGTGGGCGTCGGTTGCTATGCAGGTAAAAGCAGGGTGTTGCAGTTGTACATGTAGAAATGGGTTTGTCATGCAGAGGTATCGATAGATAGCATTCTAGGGTTTATAATTTCGTGAAGTATACTGTTGAGGATGGAAACATGGTTTGGGTAGGTTAGCTTCCACGGGACCATGGTAGCCGTCAAGCAAAAGAATTGTGCTGTTTGTTGAGGGGCGAACCGGTTTTTCGTCATCTATAGCTGGCTAAACTTTTAATGGCGCCCAGAAACAAACAACTAACCATCCGGCGTATCATATTAGTGGCGCCGTGTTTATGCCGTGGGTGGATTGTGGCAAATCAAGACTTTGCTTTTGAAACTTCACGTCGAGCAACTCGTGTGGAGTGTGGCAAGGGGTTGCACTAAGGCCATGGGGTCTTATACCAAAAAGAACAGATGGCCAGACAGTATTTACCTTGACCCCCAGCATTGCCAAGATAGCAAACAGCAGACGTGCCACTAGACTCTCGTCCAGCGAGCGCGCGACTAGATATCTCCTCCTCGTAGGGCCATCATGGCGAGGCGAATGCCGCCTGTAAAACTAAGCTTGAGTCCGACTTTGAGAAAGTGGTTTGGCGAGCATGATTTCTGAGGACCGAAACTTGAGACATCGCATGTTGGAAATACCTCGCTCCTCGCATGCTTGTCCGCTGCCATCGCTGTGCAAAGTGGCTTCCAACGGTCCGGGTAGCGGTAGGACCACCTAGTCCGAGACCCCATCGCGTATTGACCAATAGTTCTCACGCTATTATTATAAAGGGGTGTAAGAAGGTGCGCGACTGATGCTTTACTATGAAGTTGCAATAGTGCGCAGCTACTAACACAAAGTAGGTAATATTGGAAAAATATCATTTATCAAGATGGCATCACTCTCCATATTCGACCATATGTGTGATTCTATCAACTACACTCCTACTTGTCGCATCTCGTTTTGTTGGCGGTCGTGAGAGGTATTGCGGTTCGATGCTCAAGGTTGGCCTTCAATTAAAGTGGGCACGGATCATCTTGCGGTTTTTGACTACAATAAGGAACCATCTATTTTGGTCGTGGCTGGCATTATTAGCTCATTTATCTAACGTTGGGGTTCCTCGTGGGAGGCCCGCTCCGAAGTGTCTTCGGTCTTTATTAGCGTGGTGACATTCCAGCACCAATGCTCAATGTGGTAATTTCTAGTTTCATGGGGCCGCACAGAGACCGAGTTAGCAAAACTGACCATAGGTAACTCGGAAACGTATTGTCAACAGTGTACCGCTCACTCGTGAGCTGCACGATATAGGCAGAAGCCCAACCAAAAATTCCACGCTATCCTATGAGTTACCATGAACGATTTTTTTTCTTGTTGAACACAACTACCCATCAGTTTTTCTTGGTTTCCACGGTTGAGTTTCCATAATCACGGTCGGTTTTTATCTACAAATGAGGCAGCCGGTCTGTTTCTTCCAGATCTTTTCGCGTCTGCACATACATACGCTTTGAAACCCCTCCGAGACGATATCACACCAAATATCGGTCAAACTCGTCTCCCCACTCACGAGGACAACACCTCGACTACTTTCTGAAATCAACCTTAATATCTTGAGTCGATATCTCGCCATGGATTACGAATGGAAGGCTTCCCATGCCATTGTTCCCCTGACATACAGTACACTTCTGTTCGGCGGGGGACTGATATACCTCTCATTTCCCGAGCGAGTAAATCGCTATCTATCGATGATTTGGGTCACGATATTTGGGATCCTATCCTTCAAAACCTCAGGTCTCCTGATACCTGACGCCATGTTGGAAGACGTTTACTGTCGCACCGTTCTGATGTATACCGCACACTTCTGGCACGTCGCTGGGTCACGCTCAAAACTGGTCCCTGGCTCAGATTACAACCCTCACTCGACTATCCTCGTCCCCACTACCTCGCCATGGCACCGCGGTTATAAACTTCTCTACAATGGCCGAGGCGTAGGCACAACGTGGGAGAGCCCACAAACATGTCCCAGGCGCTCAGCACCCACACCACTTCCCTCAGAGAAGACCGAAAACATCGTCCGTCCTTCCCGTAAGCCACAGTCCCGCACGAAGGCTATCATTCGCTGGGCCGCACTCTTTGTTCTTCACTACCTTATATTCTGCCTCTGGGAGGAGTTCCGCTGGACTGCTTTCCTCCAACTAGAGAACTCCGACATTGATCCCGAAAAGGAGGTGCTCATCCGCAGACTCCTGGGTATCTATCCTAACACCGTCGACCTTCACGAGATTTCCATCCGCCTTCGCATGGTCATCAACTTCGTTCTCTCTGACTACCTCAAACTCTCGATGATGCACTCTTTCTGCGCCATCATCTTCGTGGGTCTAAAGATCGATGAGCCGAGTGAGTGGCCCCCCATGTTTGGCTCACTGCCTGTACGCAGCGTCCGCGCGTTCTGGTCCCAGTTTTGGCACACGCTTGTATACCCCGGCGGTATCTCGCATGCGAAGCTAGTGCTTGGTTTGGTAGGCCTCACGGGAAGTGGACCAGGTATGCGTTTCTTGAAGAACTGGATGGTCTTCGCTATCTCATCTGTGTTGCATGGATTGGTGGATATTCATTTGATGGACTGTGGGGCTACCAGATCGATCTATTGGTGGTGGATGCAGCCGTTCGCGTTTGTGGCTGAGGAAATGGTGGCACAAGCATGGAAGAAGGCTATGTCACGGTATAGAGAGTGGAAGATTGTCCAATGGTTTGAGGTAGTGGCGGGATGCACGTGGGTTTTTGCATGGTTCTTTTGGAGCGTGCCGAAGATGGTATACCCGTTGTACAATTGTCAGTCTTATAGTTAGATAGAATGATGTAATGATGAAAATAGATTTCAGCTTTAGTTTGTCAAAGTGCATATCCAGGTGTCTATATCATGCAAACTCGTGCGCATCTTACATAAATTCAGGGGCGTCAGGGACAGATCGGTGAGCGGAACGTGAGCCTTCACTAAGAAACCATACTATTTGACCGAGAATTTGAGATTGGGAGATAACAGCACCTCTCTATTGATCAGGAGGGTGGGAAGTTAGAAACATCGCACATCGTCACACGGTTAACATAATTCTGTTCCAAACTGCGATTGACACTTGGGTTGTTCCGAAGATTACACTCTCTACTTTGAATGCCTCGGATCTGCCTTGGATCTGCCTTATCAATCGATTAGGTTCACAAAAGCCTAAAGCATGGTCCAGCCATTGTCTGACTCAAATGAAATGGAACTATCACGAGACATATGATGCTGTTTGTTGCAGACAGGGACATCCCTTCAGAATTATTGTGAATAAAGGCTACGCAACTCCCACAGTCAACGAAGCAGCCTCCTACAGTAAAGAAGCAGTCTCTCACGGCCAAGGAAGCAGGCCATAACTGCAAACAGATATGTAGATCAATCTCGCCTAGTGGATAACCCGCAAAGCTCGTCTATCACAATGACTAGATATGTAACTCTAGAGATCAGGCTGCACAATGACCACCTAGGTCGCTGCGTTTTCCACCGTATACATGACCCTGATAACTGGATTGAACCTTCACGGGACACTGATATTATGTCAGATTACAATGTAACCATCGATCGAGGCGTCTGGATTTGACCTTCTCTTTGGATATGGGGAAAAGGTTGTGTAAGAATAATACACTGGCATTGTTGTATCACAACGTTGGGTGCAGTTATCAACCTGGGTATATATTGGATCTTTCACTGTCTTCAACTCAACCAGAAAAAAAGAATTATACAGACGCCTAACGAACATTCTACTATTATTATTCTTACCAAAGAATTTTCTCACTAAACAAAAGAATTCGTAGAATGTCTCAACCAGCCACTTCTGCTTCACATTCGAAAGAGGACGCCACGAAGCGCATGTCCATTGCAAGCGTCCTAAATCCCATGCAAGGAGCCCAACAGGATATCACAACGCCTCCCCTCGATCAACAAGAAGCCAGCATAACGAGCCCCGATATCATGCACCCTGACGCCTCTCGCAAGCTTACCAGGTGCAGGGCATGCGAAACGTGGTTTAACACCACTTCCCTCCGCCACCACACAATTTCCGCGAAGCACGAGAAAAACCTGGAGTCCTATCTGAACCGGGAACTCTGCGTTTCTACATCAGCTCCCACCACCAAGGATGATTCACCAAAACCACCTGCCCCGATTCTCGGGAGGAAGGGTAAGCCGGTGGTTTGGACCAGAAATGATGATGAGATCATTCTGGAAGGGTGGTTTAAATTAAGGGATGCGAAAGAGGTTGCTCGCGAGATCGGGAAGACCACCCTATCAGTCGATCAACGTCGGATAACACTGATGAAGGACGATAGTCCATCATCGCTATATCTGACGATACTGAGGCGGTATAATCCTCAGTCGCGTTGAAGATTTGATAAGGGGCTTAGAGATTCTAGTGGTGTAATAGTGGGACTTGCTACGCTTCCTTCTTCCCAAACTAGCAATCTACGGTCTTGTTGTGAATAGGCTAGAACATGATCGGGGATTCTGTAGTGATTAGAAATGACTCAATGTTAATGTGAGCCTTAAAATAGCAAATTGTAATTCTGAACTCTTTCTCCTCGATGTGATGACCATGCTTTCCTTGGTTGAGGTGACCTTCTTGTGGCGATTTAGGCAGGGGCCAACAGCTGACCGATTGATTTCAATGCTTCTCAGTTAAACAATTAAACTCTTAGATAGAATAGAAACGCCGCATACCCACCTGTGTTACCCGATACATCTCATCGCGGATAAAGCTTTAGGTATGTTGAGATCGAGCTATCTAATCTTCTGAGCACGTGGATAATTACCTATAGTTGTCCGACGACGGTGTCCTAACCTACTCTAGACTCCTCGTAAATTGCGAGATTGTAGTGATACCAGCGTATCTAAATTTTGCACGCCGTGAGCTGTAGATCGTTCAATTATACTGAAAGGTAGGATCATGCTCCACTAAACCGCACTTGACCTTTGGACATAGGTCTGACTTGACATTGCTAACCTAAGAACATATATTTACTTAAAATATTATGGTGATTGTCCCGCGCGAATTTCGGTATGACTGCTGCCTTCGTGAGTACTTGACATCGACCCCGAAGGTTCATGTATCGCACCCATAATTTCCGTCACATCCTCACACCGCCACGAAGCTTGTCACCTCAAGACTTCATATAATGCACCTGTCTTCGTCTTGCATACTTAATCCACCAATTTACGAGGGCCATTTTCCGATTTTTCGACCGATGGCTGCATCGAGGCACTTCAATATGCCAACTATTTGCCCATACTAATCATGCACATTGCGACATCCCTGCATGTGCAAATAAAATACCAGTAGCAACAAAGATTGCTCCAATATTCTCGTGCTGGTTGGAGTTGGCAAGGACCATCACGCAAACCGCTTTGTGATACGTCGTACTTCACATAGCAGCCTGAGATTCTCCGATTGCAATTCTTGATTAGGTGGCGGAGCAAACGCCTTTGAATGAGGGGCAGATAACGCCTGCGCTCAGTGCGAACGTCTTCCAGCAATCCATCATACTTTGGTGTAAGAGTATCCATCACGCCCAGCGGCTCGAGCAGCAGGACTTTATCGATATGTACGCTGGAGGTCTTACGCTGCGGCATCATTTGCTAACACAGCGTAAGGTGCATGCATTTTACCATGATCTATGTCTACTACGATGAATACGGCAGAAGGCGAACTCGAACAGAAGTCAACAGAACGGATTGTGGGATATCAACGTGTCCAACGTCTGAGAACAATCCAAACCGCCGTCTTTAACATGCTGCACGTGGCTCACAGTTCGCGGAAACGTATTTCGATAACCTTTGAGAAAGACCTGAGCAGTATCATGAGGGGGAATTGGTACGCACGGTGTTTTTTGGCTTGAGACTAGTCTATGCCACAGACAGTCAGGACTAGGGCATCTCAGATAGCCTCCTCATTCGATTTCAATCCACAAATTACCTGTAAGCGACATCTTCGCCGCGTATGGAATGTATCTCATGCATCTCCTGAAGTGATGCTACGGAGCCACTTGTTTATCTTATCCAACGCTGACTCATCGTAACTCTGAGCTGAAGTAGAGTAGTCCTCGTCTATCCAGCCATAGGTCCCTCCCGAAATCAGTTCCTCGCCAACCCTTTTGCAAGACCCAAAGTCAATTATCACTGGGTTGTCGTTGTTATCCAGGAGCATATTCGTGGGATTAAGATCGTTGTGCGCGAACCGAAGGGAATGGATGTGCTTTACCTCTTCGCGAATCTTGTGCATGCAAGCATCAATGTCCAGAGGACATGGGACGTCCCTGTGACGGTATTGCAAAACGATTCCATCCTTATCGAGAGCTATGCCCGTCATCCGGCCGCGATTGATGGTGCAGCCGTGAAACTTGATGAGGTTCGGATGAGGGTGTTGCTGGAAGAACTGCAGGACCTGGGCTTCCTCGAGCAACAGCCGAGGCAGAAGCTTCGTCTCTTCTTCATAGTCCAGGCACGGTAACTTCGGGCGCTTGGTGTACAGATTTTCTCGCATAGCTCCTGATACATACAACCTAAAAGGTTCCAGTCTCGACAGGATATACTTTTTCATCTGGAATTGACTGCAAGAGGTCATTGAGATCGTCCACGGTCAAATCGTACTTGTTCTTTTCGTTCGTACGGCCAAACAATACTTTGTTATCATCATCAACGTAAGCAAATATGAATGTGCCTGTGTCAATGTCTTCCACTTCGCAAAGGCTTGCCAGATCCCTTTTAGAACGAATGTTGGCACCCATAGCTCGATGTTGTGGAAGCAGATGCACGATAAGCTATCGAGTAATCGGAACTATCGAACTTCGTCGGATCGATCAGTGACCTGAGGTCAACTAAATGTCATATTCAAAGAATAAGCGCACCTTTTGCAATTGTCCCAACAAGACCTAGCTTGTATGTACAAGATGTGGGGCAACTATGATCTCTAAAGTTGACGTTCATGTCAGGATTCTGATTTAGGAGTCTAGAGATATACCTGTTCGAAACGAAGCTGTTGAATTTGGATATCGAGAGCTTCACCAACTAGAGCTAGCAGCGACTAGAGTGATCTGTGGGTTAGATGCTGGTGGATCTGACACTACACTAGTGTGCTCTCGGTGGGTAGCCATGCGCTAAACCTATAATCATTTCTCGATCCTTGGCTGACGTCACTGCTGGCATCAACAACCAATCATCAAGTCACTACAATCCACGTATGCGGACGCATATGTATCTAATGCTTGCCTGTACATGATTCCCTACCGAATACCTTCAAAGATTTTCAAAAAGCATAGGGCTGCAACTGCTATGATAGCAGATAAACAAGAACTTGTGGTTGCATTGTTGGGAATGTCTTCTGAAGATGTTGTTCTACAGTTCAAGACATGTTACAAGTTCACATTAGTGGTCAGAAGTAGTAAATTAGGGTTATCATTATTGTCGTGTAGTAGCATTTTTAGACTATGTAAAGTGATATCTACAGTTAAGCTAGGGCGTAGTAATAGGAAGGATACACTGCCTCAAAAACAGTGAGTGATAGCGATATACAACACATACACGAAGAGTGAAGATAATAGATGCGATAACGACTGTTACTCTTAACAAACAACCACACCTCTAGTACGCGTGTGATATGTGACTAACATTTCAAAGGGTTGAGGTTGTAGACAGTATGCTAAAAAGCATAGTCGACTTGCTGAGACTGGGTAGCGCTGATTTACACCCATGAAAAGGTGTTGACATGGTCTGAGTTTGTTGAGTGGAGAGAATCAGTGTATTGGTACACCAGTGATATTGGCAAGGGTGCTGTACTCGGTCCGGAGAATGTCTACTTTTACACGGCTACAAACGCAGTATGCTCTAATTCAGGATTCTATATACTTAATTTTAGTCCGAATGCATTTCACGGCCAACAATACAGAAGCTCAAGTTTGCGCTACGATTCATCTCCGAGATAAAATAGGCCTGGTTTTATCCAAGCCATATGGTATGATATTCATAGCTGTGGATAGATAAGTGTCTATGGTCAAAGCCATTGTTCTGTTATCACAGTCAGATTTGTATCACGGCGTTCTACACAGCAGAAGACTTCCTCCAGCACATGAGGAGACAGAGACTGTTGTTGGCTAGTCGCGTGCATTTTACCTTTTCAAGCTAGCTGGCTAGCCCACTAATTATTCTCTAGTCAAATAAACGAATAGTACATACAGATTGCGGAAGTAGTGTCCGAAACCTGGTATGGAGAGCTGGTGGCTCGATTAAGTATCATAATCACACATGTAAAGCCAACCCTATATCAAGGTGGGCGTTTGTGAGCCACATATCAATGTCAGAAAATTCGAGTGATGAATGCTGACCTATCAATTGGCGTTATGATACTTTACAAATACCAACCAGTTAACGTTGATTAGATTTGAATCTCTACTAGTTGGTAGTGCATTTGCGTTTTGGCTGCCGCCGTCGTGCTCTGGTAAGGTCCGCTACGATTTAAACATAGACACTAGTTGACAGTGATTCATCACGTGTCGTTATTATTCATTCAACATGCACCGTCTCTCTTTTTTCCACTGTGGTGTGATTTTGTGACGCGACACGGGTGCAATTTCCAGTCACGATGTTAGTCTGGAAGACATTCTCATACCTACGCAAGGCCCGCACACCGACTCCTGAAATCCCTCCCACCGCACAGAGAGAACGCAACTGCGAGACAGAGGAACAACCAACCCAAGTGAAAAGCCAAGTCACAGCGAGATCACTCCCAAGCGCCAGGCACTTTCTAGATCGTACGCCCAGAAAACAGTCGAGCAACTCCACCATGTCACACCCGAACGTGACTGACATGGACGCCGAAATTAGTCGCACTCCGATCCTTGTGTCGACTGAGAACACACCTGACAAGGACCAGGACAACAGCGCTTCGGAAATTGGTGCCGCCCGCTTCTCCTCTCCGATATTCAACGGCCACGTGCTGAATGAATACCAGGACGGCATCATTCAGGAAGCCCTCTCTTCTGATGATGATGATAATGATGTGCCCCGCAAGCGACTTTGCACGCACTGCAAGGTTCCCGTTCCCACCGATCTCTGGGACACCCGCATCGAGACCGCCATGCACCAACAGAGACTTCCAGCGACGGTTACGGCTTCCAATCGAATGCCGCCAGCAGGAATCGTAATGCCGAACCTCAGCTTGATGGTGAGCCCGGATCGACGGAAGCGAGCTCCACCTCGACATCTACAGAAGCGCGCGCTACAACTGGGGGTCGTGATGCCGGATCTGAGCTCGGATGTTCATTCGGATCAACAGCAGTCAGTCGAGGTTGCGACGGACGCCGACAAGTCACCAGTGACTGAGGTAATAGGAAACCCAGCCACCAGGACGACCTTTCCCCAGTCGACAACGACATGTTCGATGCCGCGCTGGCTCTCATCCAGCTTTCATGCTCAGGTGGTGATATAGGAGAGCAGTGAAGAGAAGTAGATGGAGTGGGAGAGCGAAGCAGCTGAAGATGTGAAAAAAGCCATTAGAAAGAGTTAGTGGAAGGAGGAAGGTATTCGTGGCCATATGTCGGACAATTGGTCGCGCCCAGAAGTAAGCCTTGGATTCAAAATTCGAGGTCAATGTGCCAAAAGACTCACTGCTGTCGGTGCGATGGATTCAGCTGTATATATCTCAAGCCATGGTCTATAATTTGGCAACTAGATCGGCGGAACCAGCTCTTTGAAGCTCACGCAGCGACCAATCATGAGATTGCAGGACACCTTCCAGGTCGGAAGGAACAAGGCAGCTCTCGGAAGGCAGCTCTCGACTCTTGAAATAGTTGTAAAATAAGTAGTAAGATGAATTTGAATGTCTACTAAAGGCCGAGCATTGTGAGACCTCCTTGTGATGCCTTATATAACATTGGACAGTTTGTCCTAGTAATAGTGTAAATGTGACATGATCTGGTGCTTGTTCAACGGTATGTAGATGCTACACAGGTCGAATATTCGGGATTGGTATACGCGTGTTCGAGGAAGCAAAGTAAGGATAGATAATAGTCCCCACTGATCCCCGAACAACTGTGGAATAATGTTCCAGTAAACAAAAGAAGATGCGTGTTAGTTGAACTGGACCTGAATAACACAGACTCTGCGCAAGGCCCGCCTATGGTGAATGACAGACGGACCAGCGGAGTACCAAGATACCGTGCCCAGATATACTTGTCTTGTATAGGCGAAACGAGATGTATAAATTCGCCACCTATCACGTTGCCAGATAAGATTAGTAACAAACTCAAGATACCCGAAGGTAGTGCAGATCTTTGCTCCGTTCAGGAAAATCGACGATCGCCTTAACATGTCAAGGGTAGTGTAAGCGACCGAACGCTAAACGCGGTCATGCCCGAGCTGTAGGCAGGTACATCGCTCCAACCCCACAAATCAAGTGCAACACAAATGATTCGATAAGGTTGACCTTCTTAATTGAGGTCTGAAGTCTTGGCGGCGTTGGGGAGTATCTTGTAGGTATCAAGGGCTTCATAGATGAATATTTCAGCAGGAGGATTAGAAGTTCTTTCGATCATGAGTTTCTAGAATTATGATACCCCGTCCAAGTATGCTGATCAGGTCTATCACTCTCGTTTATCAAGTGATGTTCAGGCACCATCTTCCATCGATCCTGAGCGTTATCTAGGGTATGGGTCGGACCGTTTTCCCACCGATAAGACTTCTGCATGTCGTTCTTAGCATAATCAACCTTAACCGCGCCAGCTCCATCCAGGCGCCTGTCCGATACTGCGCCCAGAGTTCGGAGCACAATGCTGGTCAGGATTTCGAATGCGCTCTTCAGAGCTCTTTCCACGAGACTGCCCCTAGTTTTCAGCTTATGTGTAGATAGACCACGAGCATGATAACCACAAGACTACCAAAACTACATCCAACTGCAGTTGGCTGTTCGCAAAGTCCGAACAGTATCGGAGTCGCGCGCGCGTGGGGTCAGGCGAGCGATCAGGGGGGTCGAAATGTGGGGAAGCTCGTGTGCTCGCATTTCGCATCATCTGGTAGCGAAATGTCATGCTAGCTGCAGCGAGTATATTGCATACTCAAACATTGCGCTGGGGACCCACTATCATACTAGGTAGATGTAGGTAAACCAGCCGACGTATTCTATCACTACAAGTAAGTACAGCGAGGGTAAATGAGGAGACTTGATCTCTCTTCATCGCATCGTGATACCTCTTGTGCTTGGATGCGATATTATCGATGCAGTTTCTTTTTGTCTTATTCCAAAAGGGCGCTGATCTGTCCTGGGCAGGGAGGGGTATGTCTTGGTAGGAGATTACAGCGATCAGTTGTGAATGGAGAGAAGCTGGTGAGCACACACCACCTTCCGTTTCTGTACAAAGCTCCTATCTGCTACAGGTCTGTCGAATATTGTACGCGATAAAGGTGCTGCTCATTGGCAGGGCATCCGAGTTTTAATCAAGAAGGTGATCGGAAAGGTGTGTATGAGATTCTAATCAATGAGATGTCAGGGCGTGTTGTTGATCGTCGCCATCTGGCCTGAATAGGAACAGATAGATGATGCGACATACACGTACAGAGCATTGGCATCAGGCTCGCGCATGATTTGACCATCCTGGTTATAGAACACTGTTTGATCCATACTGTCAATCTTCCTCCTTCCTATTAGACTTATGTTACCGCTTTGTGTAAGGCCATGCCCAGGAACGCGGACGACCTAGGCGCCTACTCAGAATCGCTGCGTTGATACGAAGTCACATTGCAAGTCTTGCGAAGTGCCGTTTATGGATTGCTATTCCGATACTGCTGGAGCATGCTGCATCAACCTGCGGAGGACTGAAGCGGATTGGGAAGGAGAAACTTCGTAGCGCCAGGAGTATGGAACGCTTCCCTTTGAGATAATGACAACTGAGGCATATTGAGAGTAATGGTTTCGAGTATAAGTATGAGGATGTCCTTGACGATTTGAACAGCATCGCAGACTCAGCTTGCTACGATCTCGCCTCATCAATACCAACGTCCAATCTCTCACCTGTTGCCTTCAGAACCTTCGCCATGGAGCTCACCAAATTCCTCGCTGCCCTCGCGGTCTTCCTGCCCATCGTCTATGGTGCCCCTACTCAGACCGCTGAAAAGCTCCACCCCGCTATCCTGGCTGCCATGAAGCGCGACTTGGGACTGGACGCTGAGCAGGCTCATGCTCGTGTCGCCCGCGAACTTCAGGCCACCGAAGTCATCGAACAACTCCAGACTCTTGCTGGCAGCTCTTTCGGTGGTGCCTGGCTCGTTGACGGCGACCTCACTGTCGCCGTCACTGACGAGGCCTTGACCTCCGAGGTTGCTGCTGCTGGTGCCACCCCCTTGGTTGTCTCCACTCCTCTCTCCAAGCTCCAGGAGGCCAAGAAGGCTCTTGATGAGTTGTACGCCAAGGTCACCAAGAGAGAGGAGGCCGGCATCGCCGCCTACTACGTCGACGTCACATCCAACAAGCTCGTTCTTGAGGCCCTTTCCAGCAGCACTGCTGAGGCTGAGGAACTTGCCAAGCAGGTCGGCCTTGAGGAGTCCGAGTTCGAGGTCAAGACTGTTCAGGAGATGCCATCCACCTTCGTTACTGTTCGCGGTGGTGACGCCTACTACATCAACAACAGTGGCCGCTGCTCCGTCGGTTTCTCCGTCACCGGTGGATTCGTCTCTGCCGGCCACTGTGGCCGATCTGGTAACACTGCCACCACCAGCTCCGGTACTAACATTGGAACCTTCGCTGGCTCTGTCTTCCCTGGAAGCGGTGACTACAGCTACATCCGCGGTACCAGCGGAAACACCTACTCTGGAACCGTCAACAACTACAACGGAGGCAGCATCAGCATCTCTGGCAGCACCGCTTCCGGCGTCGGAGCCAGCATCTGCCGCTCTGGATCTACCACCGGTGTCTACTGCGGTACCGTCCGCGCTCTCGGTGCCACCGTCAACTACTCCCAGGGCAGTGTCACTGGCCTCACTCAGACCAACGTCTGCGCCGAGCCCGGAGACTCTGGAGGCTCCTGGTACTCTGGCTCCCAGGCCCAGGGTGTCACCTCTGGAGGATCTGGTAACTGCCAAAGCGGTGGAACCACCTACTTCCAGCCCGTAAACGAGATCCTTTCCGCCTACGGCCTTACTTTGGCCCGTGGTTAAATAACCTCTATACTTCTTGGTACAAATGTTTGAGAAACGACTGCGAGTGGGTACGCGTTTTGTATATACTCTGGGGAGCGGCCACTCTAGCTTACGATGAATATTGATACAATTTGAACTTACTGAATCTTGATACAGTGACTTTGAAGTGATGCAATATTCCAAACATGCTGAATTTATAATTACGGAAGGATCGTTCGATACTGACACCGAACCTCTTAAAGTTTGCCCTCAGAGGATTGTTTGGTTTAGAGCAAGCTAGATGATTTGGATAAGTATCATGAAACATGTCCAAAAGAGGCGTATGGATCATTTATAGAGTAAAACTTTACAGATTCACGGGTGGTTGCAGATAGTATCTCACACAGCGGATGACATACGAATTTATGAATGAACAAGCGATCTTTCATTACAAAACTTATCAACAAGTACGGCAAGCTGAAATACGTGGGACGAGTGCTGTCTATCACACTCCCTTACTCATAAACAATACTTCTCAATATTGGAACTTCCTTCCAACTCCGATTGCTATTATCCTCGGCCTTTCCCGTCAGTGCAACATATTCCTCTTTCTCTCCCTACTCCTTCTTCTGTTCCTTCCCCAACTCCTTCCAAAACTCATCCTTCACCTGCACCCAAAACTCATCATACGTCCTCTTCCCAAACCGATCCACCTTCTCCCACTGCAACCACCGCCTCCTCTGCCTCACACTCAACGTCGTCCTCCCCATAGCAACCCCAATAGCATCATCTTCCTCTTTGCGCATCCACCGCCTCAACAGTTCCTTGTCCTCGTCGATAGTCCACGACTTTCGGTGCCTGGAAAGCTGTTCCGAAGTAGACGCCTCTTCGTCCGAGTCCTCGAACTCTTCTTCGCTTGACTCTTCTTCTTTGCTTCGCAGGTTCTCCAAGACGAGACGCCAGCTTTCAGCAATTTCGGCGTTCTG
This sequence comes from Pseudopithomyces chartarum, assembly GCA_033220655.1. Classification (NCBI taxonomy): domain Eukaryota; kingdom Fungi; phylum Ascomycota; class Dothideomycetes; order Pleosporales; family Didymosphaeriaceae; genus Pseudopithomyces; species Pseudopithomyces chartarum. The sequence continues at coordinate 1,421,134 of WVTA01000016.1, forward strand.
CTCCGGCGTTAGCACTGGGGGGTCCTCGGAGGAGGACATGTTGGATGGCGGTTGGTGGTGTTTTGTTTGTTGGGGTTCGAGTGGTGGTCGGGTTGGAGATGGTTGATCAACGTCACGAGTGGGTTGAGTTTGTGGGGTGACTAGTTTCTGTCGCAGGTGGTGAGCTTAGGTGGCTAGAGGCGATAGTTCTTGTAGGTGATGGTGATGATGCGGTGGGTGAGGTTGACCAAAAAAGATTATGATCGAATTTTGTCATATAAAGGTGGCCATTTTTGATTGAATGGTCCACGGCAACAGCTCAGAAGTTTCCACGCGCATGACGAGTGCGTGGCCTCCTGATCTAGAGAGTGTGTCGAAGTAACAAGTGTTCGGGGCCAGGTTGAAGGTGAAGGCGTGCAAGAGAGCAGAGCAGGATAGATGGTATGATTTTATAGGAGAGTGGGTGATATTCTGTAGTACTTTTATGCACTGCTTCTATGTTGCTCAAAAAATCAGAGACTTATTACCAAGATATATACTTATCTCCATCTGCCACATGTGAAGTCGTCTCGCTGTGCATTCGATACTAAACCCTGATGGGTTGGTCGCGTTTGTTTTCCCGTTTAGCTTCTGTTTCACTGATTTGCCCAAATATCTTTACAACTGTTACAGGGTTACACAATGTGTTGGACCGCCACTCTAGATTTATTGTGAATTTGTCTGGACGCTCTTACTTCGCCCCTTCCCTTTTCTCAAACTCTACAATCTCTATCCCAGAAGAGTAGGCACATATTTCAAGGAAAGTGTAGAACCTGTTGATATGAGTAATAATACCGAACAATAATTCTGCCCGGAGAATCGCACGTTTTAGAGGGTTTCCAGGGCCCTGTGTTGTCTAATCTTTACGAGACCAAGGGCCACTGGAACACTTTTCCATGCACTAGAAAGGTGTGTGGATAACATGTATTTTGACAAAGGCTGTCCCTACTCTAGGCAAGGTGGCAAGTCAAGCCATTGTACTAGTAGGTCTCTGGACGGAATGATAGCCTCGCATGTTCCAACTCGTGAACATGAATGGTCACCTTCTCCTACCAAAAAGCGGCCTGAAGAAGCAGGGATATTACCAGCGATGACTGGTAAAAGATGTAGCATTAGCCTTCGACTACATTCCGCACGTGCGCAAAAACTGGCATTAATTGTTTGGTCAAGACAAGCTTTCTGAAACCCAGTATTGGGATAGATGTAGCAGTGATTCTTCCCAGAAACTGATGTATGCTCATCCAGCGTATTACTCCATAGACTAATTTTTTCTACGCTCCCAACCCTCCAGACACTAATCAGATCCCGTGATAAGGATCGGAAGAGAGCTTTCGTAGTGCATGCAGGAGTTGAGCGCTGGCAGACGGGCGAGTGGAGACGGAGGTGGCTAGCGCAAACCCCGAGGTCGGGAAGGGAGCATGGACATCTTGGCGGCGGTGACGGTCGGAGAAAACTCCAGCTTGAATTCTGCCACTCTGCCGCCCTCTCCCGTCACCACCACTCCAACAAGCCCCATCTTCCATCTCCGAAGAAGACATCACAGGCACAATGTTCTCCGCCAGGCAGATATTCTCCCAGGTCCAGCGCCGCGGCTTTGCGGCGTCTGCCCGCCAGGTACGCAGCTCAATTGCACCGACCACCACCACTACCATCCCGACAGCCTCGCTTTTAAATAGCGGGCGACCATCATCACTTACAGATACCCAATTCGCATTGCCCATGCTGACATCATCTTGTAGTCCTCCAAGGTCACCGTTCTCGGTGCCGCCGGTGGCATTGGCCAGCCCTTGTCGCTGCTCCTCAAGCTCAACCCCAGAGTCAGCAAGCTCGCCCTCTACGACATCCGTCTCGCTCCCGGTACGTCTTCTCGTCCCATCTCTCCAATGCCAATGACAAGCTAACAACAATTCCAGGTGTCGCTGCCGACATTGGCCACATCAACACCAAGAGCGAGGTACGCGACGCTGCCTGCCAGTCTCCCCTCCACCGCTAATCACGCCATCAGGTCCGCGGTTACGATGCCACCCCCTCCGGCCTCGCCGAGGCCCTCAAGGGCTCCGAGATCGTCCTCATCCCCGCTGGTGTCCCCCGCAAGCCCGGCATGACCCGTGACGATCTGTTCAACACCAACGCCTCCATCGTCCGCGACCTCGCCAAGGCCGCCGCTGAGCACGCCCCCGAGGCCAACATCCTCATCATCTCCAACCCCGTACGTGCTGGAACCGAAGATTTGTTGAATGCTATGCTAATCAGACGACGACAGGTCAACTCCACCGTCCCCATCACCGCCGAGGTGTTCAAGAGCAAGGGCGTCTACAACCCCAAGCGCCTCTTCGGTGTCACCACCCTCGACGTTGTCCGCGCCTCGCGCTTCATCTCCCAGGTCCGCAACACCGACCCCGCCAACGAGAACATCACCGTCGTCGGTGGCCACTCCGGTGCCACCATCGTCCCTCTCCTCTCCCAGTCCGGCTACAACCTCGAGGGCGAGCAGCTCGACCAGTACGTCCACCGCGTGCAGTTCGGCGGTGACGAGGTCGTCCAGGCCAAGGACGGTGCCGGTTCCGCTACCCTCTCCATGGCTATGGCCGGTGCCCGCTTCGCCGAGAGCCTGCTCAAGGCCGCTCAGGGCCAGAAGAACGTCATTGAGCCCACTTTCGTCGACTCTCCTCTGTACAAGGACCAGGGTGTCGAGTACTTCGCTTCCAACGTCGAGCTTGGACCTAACGGTGTGGAGAAGATTCACCCCGTGGGTGAGATCACTGCTCACGAGCAGAAGCTTCTTGATGTGTGCCTTAAGGATTTGGCGGGTAACATCAACAAGGGTATCAAGTTCGTTAAGGAGAACCCGTAAATGGTTGGTGTGTGATGAGGGGCGGAGTAGCTGTATAGTAGTGTAGTAATGAATGGGGGTTACAAAATGGTTCATTATGGTGGGGTGTAGACGTTAGCTCTTTGGGCAGGCGTGTGAATACCATTGTTGCTGCGTACATGCGACTGCGTGTATATGCGAAAAGCTTGAAAGTTCGAACATTTGATTGAATTGATGGACTAGTTTATAGGTTATGCTGTCCTGTCCTGTCGTACCCTGTCTCAAAACACGCTGTCATGTCCCGTGCCTGTACTATATAGAAAAGTACAACAAAGCAAAGCAGACCAAAGCTTTTCCTCCATCCATGACTATATCCAAAAAGAGATAGATAGCATCGCTGCAGTCATATGTGTATGATGTTTTTATCGATGGTCAACGGGATTCGCTGCAGTTGCCGGGCACAGTGCGACGTCATGCAATGGATGCGATGCCCCAGGTGGATGCAACGCCGTGTGCGCCTTCCGCCTACAGCTTCGCCTACAGCTTCGCCTTGGGCGCCTCCAGCGTAGGTAGCATCAGATCGCGGATATCGCCCGCCGCCTCATTGAGGTAGAACGACATTTTATCCTGGGACAAATCAGCACACCGTCCACCTCGGAAAAATAAAGAATAAGGAAAAAAGGGGAAAAAGAAAAGGAAGCAACTCACCGACCCCAACCCCTTGCTACAAACGTTAAACTGTATGCTGTTCTCATTAATCATATAGGCCAAGCCCCACCCGCCGTCTACGACCTGACTCCACCCGTACCCATTGAAGTACTCGGAGCTGAGTTGGGAGCTAGAGATGTACCACGTAGAGCTATACCCGTACGCATCGTCCTTGTACAAAGAAGGGAGATCCTCTCCTTCCTTCAGACACTTCTTCAACCCGAAGAGGTGCCTATCCACGCCCCGCCCGTCGCTCGCATCACTGATGTACTTGACATGCGCGTTCAACGCCTCCCTGAACAGCTCCCGCGTTTTCTCAACAGGGGCCTCGGGGTCGGCCATCGCGTTGCAGAAGGCGACGCTCTCGTCGGACACGGAGCGACACGTTTCCGTTCGCCCCTGCTGGAAGCGACGGGTAGAGGCGGACTCGTAGGTGGGGCGGTTCACCCCGTAGAACTTGTGGTAGGCGAGCTGGATGACGAGCTGCACGTAGGCGTCGGGCGAGCACTTGAACTTCTTGATCAGCCCCTTGCCGTAGGATTGGTAGGCTTGGACGCGCAGCTCGTGCGCGGCGATCTGCCCTGCGAAGTGTTTCTGGGCGTCTACGATGTCCTGTTGGAGGTCGGGGGTGAGGGTGAAGCGGAGGGGGGTGGGGGAGGGGAGGGACGACCGGACGGAGGTTCCCTCGAAGGGGAGGGCGTTGGTGAAGATTTGCTGGTTGGCGAAGTCGTTTAGGCGGTGGGTGGGTGTGCCGTCCATCATTGAGTGCTCGCCTGTGAAGCCAGAGGTACCGTTTTCGTTGATGATGAACTGCAGGGGTTTGTCGAACCAGCGGTTTTGCCCGTCGCCGTGCCAGTAGGCGTGGGCGCGGTCTTCGAGGGTGACGGGGGATGCGTCGTCGAGGCAGACGACGAAGGAGGCGGCTTCTATGGCGTCGATGGAGGCAGCGTTCGTGGTCGAGGCGTTGCGTAGCTTTGGGTAGACCTCCGCCCAGACGTCGCGGTTCTGCGAGGTGAGTGCCCCCACGGCGGGCGCCTTCTCAGCTGCGTCGTAGATGCGTTGGAATTGCAGCTCTAACTCTGCGTTTGTGAGCTGCGTCCCGTTGAGCTCGTGGGGGACGAGCCAGAACTGGTTTTTGCGGATGACGAGGATGTTTTGGTTGGACTTGAAGGGGTGCTTGACGGTGGTGTCGGCGGGTTTTTGGGGAACGCGGCAGCAGTTGAACATGTATTCGTAGGAGCTCATGGCCATGGGGAGCTTCTTCATGTACTCTGGTTCGAGGGCGCTGTTGTCAACCAGCTTCTTGAATTCTAGGACAGCCGTGGAGATGGCGGCTGCGCGCTTTACGGGGTTCCTCCTCTTCTTATCGTCGCGGTGGGAGTAGAAGTAGCTGACGTAGGGCACCACAGGGTCGCGGTATGCCATGTAGGCGGCGTCATTCCACCACTCTGCGATCCAATTGCGTATGTTGGGGTCCTCCCTCCGCGCGACCAGGCGCTTCTGGAGGGTCTCACCCGCTCCACCGGGGGCAATGAATTCGTCGACGGCCTTTGTAGTCGCCGCATATTCGGACTGGGAGAGCAGCGGGTGGACGGATTTGAGGTATCGTTTTGCGGTTTCTTCGAGGGTGGGGACGGGCAGACGGGGGAGGGAGTCCTCGAAGCGCAGCATGGCGCCTTTGCTGTGGTCCTCCTTGTAGCCTGCGCACCATCAGCTATGTTTCAGGGCGTATATTGCGACCTGTGAAGATATGGACAAGTGGACAGGTGGACGTGGTAACGAGCATGTGTCAATGCGCCAAATGCCCTCCATTGTGAAGCATGAACCGCAACAAGAAGAAAAAGCCACCTACCCGCCGGCAACGACGACTGCAGCCGTCTCGCAGCCACAGGAGCCATATTCGTAATCTAACACCCTCTCATCAGCTTCTCTTCCCTTCCCCTCCCCATCCCACACAACACACACCTTTGGAATCTGCCTACTAACAAGAGGACGACGGAGCAAAGAGGCAGGACGCGCCCTGGCAGCTGCACCAAACATTTGCGAGGAAGATGGGAGGGAGAAGAGCAACGAACGACTCGGCTGGCTAGATACTTGACTTGCACTCGGCTCGGCGCGTTTCGCTGTTTTGGACGCTGGTCGAGCGAAACTATGGGGACGCTGGCGTGGGCGCCCCGAATGGACCTCGGCATCTGTCGGACATGGTCAGCCACACAGGTGGATGGGGGAGCGCAGGTGACGTATCGTGGCCGGTTGTCCGGGGGGCGAGGAGCCGAGATATCTCTCACGAATTCTTCATCATAGGCAATAAATGAATGTATGTATATATATATATATATATATATATATATGTCTACATAAGTTTTTGCTGGGGAACCTCTGCATAGCGTCTCTCTTCGTAGCAATCACCACTATTCCCCCGGCATCCAGCGCTTCCCCAGATCCCATCTCCACATACATCCCACCTTGTGCGCATGCCGTTAGCACCGCCGCAGCCAGCGAATCGGCACGTGCGCAATAGCCGAGGATCTTTGCTCTTTTGCACAGCGAGAGGAGGCTCTGCGGGAGGCTCTGCCGTAAGAGTCGCAAGTAAGCTGTGCATGTGCTCTCGGGGATGCATTTCTGCGTTAGTCTAGGGATGTGATTTGCCGCGGGAGAGTGGTGGACAGCTTTGGGAGGAGGCTTGGCGTGAAGAGCTGCGCTGGATGAGGAGTGCATGAGCAAGCGCCCTTCTCTATTTTGCATGGATGGGATCTTGTTCTGGTGACACGTTGTGCGTTTAGCGTACGTTCTTGGTGAAGAGGAGCGATGGTGGAACATGATCTGGTCATATTGATACTGGGTTCTGGGGTCTAGGTCATCTAAGGGATGAGTTATGAGCGTTCCAACATGCTCCTTATGCTATAAGATCTTACTACTGCACTTATGTTGTTTGTGTTTTTCTATGCGCTTTTTACAGCAACTATGTCGCGTGCTATTTATCATTTATTCACTGGTGCTACAATCCGGTTAAGCCCTTTACGACGTATATAGAGTAAACGGGTTGTGCGCATGTTCGTCCTCGGTTGGGCCCTGAATTGTTTCGTCTTCGGTTGTACCCCAGGAATACTAAATTGTTGCGCGGTATGTTGAGCACCCTCTTCTCATGTGCCGACAATTAGTCGACTGGTACTCTGATATATGGGTTGGGGAGGCAGCCCTGCGATCCGTGGGTCTCTTTCGTCGTGTCCCTTCCGGTAGATTGTATGTTGTGCGTGATGGGAGGAGTCCTCCTGTGTGATTGTTTTTGAACTTGGTCGAATTCATCTGTGATGGTGGTTGGGTACATCCGTCATTGAGGAGACATCTCACATCAGTGTTCCACGCCGCAGCAAAGAGTCTGGACACAGCTACGTCCCTTCATCACCTCGCAGCCACCCTCTTCGTCTTCGCCTTCATCTTCGACCTTCCCTTCTTTTGACTAAGCCCCGCTCCCCCCTCACCCCATAGCGACTTTTCTCTCTCCCGCTCACACTGACACATCCGCCTACCCGCCCCGCTCTCTTCCCCATGCACTTCCTCACAATCCTCACAACACCGCACTCCACCCTTCTCTTCACACCCTTCACAAACCACAAGCTCCAAATGACAACCCTCCACCCCGCACTCTCTCAACCTCCGTTCCCCCACCCCGCACCCATGGCACTCACTCACTGTCACCGCCCCGCCCACCGCCCCCCTCCCATCAAACACATAATTTGTCCCCTTAAAAAAACCCTCCCCTTCCTTCTTCCTTCCCGCTCTAACCTCCTCCTCCATCCACGCCAAATACGCCACTATCCCACCCTCAAGCGTATACACCGGTGTCTCTCCGCCCTCCCCATGCAAAGCCTCCTGCATCCACCTCGCCCCCTTCTCGCACCTAATCCCCCCGTACAATACGTCGCCACGCCCCCGGCTGCTTAAACATCTCTTTCCCCAACACATGTCTCTCCACGTACGCAGGCCACTGGCTGAATCGCCTCACAGCCGGTCGAATAGCAGGCGCGTTTCCTTTCGAAACGAAATACCCAATGCGAGACTCGTAGTGATTGCGAACATCGAGGAGTGGTACATCTCCTTCTTCGCAGAGGGCGTGAAAAGCTGCAGGTGGTAAGGAGATCACGTTCCCCCAGGATGCAGGCGCATAATCCGTTATTCCCAGCGGCGTAATCTCAGCCGTGACCCGGATCGATGCTCCGCCTGGAAACGCACACGCACATCCTGGGGTTGGTTTGAAGAATGCATCTTGCGCTTCAGGCGTCGATAGAGGGAGACCAGCAAATGACCAGTGTGAGGTGCAGGCTTTGATGTATTCTTTTATCGCGGGTGTGGTGCCGCCAAGCGTGATGTTGAAGCCTTCAGATGCGAGGCGAAATTTTCCGGTTAGGGAGAGGGAGGTGGCGAGGGTGCGGTGGAAGGAGGCGAGGGAGTTGGGGTCTTGGGTTAGGGGGGTGTGTGAAGGGGGAAGAACGGGGTCGTTGGCAAAGTAGCGGTAGAAGAGGAGGACGCTGCCGCCGGAGGTTTGGGCGGCGCAGGTGCAGGTGTAGGGGAGAGAGGTGGATGTTTTGGGGAGAGATGTGGTGCTAGGCATTTTGTGGGGGCTTGGATGATTGGTTGCCGCCATGGTGAGGGTTCTTGAGGGAGTGAATTATAGTGTGGTGATTCGTGGGGCTAGCCTAAAGGGGTTAGGGCGAGCAAGATGCAGTAGATGCCGTCGGAGCATTCGATTGGTATGTGGTGCAGACGGAAAGCATATCTGCTGTGGTGTGAAGACACATTTGAGGAAATCTTGTCAAGGCTTATAGAGTGGAGGAATTTGAGCAGGTGAAGGGTGGTGAGAAAGGAGATCTGGATAGACTAGGATAGGCAGAGGGAGACTAATTTGTATAAAGACAAGAGAGGAAAGGGCTTAGAGGATATAGCAATGATAAGATGATATCTAATAATAAACAATCATCGTAGTAAAGTGCATGGCTTATAAATCGATCTAATTTAGGAGCCTATCTACACAGCACTACCTTCGAAGACCTTATGCTTATATGCGGTGTCGATTAATTTCCAAACCATAATTGAACATGTGTCCCTTGAGTCCAAGCTGACTTACATAAATAGTTTGTGTTACGTCCCTTGCGCCACCTTCAATGCCCGCTCCACCTTCCACTGCGGTGCCACTGCTTTTCGAACAGTGTATTTGCCACCAAAAGTCGGATAGTATTCAACCGCATGCCATTCGCGGAAACTTGACCGGGATTCAAACCTTGCAGCACGCTCATTCCTGAGACTTCGCGCAAAGTTTTCGTGGCGTAAGACATCCGTCTTTGCACATACTTCGCTGCCCTTGACTAGTCGTACCATCCCAACACTGCCGCTATCGATCGATGCTGTTAAAAGTGAGGTACCGCAACCCAACGACACAACAATATCAGCAAACCCTTCAAGGCTGAGATCAAAAATCTGCAAAAGGTACTGAACCATATCTACATGTCCTTTGAGAACGGCCCCGAGAATTGCAAGATAAACCCTCGGTCCAAGAGTGTATTCTTCCCGGTGGATCGAAAGCTCATAAGCCACAAGATCAATTGATCCTCGCAAGACACCCGGTGTGAATGATCTGACTCCTACCAACGGAATGTCTCGCTCCGTCAGCATTCGTGTCGTTTGAGCGGAAAGTGTGTAAGAGCATGTCGACATCGCCCAACTAATCATGTCGCTCTCTTTTTCGCTAATAAGAGCTTTTACTACGTCGAGATCAAGGAATTTTGCGCACGCATTGATGTCGTCGGATACGAGTATGTTGCCGAACATTTTCCCCATTAACAACTCGCCAACCTCTCTTTCTTTAATAACAGCGTATGCTTCCCCAGCATTGGCGATGATGGTTTCAACCAACTCTTTCCTTTTGCATTTCAGCGCTTTCGCAAAGATGAGGTTGACGTTCTCGGCGTGTAGGCGATTTTCGGGTATTCCTCTGAAGTAATGTGTAACTACATCGATGGATAGGTGCAGGTCGCCATGTTCAGCGATCCAACTTAGGAACGGTTCCAGTAAGGATCTTGATAACGTTAGTCGCTGTCATACGCGAAGCCTGGCGATTCAGACTGATGGAAGCTTCATGCGCCTACCGTGAAATGGAAGGGTTAAAAACCAATTCAAAGCTTTTGCTGTTGAAATTCTCACGCCATTCCCGGACCGTCTGCTTCAAGTCTTCCCCCTGGTAAGCCGCTGCAAAAAAGTGTGCGATAACGTCCTGCTGATTGACCTGACACGCAACGTTCAATACCCTTTGACCTGTGTACGGGCATACAAAATTGCGTAAAATGCGAGACTGGGAGTCGCCTCGAAGAATCAGCCGCGACGCGATGTCTCCTCGCCGTAAATATGTAGCGACCACAGCCGCCGTGAGCGTTACATACTCCGACGGATTGCAATACCGTTCTGAGAAGAAGTATTCAAGACTCTCTACGCCACTTGCAGCCAACACATTGCAAGTATCTTCTATCCATCTATCCAGAGATGGCGGTTCAGTGGTGGCAGACCGCTCCTCTTGCTCACACGCTCGCAGGTGGTCCGCGACGGCGTGAATATACCGGTAGAAGAAGAAGCGTTGCGCGTTCGGTGCTTTGATCAATTGTCGAAGAACACGAGTTTTGAAGTCCCCTGAGGCACAAGACGGAGATTTATAACTTTTGCAGCACGCTGTTTCATTGGATCTGTTGTCTCCAATTTGCATATTGTTGGACATGCGGAGGCCTTCATGTTGCATTTTGCAGTGCGGAACGCATTCTTTACGGGCGCAGCTTTCGGTTTTCATTTCTTTCCCATCACCCAACAACCATCTAGCAAAGCACTTTGTGGTTTCTTGTTCAAAAAGTTCTGATTGGTATTAGTGCCGATGCACATAGGAAGAGCGCACACGTATGATCCCGATTCCCCACTTACTATTGACCTCTCTCAGTCTGATGAACGACGATATTTTCGGGTCCTGAACAGCCCAGTAGATGATGTTGCAAACGAGCTCGGTCGGCAATTTATCGAAACCCATATCCTGTTAGCAAACGCGTTTGTGCTTCGTCAAGTGTTTTTTTTTTTTTTTTTTTTGGCGAGATATTTTGACGTCGAGTTGAATTACAGCCGAATTGATAAGATCGAGAACTCTGACGAAGAAACGTGGCGATTCCTCAAATAGAGCAAACGGAGGTAGCTTTTACACTCACTGTACTTTAATAATACATGCAAGAGTTATGTTTGAGTCTGTTTTGATATTTGGTGATGCGAAGAGGAGCAGAGACATATTTGTCTAGGCAGAAACCATAGCGACCCAAATCCTTAGGCTGACACAGCCTCGAAGCCGCGAAAGGTTCCGATCCTCCATTTGGTGCATCGACCTGCATTTCATACATTACCTGAGAACTGATTTCCAAAAGGGAAAAAGAAGATGATATTGTAGAAAGTCCCAACAAGAAGGCTTGTGCTGGCCCCGCCCGGGCGGGGCCCCGTGGCCTATATCACGTGACAAGGCACAAGTCACAAACCTACTCTACCTTGGAACATTGGAACCTTGAAACTCCGGACCCTGGGATCCGGAATCTCAATTTCTGCTGCATACCCGTTTTTGTCAGATCCTTCAAGAAACATCCTTCAAGAACAATCAAGTGTCGAAATATTCTACCCGTCAAAGAAACAATAATATTTAAAGGAACAAAAGACGACATCGTACTGCAAACACTCCATGGATTCATTCTGAGTAGATTACATAGACTTTTCAGCACTATAATATTGATCGGGAGGGACATCACAGTCTTTTTGACGAGAGTGTGAATTTTTTACAATGAGGAAGAATTGGGTCGTGTGCGATGATTTCATCGATGCCCAGATCTGCAGTTCAGCGGATACATTCAAAGTAGGTGCGTACCTTGCATAGAGGCTTCCCAGATTTTCTAAGAGCAAGTTCACTGCCATGGGCCCGGGCATACATGCTACGCGTGGCTTGCAGCCGCGAATTGCACAAGTTCCGGGACCGGCAATTCAAACAATCGGAGTTCCCGGGCACCTCATTTAGGCGCCATGTGTTGTTTCTCCAATAGAAATGGAATGATATTCAGGACCCAGGGTGCCTACGCTAGTGCGAGCAGTACCTCGCCAGCCCCACCGGGTGGTCGGAGTTAAGTAGTGGGGAGCTGCAGCTTCGCACCTTCTTCTTGCAACTCGCAACCGTACTTGGGTAGATACATGAGACATCAACGATAGAAGCCTGTTTTGTTTCCGTTTTCTTACCAGTTATCCCCTTGCATAACATCGGGTTTGGTATCTATATGTGTTCATGGGGACCGTTTGCGACAACCGCATGGAACAGGCCCCACATGTTTAGTATAGCACTCACGCCGTACTTCATATGAATCAATAACATCGGAAGAAATTCATCATCTGGGCCAGCGAAAAGATGCATGGCGAGCTTAGCTACCGGCTTGGTAGCGATACTTTAGGGAATCGGAGGGCTCTTTACGTTCACGCGAGGGCTCGCGTACACCTTTAGGCATGTCCTGACCGAGGAACCGCATCTTGTTATCTTTTTGCTGTCCTATTATTGGAACTGATGTTTCCTTACACGTTACCCATAGCTTTTTAAAACTCCTGTCTTGTATTGTTTAAGAATCGAGAGACTGGCCATTACGTCCCCCGCAAACTCCTTGATTTGGGTCACCATGCGGTGCGATTTCCTTCTCCTTGCGGGAGCTTTGGGCTTTTCAGCAGTCTCTGCAACCAGTCATTTGGATCTTCACGAACCACGCGCTCCATTAAAGTTGACCCCCGCCTCTTTCCAACGTCTGCATCAAAGAAATGCCACCACACCAAATTCTTTTACGCACCTCTTAGCCCTCCGTCAAGCGGATGGTCGATGTGGCCCCGAGGGTGGGAACCAAAGATGTACGAATAACCAATGCTGCTCATCGTACGGATGGTGTGGCACTGGCTTTGATTATTGCAATGCACTCGTGGGATGTCAGCCACAATATGGACGTTGCGGCGATGCACCCATTGAAACCCCTACACCAACACCAACACCCACGCCGACGCCGACGCCGACGCCGACTCCCTCTCCATCTACATCCTCAACTTCCTCCAGCATTTCTTCTTCTGCCGTCTCTTCCAGCTCAACTGTCTCTCCACCATTGCCATCTGGTACATTGATTGTTTCCACAAACGGCCTTTGTGGTAACTCGACTACGTGCGCTGGCTCTACATTCGGAAACTGCTGCTCAGAGTGGTATTGGTGTGGCAGTGGACTGGACTATTGTGGCACAGGATGCCGCTCGGGCTTCGGCGCTTGCGGTAATTTGCCGCCCATCCCGTCCTCTTCATCGTCTTCCGCTCCGATACCTTCGACGTCGAGCTCATCTACTCTCGTTCCTACGCCAACACCAACACCGACACCGACGCCAACGCCTAGCCCGAGTTCTAGCTCGACGTCAAGCTCCGCGGCACCTACTCCGACAGTACCAATCAGTACGGATGGACAATGTGGAAACGGATTCAGTTGTACGGGTAGCACGTTTGGAAGGTGTTGCTCAAGTTATGGGTGGTGCGGCAATCAGGACGATTATTGCCGGCCAATATATGGCTGTCAGCCTCAGTGGGGGCAGTGTGGAGCTTAGTGACGCCCTTTCGCTGTAAAGAAGAGATTCTTATAGAGGGTTGGGGACGATGTAAGTATGCAAAGACTCCTCTCACGACTTTCCACACATCTTGTGTTTTCGCTTTCTGATCGTCCATGTATATAGGTTAGCAGTGGAACGTATAAGGGTTAGTTGCAGGAAAAAGTGGTATTACTTTACGGCTAGATAGAAGAAAGTCTCGAGATACTATTGTCTTTCTGCTCCGCCATGATGATTCGCATTTTACCGAGTGGAATCATGACTGACCAATGTCCACAGAAAGTGTGCTTAAGTCGAATTGAGTGGTTTTTCATTACTCTATGTCTATTTCACGGACTTTCGTGAGATGAAAAGACTACCTGACAAAAGTATGAACAACAGAGGTGGTCTAACGTTGATTCTTTCCTATATCACTCGTACGATTAGTCTTCCGGAGGCTAACGGAAGAGCAAAGAGCTAAATCTGGAGACTCTGGTTTGCCAGCCAACCGGAATTCGAGAACTGCGTAGCCCACTGACCAGGTGGGCTGCCTCACTCTAGCCTTTGGCCACTGCAGGAACCAGACCACAATGCTTTCCCACGTGACTAGACGGAGAAACAATATTCGGCACAAAATAACACATGAATTCGTGTACTGTGCTCTTCATGAGGAGCTTCGCGATGCTGTTTATCAGATTTATCTCGTCAATACCTCCAAGTTACGACGCTCAGACCTGGGGCCCTTCATCTCACGGACCCCAATGCGTTTCTATGCCCTGGTCAAGGCGATGAGAAGTCCATCGATCACTGGGGTTCCGCGAGCGAAGCTACAAAAACATATGCCTTACCTACAAACAATGAAACTACGGATCTTTAGAAATGTGCTTCCAGACAGGCGAAAGAAAATGCAGTTTGGATGGATCTATACATACTGCAGGAAGTTGGCACGATCTTACTATCTAGCTGCGGAATTGGCTCCCGAAGGAGGGAACGAGAAGAGCCGTAGGACCCAAATGGTCTGAAGAGGAAAAGGATATGTTGTGGGTAAGACCATAAGATCCGGGACAGATTTAAAAGACTCCGCTTCAATGTTACTCAAGACACATAGACCAACCTCTGGTCCCCGGGGCTCTAGACTTCTTTGGTTCGTTGCTTAGCAGCGGGTAACAACATTGAAGTCAGAAGCTTCTTCCGATCTTGCACCACGTCCAAGATATGCTGAAAATATGAGAATTAGTACCGACACTGCGGTGCAAGATGCACACTTAAGATCCAGTTCTCACCTCTTCGATAGTGTCTTCCATAATATACTTGATTGTTGTCACCGGTCGAGTTTGACCAATTCGGTGTATCCGGGCCATGGCCTGCTCTTCGACTGTGGGGTTCCACTGTGGCTCTAATAGATATGCACGGGTAGCAGCCGTCAGGTCTATACTGCAAAAACTGTCAGGGACAAGCCAAATAGCAGAGCAACATGTACATACCCGACTGCGCCACAAGATGTAGTAATCAGCATCACTTTTACATTCGGATTGTTTCTATACTTCTCCAAAAGCTGATTGCGACTGCTTGAAGGGACTTTGCCGTCAATGCGTACATACTCGATTTCTGCGTACCTGAGTGCGCGCTCGACCATGTCTAAGCTTGAAGTCCAAAAGGAGAAGACGACACTAAACCCAGGTCAGCTGCATACGTTGCTACATATAACATCTTGTACAGCAACCCACCTTTTCTCATTGAGATGATCCACAATATCCAACAAAAGTGCCTTGATCTTTGTTGAAAAATAAGTGCACAATCTGGTTTTGGGTGTAGAGAAAGAATTGCCGCTCAGTGGAGTTGATTCTGAGGTTAAATGCTCAACTGGGATCGGCTGCAGAGTGCATTCGTTCTTCGATGCTCCACATTCGCAGGGCTTAGGTGTTAGGAGCTCAAAGAGCTTCGCACAACTGGCGCAGAATAGTTTATAACAGATGGAATAGTAGGCTACCTCTGTAGACTCGTCATCTGGCTGGGCTTTGTTTTGATCCGGATCAAATATGGCTAGACAATGTTGACATGAACCGTCACCCATGAGTAGCCTGGTGCTCAAAGCTTGAAGCCCCGAATCATCAGCGAATATGGTGGACAGGCTGAAGACAGGGCTAGATAGAGCGGCATCAGTTCCTAGATTGCAGACCGAACGCAGCAAGTGAATTTGTTGTAGCGCGCTCAACCAAGCAGATCCAGAAATGTCTGTCTTGGCAACTTCGTTCTCGGGCATTGTTGATGCAGGTCTTTCTACTCTGTGATAATGAGCTTGTTCCTGTGCTGTGAAGCGCAGCCGGATTATCTTCTCTGACTTCGGAGGCAGTATAATTCTTGTGGTGGCCTTTGTACGACGAATCATGGTGCATGAGAGCAATCTCGTCAACCTCTCAACAGACTCCTCTAACGTTCTGTTCACGGTTAATCCTATCACATCTTCTTCAAATGCTCTAGCGTTGTTATACGGCTGAAATTGTAGAAATTTGAAGAGTCCTAGCAGATCTTGTAGGCTGTTTTGGAGTGGGGTCCCCGAAATAGCCCACCGCGAAACCGCAGTCAGCGAACCGATCCCCTTTGCGGTTGAGGTTTTCCAGTTACGGATTATGTGAGCTTTGGTACATTAGTAGGTCTCCAAATTAGAATGATGGGTCTCACCTTCGTCCAAAATTATACGCCTCCATTTGATGCAAGCTAAAGTGCCACTGCTGCCCTTGGCGCGACGGTACTCTGCTTCTACTGTCTGATAGGTAGTTAGGATGATATCGGGAAGTTTCGCTCTTCGTTCAAAATACATGCGGTCTTTGCCTTGGTGCTTAGCCCATGTCAAACGTCCCGCTTTTACGTGCCTATACAGCTGTCAGATCTGAGTCTATTTTTGTCGCATAATCCTAACTTACCGTTGCAGTTGGGATTCCCACCCAGAAACCACTGTGGAGATTAGAAAATAAAAAACTTTAGTGGAAACATATTTCTACCGTTATGAGGCACAATGACAAGGGTAGGATGAGCCGCCACGATATTTCTCATACGTTTTGTTGGGTGATTACGTCTCGATTGGACATGCTTATCGCTGGCGATTAAAGCGATGATACTAAGAGTTTTGCCCAAGCCCATTTCGTCAGCCAGGATACCACCTCTCCAAATCGGTGGTTTCGAAGCTGATTCTTGATCTGTAATAGTATTAAGAAAACTGAAGCGTCAGTATTATACGTAAAAGTGGAACGTGAATACCTACACTCGTGTGTTATCAGGATTGCTTCTCGCCCGCCAAATCCCGTAATCAACATCGGTCGATCCTAGGCCCAGCTCTCTTCTGCGAAAGAACGAGAGTGCTTCTTTCTGGTGTCTGCACGTCTCATTAATATAATACCACTGTTCATGATATGAGACTTACAGCTGAAGTTCAGTAATCAGCGCAGAAGGCGTTCCAGCCGGTTCCAAAGTTTCTAAAGTATTAAAATTCGCCACTGCATCTATTGCAGCCTTTGTGAATGTTTCTATCAGGGGATTTCTCGTGTCTTGTATGTCGTATGTCATAGGTGGGTCATCGAACATTGATGACAGGCGATGGGGATTGATATATGGCACATTATGGTCGCAATCGTCTGGATCCTGGAGGTTATATCCATATTGTTCCATGTAAAAACCAAAAGCATCAGCGGATTGCTTTTTGCCATAGAATATCACATCTAACAGACATTCCTTGTTCCTCGCCTGCACACCAGTGTCACTCAAGGACAGGGAGAGTTGGCACTCAATATTCTCATTTCTAAGCTTCTCCAGCATGTCAAATATCTCATCTGATAGGCTACCAGCAATTTGGTAGTCATTCCTGCGACGAAGTGTCCGGCCTTTGTGAACGTTAACGCGAGTGACATCGTAGGGCTCGAGGGTGGTCGAATGCGGATGAGTCAGTACTGGTAGTCCAACAATCTGAGTCGCAGTCAGTGCCTCTGATATTCGGTAGTGTGACGAGCATCGCACCATGCCATAGCACACAGTCTCTCCGTTTGCGCACTGCACGTTGTTTAACGCCAAGGGTGGTGGAAGTCCACGCGTACCAAGGTCATCAAGACGGCGCCTCTTTCTTGATCGGTCGGAGCACGAGTCAGCTATATCGTGAATAAGAGACGGTCGCATGGCTTTGTGAAGAGGTTGGTGGTGATGTGATGTTTTTAAGGTGGGGTGCGAGCGATTGTGGGGGCGAAATGCACGATGCGGCACCCACACGTGCCTTCATATGTAAGCGTTACAAGGCTGAGTACTGACAGGCAGCCGAGCCCAGGTCACAGTCTAAGCAATCACTGAGGATTTGTTTCCGAAGGTCATAAAGCAGAATGAGTTGGGACACGATATATTCTCAGTGAACATGTCATCGCCCTACCCCGCGTCTACCGGCCCGCCCCGTGTTCAGCCAACCAACACCTCCAGCTCAGCTCTCGTTACCATCCAGCAAGCCTTTGAGCGCTTTTCAGCTACAGTGGATCCCGATGACCGTCGTCAGTTTCAAGACACAGGCCTTAAAGATGTTCGAGATGCTGCACTTCAGATCGAGCGAGACCTTGCGGCCCGTCGGTCGCTAAAGAACATGCGGCGTCTGTTTCCTTTTCTCCAGGGGTTGGAACATTACTCAAAAACAATTGAAGTTCTTTGTAATGGAACCCCTTACCTACCATGGATATGGGTGAGTGTTTTCGAAGGCGCAAAGAGCTGGTGCTGACATCAGATAAGGCTCCCGTGAAGCTCATACTGCAAGTAAGTTCACGCGCCAGCACAGGTCCCGAGCTAGCCAACAAGATCGCACTACTGATATGTTTGACTCAGGTAACATCCGATCACTTGAGTGCTTTTGAAAAACTCATAGAAGCCTATGGAAAGATCGCCGATGCTTTACCACGCTTTGATCGACTCGGTGCAGCTTTGAAAGATGATCACGACTTTCAGGCTGTAGTGGCGCTCATGTATGCCGATATAATCGAGTTTCATCGCAGGGCATATAGGTTTATTCGTAGAAAATGTAAGCCGTTTAGCGACGTGTCTGGATATGCCGACGGAGCTCGCTACTAACCAGCAGTAGCCTGGAAGTTCTTCTTCATGTCGATGTGGGACAACTTCGATAGCCGCTTCAAATCTATCCTGGCCAACTTAGCCTATCATGCAGATCTCATCGACAGAGAAGCAGTTTCCTTTGACATTGTAGCGGCTACAAAACATCGCATAGAGGATTTAGAACGGTTCGAAAAGCAAGAGCGCGAATGGAAACACGCCAAACTGGCCACTACACTATCATGGCTAGGATTTAGTAGTCACGTCGTGGATCACAAATTGGATAGCTTGACGCGGGACTGCTCACCAGGATCGTGCGATTGGTTACTCGAGCATCCCAAAGTCAAACCTTGGCTCCAGTCCAGCAACAAAGGTTCGGTGATGTGGTTGCACGGGAAACCTGGATCCGGTCAGCGCACTATGGCCACTCTGGGAAAGTTTCTAATAACATCGCAGGTAAAAGTGTTCTCAGTGCCACGCTTGTTCAACACCTCGAGGAAACCTCTTCAGATGTGTTCTTCTATTTTTGTGGCTACTCAGACGCCGTTACAGGCAGCTCTGGGTATCTTGTCAGATCTCTTGTCGCTCAGATTGTGCAGGCTCATCCAGATACTGCAATATATGTTGCTGACAATTATCTGAACTCGTATAGAGCAGCGTCTCGGAAAGCATTGAACACATTACTTCCTGAACTGTTGGAAGTTGTTGGTACAACACATCTAGTCATAGATGGCATTGATGAGTGGGATTTGAGAGAACAACAGGCTATTTTGGATGAAATCCTGCCTCTTTCTTTGTCCAATCAACCTGCAAAGGTTTGCAAGATTTTCATATCCAGTCGGGACATGCCCACTATATCACGAATCATGCGCCATAAGAAGTATGCAACGACAGTGCTTGCACTCGAAGAAGAACATGCGTACATTGATCAGTCAATACAAGCATTCATCTCAAAGAAACTAGACGAACCAAGCAATGACCTGCAAGATCTTGACCCTAACGGCTCGACTCTATCGGAAGTTCGTAAGCTACTTGTGGAGAAATCAAATGGTGAGTGTCATCTAGGATCTTTTCAGACAGCAAAGCATATCCTCCGCTAATAATTCAAAGGAATGTTTCTGTGGGTTCGGCTTGTTCTGGAATCACTGGACTCTATATACACGCAAGGAGATCTTCGCGAGATGGTCACTCTCCTGCCATCAGGCCTGACAGACCTGTACGAGCGCATAGTTGGTAGGATCTGCGATCCCCGGAATCATATCCGTCACGCGAGAGCTACCGCAGTCTTTCGTTGGATAGCATATGCTCAGAGGCCTGTCAGGTTGGCTGAACTGCTGCATGGGTTAGCTCTCATGTCCGGACATTCCAAGCCTGGTATTCAGGATGTCCCAGTTCCCGAAATATTAGAGCTTTGTAAGCCTCTCGTAGAGAGACGACCAGATGGTACCGTTGGTTTTGTCCACTTCTCAGTTCAGGAGTGAGTACAAGATATGTTGATAACATGATGAGTTCTTATAATTCGCAGGTACTTCAGATCTGAAACAAGCACCATCTCCAGCTTGACCGACGCTCATCGACTCATATCTCTAGCGTGCATTACGACGCTTTCACAAGGCCTGAGCCTGCTTCATCCAGATATCGATGCATGTACAAGGTCCGTATCCCTCGTGCAGGGTGTCCATGGTATGATGAGGTATGCTCTGCAATTTTGGCCAGATCATGTTCTCTCGTACGCCGCTGACGGTGGAGATTTATCTACCGATGCTGCGCTGATAAAATCTCTCCTCGCACTGTATACATTGCATGAGAAGATCCAGACTGCAACTTACCATACGCAAGATCATGATGACATAGTTGATACGAAACATACAAATACATCTTCAGAACCAGATGATGAGCGATTACAAAAGATTGCACACCTGTCAATCTTCTCGATCATCCGTGACACTTTGCGGCTCCGTCTTACATCCCAGAACCACGATTCGAGTGACGGGAAAGGTACGTTTCATGATTCTCCAGCTGTGTCTCTAATCCGAAACTAAGCTTTTACTGCAGAGATGGAAGCCTTCGTAAAGCAACACGACTTTACATTATTCAGTAGACTCGCAATCGACTTTGAAAGTTGGATTCTTGACTTGCTTTCCCAAACATCTGTCAAGGGAGTTCCAGATCAGGTCCTAGCCAAATTCCAAGCAGCGTTCGAAGGTTCAGCATATCGTTGCCGATACTCATCTTGTTCGGCCCTGCCTAATAGCTTTGCAACGCCTTCATTGCGAGCACAACACGAAACCACGCATTTCCCACGTTTCTATTGTGAGAAAACGTCCTGTCCTTGGAATCGCATTGGGTTTAAAGCTCACAAAGCACTAAAAAGGCATGTCCAGGAACATCATTCACAAAACAAACGTCTTACAGCCTTGGCTGGGATTAGATTTACGTCTGAAGATACATCGTCGGACTCCGTTCGTAAACAGACTAGAACACGACTTGAAGAAGACTGGTCTCCTGTGTTCAGTTACGACAGGCGGAAAAATCCCGAGAGCCTCGCACAGAGTTACTTGGATAAGGTGTCGCCCAACCATGTGCGTCAGGGGCGAGACTGGTTCGCCTTTTTCGAACCTCACCAGCCACGGACCTTGGATATTGAGGTGTTGCATACACTACCTCACGACTACCGAGTTATGAGTGTTAAGTTCAGCCCATGCGGGGAGTATATCGCCACACACTGTATGTTGGAAGTATTCATATTCGCCGTCGAGACTGGCCTAAAAACAGCTCATCTTGTGGCTTATGACAGTGTCATCTGGGACATCTGTTATCGACCGATTATCAATAGCGTTTTTGGTGTAGATGAGAATGGCTGCGTTTTGGTACTGACGTGCTTCTCTCCTGGTACTAGTTCTACTCGTTGACTTTGATAGATTTGGCCCACTCGCGACGGAGGGCTGCATAAGTGGAAAGCTCACGATCGATACATCAACAGCCTGGACGTATCAAACGACGCGAAGATCATCGTCACAGGTTCTGGAGATCATACTATCAAAGTCTGGGGTTATGGAAACTACATGAAGCGGCAAATGTACAGCTTTGATCTTTTTCACGAGGTCACCCAGGTAGCGCTTTCCTCAGACAAACGTCTTGTTGCTGCTTCGTGCTTAGAAAGCGGCGTCAACGTCTGGGGTATCACTCCATCTACAGAGACTAAGAAGCTCTTTAGCTACCGAGGGAGCACACGCTGCATAGCATTCACTCCGTCTGGCTCGCAAATCATATCAGGATCGACAGACGGAACGGTTCGACTTTGGGAACTGGACCCTACAGTAAAACGCACATCAGAAGACGGGGATTTTGGAGGATCATGTGTCCAAATAATCAAAGGCCATGCGGTATAGCGCACACGTTGTTATGGTACAGATTCATCCACTGAAACTTGAATAGGATTCTGTGATTGCCGTAGCGGCTTCACCCGATGATCGTTGGGTGTTCTCTGCAGGAATGGACCGAAGCATGCGAGTTGTCGACGCCGAATCAGGAGCTCTCCAATGCATTATCATCGGCCACAACGCAAACTGTAAGCTGAATTTTAGGTCCGAGACATGAACCCTATCTGACAGTTTTTCCAGTACGTAGAATGCACTGCTCTTTCGATCGAGAGTATCTTGCAACGTCATCAGACGACAACACCGTTCGCATCTGGAGGTACTTACATCTGCATCACGCTCCACAACTCCATACCGATGATCATGCTACAGATACAAACCTTATAAGAAAGTGGCGTCCGAATCCGAACAATGAAACCCTTTTTCTCACTTCCACTCAAGACCCCGTTATACATAGTATCCACATCCTTGCCCACGTCGTTCCCATCGCGTTTGTCTTCGCCTCTTCGAGCAATACCTGCCTACAGTGTTTGACATTTCTTACTTGCGTAAAAATACGACCCAGGCCTCTTGTTCTGCCTCAAGGATCAACGTTAGGACGGTGACATGATTGAGATTAGGTACCTAGGCACCTTGGTAGGTAAATTAGGTACCTTATGGAGGTTATGCGATGTTATAAAATAGTATTAACTATAGATTTGAATTTAAGCCTTATTATGGCGTGTTAATACTACTCTATATTCTATAAGAGATAGGTTATCTAAGAGAAGGCGCGTTGTATCCCGAAGAACAGTTAAGTCTATTTTACAGGAAGCGGCGACCGCCGTAAGGTACGGCTGAAACCACGTGTCGTAGGTCTGACCAAGGCCGTTCAAGGCCGTGAATAGGACCCTTTCTCGGTCAAATGCATATATTTTATCTGGTCCTGAAAGGGGGGGGTTTTTTTTTTCGGATATAAGAAGTCGATGAACCTTTTATATTGTTCACTACACTTTTGCCACTGGTTTACAGATTCGCACTACTTCCTCATCAACACATATACAAAACACCATTCCATACCCCTCTGCGACCCTTTCGATCCTCGCCGGTAAATTTTCACCATGCTTGTGTCATAGAAACCAGGACTCATTCCCACCATCGTGCTCACATTGCGTATGTCTATTTCCCTGCGCACGCAGCGCCCTCGTTAGTAGACAAGTTGGCTTCAACAGGCTGTTTTGCGGCAGTTGGTCCACGGGTGTAATCTAGTAAGGTGATTTTGGGGGAAGGTAGAGTCACTGGCTTAAATCCACATAATGTGATGGAGTCTTTACCAAGATGGCAGGAGTACACTACTGCACAACTATGGTATGATATCAGTTTTTGAATGATAACGTTGTTCATATCCTACCCGCGACAATAGCCACGGCCTGCGGAAAGACGTGATATCGCTCACTTACGCAGCAGCTTCGCTTCGTAACGTACAGCAGCGCTTTTTCAGTCAAGCAACTTTACCAGATCACAACGTCGCATTAAACAAGTCACCATCAAAGAACAGCTACATATCCAACTCCACCCAAAGCTAAGCCCTCAACCCCTCCATCAACGCTCCCTCCTCCCTCTTCCCAATCAACCTAAACGCCCCCTCCCCACCATCTTCTCCCCTCTCTCCCCTCTCATACGCCTCATCGCTCCTATCCAACAACGTCTCAATCTCCCCCTGACTCAGCAACCCCCCCCTCACCCCTAACATCGAACCTCTCCCCATCACTCCTCCTCAACAACTTTTGTAGTTCCTCCAGCTCGGTCCCCGCCTCCGCCTGTCTCCCTCTATCATTCCTCACACCCCCTTGCGGATGACCAATTTTTCCAACCTACGCTTCGCCTCCGCTGACTCGAGGAGTTTTACCTCCACCGTATTGCGCGTGGCGAAGCGGTAGACGACTACGTTCCGCGTTTGACCTATACGATGCGCGCGGTCGATGGCTTGGAGGTCTTGCTGGGGGTTGAAGTCGGAGTCGAAGAGGATGACGGTGTCGGCGGAGGCGAGGTTTATGCCTTGGCCGCCGGCACGGGTGGAAAGGAGGAATACGTTTGCCGCCTTCTTGCCCGACGAGGAGTTGAAGGATTTGATTTGTGCTTGGCGATCTGGTTGCGAGGTTGACCCGTCGATACGAGCGTAGGGGTAGGAGCGGAGATCGAGGTACTCGGAGAGGAGGTCGAGCATGTTTGTGAATTGGGAAAAGATGAGGACTTTGTGGGTGCGGCGGAGCAGTTCGGGGAGGAGGGAGTCGAGGAGGAGCATTTTGCCGGAGGTGGTGACGAGGGATTCGTCGGGGAGTGTTGGTGTGGCGAAGGTTTCGGTGCCGGAGGTTTCGACTTGGAGGAAGGGGTTGAAAAACATGTAGGGGGAGTTGCAGCAGAGGCGGAGCTGCATGTAGGGGTTGCCGAGCTTCTTTTGCTGGAGCTGGCGTTTTGCGAGGTCGAAAGTGGCGGTTTGAATGCGTTCTTCCTCGGCTTCGGAGTCGAGCTCGGAGGGTTCGTCGGATGTGCTAGATGGTGCATTTAGCTCGGCGAAGTATTGTCGGTCACTGACTTCTTCATAGGTTTTTCGTGCTTGACCGCGGCTGCGTCGGGATGATACTGAGGAGGGAGTGCCCTCGCGTGATGTTCTCGCACTCTTGCTAGGTGCGCCGATGTCGTTAGCTAAGGCTTTGCGCTTGAGACTCCCATTGTTGCTACGTATACTGAGAGGCGTGGCTGTGCCGCTACCAGTGCCGATGCTAAGCCGTTCGTACGACTTCTCTTCCAGATACTGGCGGCTCGTGCCGTCAAGAATGGTCTGATAAAGCTCACGCTGCATAGGAGTGAGTGGTGCGAAGAGCACATACTCGCGCTTCTTGGGCATCATGCTTTCCACGTCTGTCTTGACTCTTCGAAGTAAGAAGGGCTTCAAGACAGCGTGCAGCGACTTGACCAGGTACTGCTGCCGCTCTTCGGACAGAAGCTGCTCGTAGCTGTCCTTATTCTTTAGGCCAGAGAAATCGAACCAGCTTTCAAACGTGGAGAGTTTATCGAAAACAGTAGGTAACAGGAAATGAAGTAGCGACCAAAGCTCTGTTAGATTGTTCTGGAGAGGAGTTCCAGTAATGAGGAGACGATTTGCGGATTGGTATAATTGGAGCTCGCGAATAAGTCTGCAATCGAGGTTCTTGATGCGGTGTCCCTCATCAATAATGATAAACTGCCAACCAAATCCAGTCAGAAACTTGCGGTCGTTCATGCAAATCTCGTAACTCGTGATCACGATAGGAAACTGTTCAGTTCCAGGGTGTTTGAGCTGCGTCCTGCGCATCTTCTCGCGCTCCTTCTTGTCGCCATGGTACAGCAACACAGGTATAGTTGGTGTCCATTTTCGGAACTCCTCGACCCAATTGCTCGTAGTGCTGAGTGGTGCGGCGATCAAAAACGGTCCGTATGAACCCATCTCCCACAGATGTGCCAGCAAAGCGATGGTCTGGATCGTCTTACCCAGACCCATCTCGTCGGCTAGAATGCCGTTGATACCATTCTCATACAACGAGAGCATCCACTCGAGGCCCTCGAGCTGGTATGAGCGCATTGTTCCACCAGTTACAAGCTTCGGTTGCCGAGCCGACTTCATGTTCTGGTATCCGACATCACCGGTCTTCACATTGTCCTCGTCCGCAGCTTCCTTCAATGCCTCGGCCACGCTCGCTTCATTGGTGCGGTCTTCGAGATCCGCCCTCTTGAAGAAGCTGGAGATCTTCGCATCCTTGGTCGCGTTCTTCTTGGGTCGTCCGCGACCCTTTTGTGTAGATTTAGCTTCGGGAGTTTGCTCGTTGCGGCCGGTCGAAGCGCGTGTCGCACGACGCTGCGTCTCGGCTGCCTGCTGCTCGGCTTTCTGCTCCCGCTTCGAAGACTGACCATGTGTCTTCGCGTCTTCGGCTTTCTCTTCATCTTCCTGGCGCTGCATCTGAGCTAGCATGACACTGGCATACAGCTTGCTCTTGTTCATCAAGAACTCCAATTGCTGGAATTTCTTATCCAGGACCTCTTTGCCACTCTCAATGTCTGCCTGACGCTCCTTCTCGAGCTCTGCCTCGCGTTTTGCATCTTGTTTCTCGCGCTGTGCTCTCATCCGATCTTCCTCCACCTGGAAGCCGTTCGACACATCGTCGGCTTTGTTCTTGGGCTGGCCATCCATTTCGGCGGGAGGCGGGGAGGATGCGGGCGAAGTCTTTTGCGAAGCGGAATCTGCGATCGAAGAAGATGACATGGTAGAATACAAAGTGAAGAATGTGAATTGCAGATTGTCTTTTACAAAAAGAATGTCTAGCGCCAGGGGAAGGTGCGAGTGGCGATTCGACCACAAAAAGCAACATCGATGACGGCACGAGACGCGGTCGCGACGCGTTCTCACGCGCTAAGCCAGGTGCAGTGGCGCTTTCCATTAGTCTAGCATCTACACCTTCTCGTCCAGCACCAACCTCATGAACACGGTCCCTTCAATGGGATTATCGTAATATTTTTCGACCTCTTTGAATCCGTATCGTGTGTATAGCGCTCGTGCTGCCTTCATACTGGCCAGTGTGTCCAGCAACATGCCGCGGTAGCCCAGTTGTCGCGCTCGCTCAATCGCTGCATCCATCAGTTGCTGCGCAGCGCCCATGCCTCGTGCTTCCGGTATGATGTATAGTCGCTTCAGCTCGCACGTCTTCTCATGAGGTGAGAACGCTCTTATAGCGACACAGCCGATGACCTCGGAGGAAGAATCACGAGCCAGGAGCAATGTCCCTCCCTTTTCGGTTGCGTACTTGCCCGGCAACTGTGACAGCTCGTCGTCGAAGTTCTGGAAAGAGAGGTCAATGTTCAAGGAGTCTGCGTATGCTGCAAATAGAGCTGCTGCCACTTCTTGGTCGCGAGGAAACTCGGCAGGAAGAATGTTGATTGTCGACATGACACGGTTCGATTTCAGTAATTCATCATAGATGGGAAAACTTCCAGTGCGCAGCGATATCGCTGGTCGTTGCGGTTTCCGCTGTTACCCGTCATTAACCCCGATATCGTCTCCACCAACCACTCAACCTTCAAAGGAGGGCCAGTGTTCCATCACGTTTCTGGTTCGTTCCCGAGGTCACCATACACCTGTCTGCCAAATAGATATCCACGAGACATTTCATTGGGCACGTGCACGATCTTGCATACATACTAGACCTCGGGACGAAGTTATGTGTTGGTATCTACCCCGTCCCAGGTTCAGCCGCTCAGGCATATCCGTTTAAACTTACCGCCACCCATCGATACGCACTACTGTTTGATGGCCCGATTTCAAACGCCTCAGATCCTGGGACGATTCAGTGCGGCTACACCCTGTGAGACAGCTGCGACCAACCAATCAGATGCGCCAGTTCTTCCCACTATGTCCCGTTATAGACTAGTCTCTAGCAATGAAACATCAAGCATCCTCACTATACGCATTCGAACAGAGTACCGCTCTTGGTGATACGCATAACACCTAGGAGGGGCTGCGTGTGTTGCTTCAAACTGCTGAATGTCATTCATATGTTCTGCCTGTGTGCCCCGTCTCTTTGTTCCTTTTCTGTCCCCAACTTCGAATTCAATATCTAGAAAAATCACCATGGAGTTTATAAAGAAAAATCAACAGTACCGAGAAGTCTCAGAGCGGGAAGAAGATGGCTTCCATTCAGATACCGAAGTTGAATCTCATCATGATGCCGAAGAAAAGCCATACGATCCTGTCACCATTGAGAAGAAATATGCCACAGCAAGAGTAGAAAAACCCTCAAGACAAAGACGGAGGCGATCGCGAACGAGCCTATTTGTTGCAGAATTCCGTCGCTTTCGCTGGATCATCGACGTGGTTCTCCTAGTTATCAATATCTCTCTATCTATCGTGCTGCTACGAGGTTTCAACCAAGAAAACGCAATGAGCACGATGCAAGTTGGCAGCAGTTTCGAC
The DNA here is from genome assembly GCA_033220655.1 of Pseudopithomyces chartarum. Lineage (NCBI taxonomy): Eukaryota > Fungi > Ascomycota > Dothideomycetes > Pleosporales > Didymosphaeriaceae > Pseudopithomyces > Pseudopithomyces chartarum. Next base: position 1,448,761 of record WVTA01000016.1, read on the forward strand.
GGGACAGGTCCCGACTGTATATCTTCCTCTGCAAAATCAACCATATACTTCACTAATACTCCCTTAGTACCCACCAAGATCGTCAAATTTGCCGCAGACGAAGCCTTCGTCCCCAACGACACCGCCGAATTCTTCTCCGACGCCACCCTCGCAACGTGGAATACCATAATGCCCATAGGCGCTGGATGGGGCGCTCCAACGCAAGACACCTTTTTCACCACATCTATGACGCACCAGCTGCATTGCGTGTTCATGATGGCGCGCATCTACGCTGCACTTTCCGGGAACATGACGGATATGCTTATGAGCGATTACCACAGCCATTATCTCCATTGTGTGGATTATTTGCGGCAGGGAATTATGTGCTCGGCGGATTTGGCGATGGAGCCACATGAGCAGACGGATCCGGACGATAATGGGCCGTTGGATGGGAGTTGGAATGGGCATCATGTTTGTAAGGCGTATGAGCATGTTATTCCGTACCTAGAGGGTGAGTACTATTCGGCATCGGTATAGAAGATGGTGACTAATTGTGTTACAGAGCAAATCGACCAAGGGATAAGAAAAGTCCTTCCGATTGACGACTAGTGTACTGTAGAACTGGCCCGTTTATATATATACCCACCACTAGCTATCCCAGAAAAAAAAACTAAATACATCAGAACACCATATTCCACCTCTTTCCAACCCATCAACCCCACATATCCTACCTACTTCCCCCCGCCAATTTCCACGCCTCCTCCAACCCCATCACCCCCACCTCCGGGAAAACATCGTTCAACCTGATCCCCTCCCCCACAAACAACCCCTCCTCCATCCACAACCCATACGTAGCAAACACCCCCTGCACGATCTCAAACCCCTTTTCCCTCCCCCCAAACTCCCCATACACCCTCTCATGCCCCGGCAACTCCGTCACCCTCCCACCCTTCATCTTCTCCACCGAATCATACGCTACCTGGAACTTAACTCCCTTCCCCTTTTCCGCCGCGGCGAGGATCTCGTTCCAGGAGCGGACGTCGCCTTGTATGAGGTAGTGCTGTTCCCAGGTGGGGAGGGAGAGGAGGGGGGGGATGAAAGCCGCGATGTTGTGCGTGTATGTGAGGGTTATTTTGGAGGTGCCGTCGCCCGGGAGAGCGGCGGTGTTGTGGGCGATGTCGAGCATGAGGGGGAGGACGGTTACGTGGGAGGGGAGGTTGGAGACGACGTTTTCCATGAAGAGCCCGGGGGTGATGGCGGTCCATTCTAGACCGCTTTCGCGGAGTTTGGCCAACGCTTCGAGGCGGGATGCTGCTAGGGGGAAGGATTGGAAGCGGGGTCTGGAAGCGGGTGTTAGTGGGGTGGAAAGGGGCGGAGAGAGGTACGTACTCGTCTTTGAACTCGATGGCGGACCAGGCGTTGGGGATGAAGCGCTTTGTAGGCGGCGAGGCATCTGCTGCGGCGATCATGTTGAATTCGGGGGTGGGGTCCGAGAGGGAGTTTGCGGTTGAGATGAGGACTTCTACTTTGTTTGAGTCGAGGAGGGTGGTTAGGGAGGGGACGCTGGTGTAGTCTGCGGCGAGAATGCGGACGCCCAGTTCGGCTGAGAGGGTAGGGTTTTCCTTGATAGATGTTAGGCTGAAGGTAGTGATTGTTTGAAGAATGAAAGTACCTTGCGAGATAGGATTAAGACTTCATACCGCCCATCTTTCTTCAAGGCTTCTACGATTGCGCGGCCGAGGCCTGTGGATCCGCCTGCGATGGCGACGGTGGTAGACATATTCGATCTGCGTAGTGATGTCTGGTATATATCTATCTGAAGATACAATACGAGGCAGTGGGGGTCCGCGTCGAAATATATATGTAGGTATGTCGATCTGATAAGCACTGCAAGTCCTTCTTGCATACACCCACTTCCCCTCCCTCCCGAGCACAACCTCCCCTTAAATACCACACTCCCAACACCTACCTCGGCCACCGAGGTCGTATTCGTCCGGCCCCCATGTTGCTTACATATGAAGAATGTCTTACGTGCGTGACCGCAGGTGTGGGTAATGTCACTTGTGGGGTCGGACGAAATGTAGCGCGTATATGCATGTGCACATACCCCACCCTGCATGCCCGCATGCATACATATATGCACATACATACACAGTTACGCTCGCTCGTACCTCTGTAAATGCAACTCAATCCTGCCCCACACCCCATCCCACGGCGCAGCGAGATGCTTTCCCAAAAGCCTTGTGGAATTTCCCACGCGTACAGCCCTGTTTCTCATTGGTAGACTAGCTGGTGGGGAATCCGCGCTAGGAAATCCTATTGCGCAATTCCTGGGCTGCGAACCCTTTATCAAGGGAAGAAGTACCACCCACTTTACTGTTGATTCAACAGAGAGAAAAGACCGCTACAAAGATACATATATATATAATCTCCACTCCTTGGAAAAATAAATATACATATATATATATATATTTGTTGCCGCCACAATATGTCTTCTTTCACCAACAAAGTCGTCATCGTCACGGGATGCTCGTCTGGCATCGGCCTCGCTACCACGCAATTGTTTCTCGAGCGCGGCGCGAAGGTGTTCGGTATCGATGTTGCGGAGTTCAAGGGGGAGGGCGTGAGCGAGTTGCCGTTTGAGTTCCATCAGGCGGATTTGGTGAAGACGGAAGCGGCGGGAGAGGCGGTTGCGAGATGTGAGTGTTGGAATTCCTCGAGCTATACATATATACAAGTGTATACATGTGTATATATTGGTGAGAGGCGAATGGTTTGCTGATATGATCCAGGTACCGCCATCTTCGGCCCTCAAGTCGACATCCTCATCAACTGCGCCGGCATCTCAGATGGCTGGTCGAGCGCAGATACGCTCAAGGACTCGGAGTGGGAGCGCGTCATGGCGATTAATCTCACGGTGCCAGTGCGCCTGATGACTGCCGTGCTGCCGTTGATGAAAGAGCAGAAGAAGGGTGCGATTGTTAATGTGGCGAGTAAGGCGGCAGTTAGCGGTGCGGCGGCGGGCATCGCATATACGGCGTCGAAACATGGGCTTGTGAGTTATATCCATTTATTCGTGGTGATTGTTGTGTTGGGAAGCTTGAAACTAACGAGGTGAAGGTTGGCGCAACAAAGAACGTGGCGTGGCGCTTTCACAACGATAATATTAGGTGTAATGCTGTGCTTCCGGGCGGTAAGTTGATATCTTCTTTCTACCTGAAATAAGGGCTCTAATCGGTACAGGCGTTGCGACAAATATCCAGCACTCTGTTGACATGGATTGCTTCGACCCGGCTGGCTTCGGTGCCTTCTTGTACGTATACTCTCTATTCAGAAACACCGAGTTTTGGTAACGCAGCTAACGATATATATCTAGTCCCAACATCCAGATGCATGTCGCAAAGAATGAACAGGGTCAACCAGTACCCGTGGTGACGCCGCGAGATATTGCCCAGGGAATTGCGTATCTGGCGTCGGACGAGGCGCGGATGGTGAACGGGGCGTTGTTACCGATTGATGCCGCGTGGTCAACTTTGTAGGTTGCAGTTGTAGGCAAGGGGAAGGAGACAGTTGAAGAAGCGAGATGTTATCTCGGAAATTAGTCAAAGCTTGTAAATATAATCAGAAATCTCGTGAACCTGTCAATTGGATACGCAGACAGTACATACCGATATATATTCCAATCGATCTACCCCCACATGCGTCCTGTGTGATGTCTTCCCACTCTTACTTGTCCTTTTTCCCACTTACACTCACTGGCGTACGATAAGGCGCTGTCTCCGGCTTTGACGCACGCTCCAGAGCGATGAGCTGCAACTTGTTGGCAATAATGCTGCAGCAAATCCAGAGAATGAATCCAGAGAGCCAGAGCAAAGGGTTATTTTTTATGGATGACGTGAACGTGAAGGGTTCGCGGGAGGTTAATGTCGTGGGTGAGATGGAGTGGGACATTTTGGTTTTGTGGGGTTACAGCGGGGAGGTAAAGTAATGGGGTCAGCGACGACGTGAAATAATGGGGATAGTTAACGAGATTATACTGAGGAAAAAGGTAGCAGATATAGATCGACGAGGGAGGATTAGGTAGCATAGCTAGATTTGGATAAGGAGGTATGATATGCTATACAGTATGAAGGCTGCATGTACCCATCTATGTCGCGGCAACACCAGCACTACCAAATATTTTCGAGTCAGGGAGATATCCCGTTCTTCGGATTTCGGATTGTGCACTAATTCCACGACTTCCTTGCTCGATATCTCTCAAGCCTCGCATTCATAGTCGATTTAGGAAATTTAGATCTGTTGGCTTTCGCCCGATGGGTTTTTGTTCAATGCGTCTTAGTCAGATGCGGGACGTAGTAGGTGACCGTGTCTTCGAGTATGTTATATCGACCAATGAGGAAAGACTTAAAGGATGTCGATTGTAGGGCTACCTGCACTAGCGAGGAGCACTAACGATCTGGGTCAATTGAACCTTGTTGTTACTCGCGCGAGAATCTTGGGGGTTTCCTAGGCGCATTCATCGCGAGAGATAGAAAGTTCCGTGGTGAAAAAGAGCATCAAAGCCGGAAGTTGAAGGAGCAATGGCAATAATGGAAAATTAATCATGCAAGTGAGATTTAGGTATATATACGAATACAGACGGTACAAAGTGCTTAGATTCCGTCCTTGAGATGTTTTCACATGTGGGACACTACAAAATGGATAACAAGAGACATTAAATTAGACGGTAGTGCCAGTGACACATGTGAATCAGAACAGTTGAGTCATTGCGTTCATCAATACCCCTATTGAACATGACAACTGTGTAAACTTACAAACCGGTGCATAATAGCAGTTGTATCGATTTGATTCCCGGATGAACGTAGTGAGTGACTCAATTCATGTAGCGAGGGACCTGACCAGAGCATGTTAGCGGCAGTGGAATAGAAATAGAAATAGCACGCAACAGATTCATCAATGAGGGCGCAGAGAGGTTGGATGTATAATCGAATAGACATTCTACATGACTAAAAACCTTGACCTCAAAAACATCACCTATCAAAAACTCCCCGAGCAGATGACTAGAACCGATGCGCTCCCACCGCTTAATTCCATTGGATTGCATCCTTCCAGTTCTTTCGATCAAGAGAATGTAATGTCGCCTTTCCACATACTTCAGAGTGCCTATCTGAACGCCCAGAACCACGCAAGCGTCCTTGAAAGAAGCTGACCCGTGTCGAGTGTCGCCAATGAAACGGAGTTTCTCCTTTTCTGCCCGACTGCAATCGTATTGACTTGCTTCATCACTCAGCGCATACTCCCCGTCGAAGCCTCCTTGTGACCATGGCATCCGAACATCCTTCCAATCGTAGCGCTCAAACTGAATATGGAAGTAGTCTATACCACCAGGTGTACAAGTGAAGTCATCGGTTTTGGTACCTGCCCAGGCCATCCATGACCATGAAGGAGCTGGTGTTTGCTCCGGCAAAAACTCGATGCAAGCTAACCGGGGAATATGCTTGCCCCGATGCCAAAGCAAGCTCCTGCGCAACAATCCTGGTGCCTTGGGATCGTCAAACATGCCGAACTCCCCCTTCACTTGCATGGTACGGAGTAGTCCCTGCTCCAGGCCAGCTACGGCTGTTGGTCTGTCACTCGGTTTAGACAAACCAAGCCGCGAATACCGCCGGTAAAGTTCTTCAAATCGGATAATTCTCTCGGCTTGTTTAGCGGAGTCTAAAATTTTCGGGAAATTCGGATCTCCGAGCAGCTTCGCTGACTCACTGGCTCAACGGGGTCAATCAGGTGACAAGTCGAATTGGAAGCACGGCTGCTTACTCTTCTAGCTTCGTCATAGTCTCGTATCGGACGTCATGTCCGCACTGCCAATAAGTCTGATGTTCGTCAAAGAATATTGTTCGGCGCGCAAGTGCGTGTTCCTAGAGCACCCAATGACGCCTGTTTAGGGCCCCATCAAGAATATACTACTGAAACTCATCAATCATTTCACAGATGTAGAACGGCAAATTGCTCTCCTCTTTACACTCGAGCCCGACATAGGCTCGCGTCTTTCTAGGCTTCAGAAATCCGTCCTCATGGCCATTGGCGCGACTAGCTGCGATAACGACCTTAGCGCCGCTGTAAACTTCCTTCATGTACTTAGCTTCGCTCGTGAAATCCGCTTCAGTGCCTTCTTGAATGATACAAATCGAGTCTATCCAAAGGCAGCGGCAATTTGGGGCTCTGGTGATGACTGTCGCATCTCTGAAGGTAGCGGGAAGGTCATGTAGCGGAATGCCTGACTTGAATTTCTCATAGTTGTCCGTCGTAGTGCAAAAGTGGGGCTTTTTCACCCATCGATGCGAAAGGGCAATCCATTACCCATCACCTTCTAACTTGGCATCCTTGGTATCAAACAGATAAATCGTGGACTCGTCGCCTGATCCTACATCTAGGAGTCGTATTGGGCGTTTGCGCGTTTCATGATCTATATGGAGCGAGGTTAGATTTGTTGCCTTACGGCCAACATTGTTCTTTTCGCAATCTATCAGCCATTGATTAATAATCTGAAAAGCTGTCTCGCTGCCTGGAGCTGGAAGTTCCGCGAAGCCTACTTGAATTTCGTGGAGCCGACGCGATTTTGCTGTATTCACAATTAGCACACCACCCGCTTGCGAAATCTGCCAATAGACACAGGTACTTTGAAGGCTGGCGAAACATATTCAGAAACATATCTGAGCCACGACAAAGTGAGAACCTGGGGATCTTGTTGCCATCTACAATCCAGGTAGAATCGCGTCTATCAACCTCGATCGCTGGAAAAACAGCACCAGACCGGCCGATACTTCCCCAAAGTAGCATACATCAGTCACAAGTCCCTTTCCGTGCTCGGTATTCAAGGATCTCTACATCGTATTTTGTCGTGGAACAGAAGCTCCAAATCCCATCGCGCAACTTTTGACATATGTCACAGAGTTGCATATTCGTGCTGATACTAGGACTGGGGAAGTTGACTATCTGCTCAATCTGCTTGAACAGTTGCTGTGCCAAATCTTTATCGGCTTTAAATTTCCATTGTTCTGTGTCAATGCTCGTCTTCCCGTAATCCACTTCGTGCTCTTGAAGTCTCCTGGAAACTTCGTAAGTGCGCCTTTGTGAATACAAATTACCAGGAATGTATGGTCCGCACGCAAACGAGAATTCCCAATGAAACAAGGTTCTGGCAGCACAACTTCATCCTCAGGTGGCACAGTGGTTGTGACAGGTTCATTGAAGAAGGGGCCATCGAAAAGGGGGTCATCGACAAGATTATTTGTTGTAGTCTCGGTAGTACTTATCGTAAGCGTGATATTGTCATGTAGAGACCTTGAAGAAAAGTTGATCTCTGTTTCTTGAGGGCTGATCTCGCGGGTTGCTTGTGCCGAGTAATCGAATAGTGGGTCGGACTCTGGTACGCGTGAGCCACCTCTTGCGGGTGATTTCACTACCAAAAGACCTATTTCCACGATCTCGAGGAGCCCCCAAGAATCGCCGTACCCGCTTGACATGCAATTTACTGAGCCATGTGCCTTATCCAGTGATTTACTACATTGTATGCCCACACCTGTCTCTGATCTCCATTCCCAGAGTAGTTCTTTTGATAAAATGGAGACCCGTCATTCAACTCATTTTGTACGCTCTTTCTAAACTTGTCTAGACCCTTTTCTCCACAAAGCAGCCATACGATGACCTCGAGAGTAATGCAGCCCATAGCCCACATATCATATAGTCTGGATCGTCGTTTTGGTTCCCCACCAATAGCAAGATGAATACCTGTCCACTTCAGACGGCTGATAACGCCTTGTCCCAAAATCTGCGGTGGTCTTGCTATGTTTCATCACAGTGGCAGAGGTTTTATTCTTGGCTTCGCCCCAGTCACATATTTCCAGGATACCAATAACATCCTTGGTGTCACCATCTTTGGGCTTGAACCAGAGAATATTTGCTGGCTTCAAATCTCTATGTAGATATGAAGCGCCAGTTGTTACGTCACCCGACATTAAGTTATGTACAGCGTTGAAAGCTTCGGCGAGTCCTAGGATTTGCTGGGCCACGGCCCTCGTAGTGATCTCCGTAAGTTGAGGCTTGGGCATTGATTTCCAGAGATTCTCAAGATTTCCCTCCTCGGCCCATTCTGTGATCAAATAATGTTTCGGGTGCTCTCGATCCCCTCTGCGGAAAGCCGGAATGAATTGAACAATGTGACCCTTGTGATCCAAGGCAATCATTTTGGCCATAGCTCGAACTTCAGCTTCCCAATGGCTAGCGACGCTTCGCGAGTCTTTGTTACCATCTTGTTTGAGCTTCTTCACTGCGTAGACTTCGCAAGGCTCACCGCTCTACAATCGTCAGGGATGTACTGTCAGATGAAAAAATAATTGAAGCTTACTGGCTTCGCCAAGATAATGTGATACTGATGTATCTGTATTTTGAGACTACACAGAAAGAGCCTTCCCCGTATGTTTTGTACTGTTCCACAAAAGGTACAATCATCCCAAATAAAGTGTGTTCAGCCTCGGAGGAGTTGAAAACTGAGGCACAGGACGATTTTTGGTGTTCTTGAAATCTTGTTATGCGTTGAAAAGTCCATATTCTATCATTTTCTTTCAGCACCGGGCCTTCAATCGAAATCAGCACATGTTCCACGCCACTGTTCGCCTTTCTGTCAAGCTCTTCCCTTCGCTTCTTGATCTCCTTTCTTTTTAGGCTTTCGACGAGCCTGTCATAACATCTATCTGCCTCCTCATAGAGATCCTTCGGAGACCTTTCTTCAATGGGAAGATCGAGGTCACGAAAATGAGGACTACGCTGGTGGAACAATGACATAGCTTCGTGTAATCTGCTTCCTTCAATTTGGACGAAAACTGCTATCGCGAACACTCCCTTCGCTTTGTCCATAATATAGTCCAACAGACTGTCCTCTTCAGGTGTAGCGACACCGATAGACATGACTCTTTTTGCTGCTTCTCTCGTGACGATGCGGTTGAGTTCTCCTCGGGGAAGAAACCGGAGCGGTGTCATTTCGAATTTACTCTCTATCATACCATTTTCAAGCTCCTCTGAAACAGTTGACTGATTCCGCCCTCTTCTCTGACGACCCTGGTAACCTTCGGTATGATTCATTGCATGCGGCTTGCTCTGGGTCGTTTACGACATAAGTGACGATATGTAAAACACGAAAAATTCCATATTGATCTGGAAGGTTAACGAGGATTCTATGCAGATCTCTTCAAAAGTCATACTTGAAGTTGTAATCGAGTGAAACGACTCTTATCTTTGACCCCGCAGAGTTTTGCTACACAATCCCCAGAATTTGAGATCATGTTACACAACATTATGTGCTCAGTTACGCTACAGAAACTTCAATATTAGCACTAGTTCCGTAGCAGACACTTTAAGGGGCTATGGACTGCTTGGTCGTCAACCACGGGGCTCTTCAGGAGGCTGCACGGCGCCGAAGAGGCTGGAGCAAGGCTCAATGATCAGGCCCGGTGTTTGGTGCAATATCAATAGAGCCCATCGATTTATTCTTCGCATCTAAATCCGAACGCTAATATCGACATTTCTTGCGAAGACGGTCCTCGAGCCTTCTCCTGTTCCGACAGTTATTCCCTTTTAAGATTTGTACTTATTGTGAAAGACTTCTGTGTGATGCTTTGTCTCCTGCATTTTACCCGACTACTGAGGCACAACATATTTTAGGTCACCACCAAGAACTCGAAACAATAAAACATATTCACATGATCTGTCATTAATGTTAACACATCTTCAGTCCGTCCATTCAATGCTATCAAAAGCTGTACTGACTCATTGACATTACTCGAGCTCGCTCTATGGGACTTCAATCAACGAAGGATCGTAGAGTCTCATTTCCTGCACATAGATGGACTGTGGAATCCGAATTGAGTACCTGTTATGAATTATCTTTAGGTGTATATCAGCGATCATCTCGCATCGAGTTATAAACGCTTACGCTACATGCGAATTCTGAAGAATCGGGGTACTTTCCTCGTAACTCATCCATAAGTTTTCCCAAGATCAAATTACTGACCGGCAGGGTCTGAGTTACTGAGGCTGGGCTTGTGGCTGACGAACGCGACATTATGAATCTAGGTGTGACAAGTCGTTGAAAAAAGTCTAGCTTGGAAAGTTTTGATGATGTTATTGACTTGACCGCTGTCTGTGATGTTGAAATATTTATGAAAATCCTTGATATGGAAATTTGTAAAGCCAGTGTGGCTGATCGAATATACTCGCCCAAAAGGGCGGTTTTGGTCAGGTTTACCGAGGAGAAATAGAATCCAGCCATCATGCCTTTTGCAAAGACGTCGTCGCGGTTAAAAGACCCTTCAATCGATACGAGAAACCCAGTCAGAATAGAAAGACCTTCGAGCACGAGTCCAAAATACTCCAAAGTATCAATAAGCAGGAGCACGCCAACAAGCATCTCATCGAGCTATTAGTCACGTTTGAGCTAGCCAATAAATTCTACCTGGTCTTTCCCTGGGCCGATGACGACCTAGAAACTTTCTGAGAAAATCGTCAGCCACATACAGGCCTCTCAAACTGGCTACTTGGCCAACTTCTTGGATTATCCGAAGCACTATGTTTCATACACCGATACAGGACCACCAGCGATAACAATATGCCCTATCAAGGATCACCTCATTGTACGCCTCCGTCAGCCGTTCACGCCACTTTTGAGGCAGTAAATTTCTACCGCCGTTATGGAGACAGAGTAACCCATCGCAGACCTCCTTCAGCGGATCACACATCATCAGAGCCATTGAACTTCCACGGTCGTCATGGAGACATAAAACCGAATAACATTCTTTACTTCGCCCAAGGTGGAAAGGAAATTCAACAGGGCAATCTCAAAATCACCGATTTTGGCATCGCACGCTTCACCCCCAAAAATGTCGCTTTAAAGCGAGAAAACGGCATCGTCCCCAACTCCCCAACCTGCAGATCACGGGAGTGCGATTTTGAAAGCATGGAAATAAGCTCTTAATGTGATATGTGGGCTCTGGGATGCGTCTATCTCGTGTTTCTAACGTGGTTATTCGAGGGTTACAGCGAGGTGATAGAGTTTGCGAAGTCCAGACAAAGTCCGGATTTGTTCTGGCACAAGGCCTTTTCGGATACCTTTTTCACGGTCGATCCAGATCCGAAGAAGTTTCGAGAGCGAGTGCAAAGGCGAGTGTGCTAGAGGTGAGTACTGTCTTGCTAATTTATGGCACACATTCGCTTAGCGCCGTGCAGAAGATCAACGATTTGCGATTCCGAACAGACTGTACAAATTCATTTCGTATGATAATAGACATGATTAAGGATGACATGAGAATTGTCATTGGGGAAGGGGCAAAGGCCAATGAATCTTCTGATAGTCCCCATAGGCGATGGAGCGCTGGCAGCGTCAGGACAATGCTTAAGACGATAATCCATGAAGCGTAGGGACCCGAACGCCAAAATGACTATAAGAGCGAAGAATCGCCCAGACCGAGGAAAATATCATCCCACTCGATCATTCCAACATCCACACCCTGATCCAGCGACCTCACCAAAGAATTAAGATCCGACCCACTGTCCAACGCCTCAAACCCACCTGTACACGTGACCTCGCCTCCTACCGCCGACGCTTCCAATTGCGACCCATTTAAGGGCGCCACCGGCAACGTGTACCCTAATGTACTTGTATACGGCGGCGTCGGCACAGCATCGGCACTAGGTATCACCGTTTCGGGTCCCACATTTTGCATCCTTTTTGGCGGCGCAATTCCATTGTTTCTCAACACTGTGACCAGCGAATCAAGAAACTTGGACGCAACTTCGCTTTCCGATCGCGTTGCCTCCAACATACTCAGTGCAGCACAGATCTCTGTCCGCGAGCGCTCTTGATCCGGGCATGAAGATTGCTTCCGGTAGCAGTAGTCCATGAGGAGGATAGTGCAGGCGAGGAAGACAGTCATGCTGTACCGGAGGGGCTGATACCTCATGAACCCTAGATCTAGAACGTTTTTTTGGTAATCTGATTCAGTTTTTATGATCAAGCGAGCCGAATCGACGCATAATATCCGAGAGGTAGCGTAGTCAGGTTCCTTGTATCCGCGACGTGCGTACGGGAGGTGCAGTTTGCATCTGGTGGCGTAGCAGATGGTGCGGAAGTCGCGGCCTAGACGAGCGATTACTTTTGCTCTTTCGTCGCTGAGGCGATAGCGGCCAGCTATCTCGAAGGGGGTCATGGAAGTGAAGAACGGAGGTATGTCGTTGAAGAGGGATTGCAGATCTGTGTCGATGTCCATGACTACGTCGTAGCTTGGTCCGCCAGGAAGAGCAGTCATCAGAGGGGCACGATCTACGATACTACGCGATATCTCGTTTAAGCGGATCCGCAAGACGAAATATGTCATTTGAGTAGGTTCGGTGAGCGGTCTTCCCACCCGCGGCATGCCGTCGAAGACGTCTTCGTCGTTTAGATGCAGAGGTTTGTTCGTCATCATATGACGTTGATGACACGAGTAAGTGCCTCGCGCCATTCCGTTGTATTTGGTAGCCATTGCCCTAGAATGTGTTATGAGTTTCGCACAAAAAGCCAATAGAGCGAACGTGCTCACCAATCAGAAGCCACAAGATACCACCATACCCTCCGGCCTACTTCAGATTCAGCTGTATTGGCAGTATCGGCATTGCTTGGATGATCGATACAATGTAGACCGAGCTCGCGAGCAAGTGACAAGGCGTTGTTCATGAGAAACCAGCATCGCCTAGAAAATCCTCTATAACTCGCCGAGATGAAAACCACAATAATGAGTCCCTGGATACCCTCCAGAGATATTTTAGTCGATCGATGAGCAATATCAACCAGATCCTCTGTAGCCTTAACCCATAGAGCTGACCTTCTGTGTGGTTCCGGGGAATTTGTGAAAAGTCCGAATGTGTGGCAGTCATCCGCAGTCCAAGAATGTAAAGCCGCACCAAATATACTCAGCATCAAGATCATTTCGCCTGATTTGATTTGACCATGCTGGGTCAAGGACTTATACACTCGTTCCAGGGTAGCTGGAAGGCTTTGGGTGAGGACTATGTGATGTATAGGCTCCACGTCTTTGATGAACTTCTCGACCAGAATCTTAGCTTCTGAGTATTCTGGTAGCCAGAATATGATTGAAGGGTCACATGAGGACGACCCGGGAACGAATTGCTCTGGCTCCGCCACGAGTTGTAATGAGCAGGTTCGAAAGCCCACTTTTGTAGAAGGGATCACATCCGACTGACAAGTGTTAGTTCAACAACTGGAGTACAGGGATATAGCAGTTCATGTAGCTTACCGCGCAGTCGGTGCCTTCATAGATGCTTTCCAGCCAAGCAAAATCGCGATCTAATTGCTCATTTTGAGAAGGTGCAGCGCCGTTTTGTGTTTCATTTGCAGTATCGCCAAAGTTACCTAGGACATGACTGTTCAGGGCAGTAGGAACAAGGATTGAAGCTGGTGAAGCAGGGTAGCTCGGAGTAGTCGTCGACCTAGTACTCTGTTCCACAACCGCTTCAAGCTTGCGGATTCGTTCAAGTAGCTCTGACCTACTTCTCTCGTCTACTGTCGAGGTGCTTGATACAGTTTGCTCCAGTTCACACTGTATGCCTCTTGATAAGCAGTTCGAACAGGGTGAATCGCGGCTACATCGCAGCTTCCGGGTCCTGCAGAATTTGCAGGATATTGGCCTCTGGCGAGGCCCACCTGACTTATTCGGCGGCTCTTTAGGCATGAGGAACGACTAAGTGGTACCGCCGCGGGAATCGAGGCAGCCTGAGAGATTGATAGGAATCTGGCAGTGTCCCTCCGCGCGAAGTCCGCGGTCGAGGTAAGCACTAAGCTGTATGGGGCTAGATTATAGATGCCTCAATGGAAGACAAAGGATTTTAGAGATGTGGCAGCATCCGGATGCATTTAACCGCTGGTGAGGTTTGTGCGCATCAGCTCGCGAACATGCCACACAACGCACTCTGACAGCAGAAGCCTTTCGCGTGATTTCACATCATTTTTTCTATATGTAGAATCAGTGTGGTGATCTTGGTGTTACCCAGGAAAATACGCACCCACAGGAAACCCCCGCACCAGTGCATTAGCTCCCATGGGTATAGCGTGAATAGAAGCGGCCGGCCCCACAGCCGCATCCCTCTAAGCACTTCGAAGACTTGGCTCCCGCCTAGCTTGAAGCTTAAAAGACATCCAATCGATAATACCTACCTAAATAAGTTTCTAGGACAATGTACAACTTCAGTAATCTTATGGTTTTCAGAATACTTGGAGTAGCGGCCAGTGCGCAACGCCCTCTCCGCGTGTGCGCATACCATTCACCCCTTTTCCGAATGCGAGACATGTCCATGGACCATCATTGATTGAAAAGAAAGTACTCCGCACTTGCGGTCACTACGTCAAGCCGAAACCCGATGGACGCGGAAAGTCCATGGAGCTGAGTAGACGCGCCCATCCCTTACTGCATCGGTAAATGAACCGACGAATCAAACCTTTATCTCCGCTATGATCGCTAAACTCCTGATAGAACCAGAGTAATCTCTGCAGCCTTCTTCGTACTTAACCTCGTCACTCCTCTTCGTTGTTTGTGCTTGTCCAGAAGCTCGTACAGATCTTGGCAGTGCGCGACAATCAACATAACACAGCAGCGGCTATCCTCGCCAGGAAGAGCCCAGACACTGTTGAACAACAGGTCTAAGACATGGCGCACGAAAAGAGCACTGGTCTCTACGACAACAAGGAGGCTGACGGCAGTACAATCAACACTAACGACGCCACCCTTTCGAACGATGTCGATGTCGAGCGACAGTCGGGCGACCAGAGCGGCAGCACCACCGCACCCAAGGACCCAAATATTGTCGGCTGGGAGGTCGACGATCCAGAGAACCCTTTGAACTGGAACACATGGAAGAAGGTAGGCGTCGTTGTCGTCGTCGCCTTCATCACCATGCTTTCGTAAGTATGAACCGCGGGATTAGCGATACGTTGCTAGCGCCATGTTTTTGCAAAGCGTTGTTCCGTTCACGGCTAACAATTCGCCAGACCTTTTGCGTCAACGATGAGCGCATCGGCGACTCCACTCATTATGAAGCATTTTGAATCGACTAATGAGACTCTCGGCGCTTTCGTAACATCCGTTTATATTCTGGGCTACGCTTTTGGCCCCCTGGCATGGGCACCGCTTTCCGAACTCTATGGCAGAGCGCCGATCTACAACATTTGCAATGTTGTTTTTCTTATTTTCAGCGTTGCATGCGCTGTTGCGAACAGCCTGGGTGCATTGATTACGTTTCGTTTCTTTGCGGGTGTGGCCGCCAGCTGTGAGTGGCCCTATATACTTAGCGCTAATCATTCACTAACATTATCGTGATACAGGTGCAGTTACTATTTCCAGCGGCACAGTAGCGGACCTCTACCCCGTCGAGAAACGCGGCAAGGCAATGGCATGTATGGTCCTGGGACCTCTTTTCGGACCAGCCATTGGGCCCGTGGCCGGCGGATACCTCGCAGAAGCCAAAGGCTGGCGGTGGACTTTCTGGCTCGTGACAATCCTGGTAGGCTATGATCGCACTCTCATCTGGATTTCATAAGCTCACATCATAACAGGCCGGCGCGGCATGCATTATAAGCTTCATCTTCAACCGCGAAACCTACCCATATGTCATCCTCAAAAAGCGCACTGAGCGTCTTCGCAAAGAAACAGGGAACGAGAACCTGCGTTCCGCTCTCGACACCGGGCGCACTCCCAAACAGCTCTTCAAGATCTCAATCATCCGACCTATCCGCATGCTCTGCCTCTCTCCTATCGTTTTTCTTATGTCTCTCGTTATGGCATCCGTAAGTCTCCCCTTCCACCCACACAGCTCCATCACTAACACCCCCAGACCTACGGCTACCTCTATCTTCTGCTTACAACCTACCCACGAGTCTTCAAGAGCCAGTACAACTTCTCCGAAAAGTCGATTGCCCTAGTGTATCTCGGTATCGGCGTCGGTTCTCTCATCGGCCTCATGTTCTCAGGCGTAGTCTCTGATCGGCTCCTCGGCTACCTCGCTAAGAAGCACAACGACGGAAAGCCAAAGCCCGAATACAGACTTCCAATCATGTTGATCGGTGCAGTGCTTGTCCCCGTGGGCTTGTTCCTCTATGGGTGGTCTGCGGAGAAGAAACTCCATTGGATGGCACCGATTGTAGGGACAGCGATTTTGGGTGCTGCGCTCATGATCATATTTGTCAGTTCAACTTCCATTGCACTCTTTTATTAAGGGATGAGTGGCTAACACAGTATAGATGCCTGGTCTTACCTACCTCGTTGATGCCTACACTACGCACGCGGCATCGGTTTCGGCAGCGGCAACTGTCTTCCGCTCGCTACTGGGAGCACTGCTGCCTCTTGCCGGTAACGCAATGTACGATGCTTTGGGTACGGGCTGGGGAAACTCTCTTCTCGGATTCATCGCCGTGGCGTCGATACCTGTGCCGTTGGCATTCTGGATCTGGGGCGAGCGGATGAGGAACAGCAAGAGGCTCTCGAAAGTCGAGTTCTAATCTTGGAGCAGACACAATAAAGGTTTAGGACGTTTCAAAAATTTATAGATAGATTTCCCACTTTAGATTTGATCGTAGTTCATTGTAATGATTATTTGGATGGTGGAGAGATGCGGCTAGCCTGCTGCGCTTGGGTACATACCATGAAGAAAAGTTCCTAATCTCTGCTCAAACGTATTCCCTTGTGAAGCTTCACACTATACATATCGAGCTAGCGTGAGAACGATCATTCCAAGGTCACCCGTGAAGCCACCCAACACGGCTTCAAGGCCACTACGAGCGAAGCAAGCATACATAGAACTCGTCTCCGCGAGTCTATTGAAGCTGTCAAGATCCACAGAAGCGGCATCCGCCATCTCCGGTTGCAGCCGCCTTCCCATCACCAACTCGCACAACATGACAGTCGAAACCGCTATTTGCCCCCGTCAGCCGACGTCCGGCGTCTAGCAAATTCATAATTCATAACCTAATCAACAGGTTTCTTTTCATTTCTCTTTTTCAAAGTATTCAAACAAAATCCCTCGGCATAGCCTCACTCTTCTCCCCCACCGACCGCCCACTCCTCTCACTCCCCACCGTATCATTCCTTCTGAGAGCTCTTTCCGGCACCATCGGCACCCCTTGAGTCTCCCTCGAATACGGATTATGCGGAATAGGCGACGGTCTTAGAAAACCCGCGATCTCTGCATCTTTCTGCGGGATTTGCGGCGCTGATGATGGGTTCTCTTTCCCTTTCTCTTCCGCGGGGTTCCTCCTGCGGCTGGACTTTCGATCGCGGCCGTAGCAGCAGAGGAGCCAGGATACTAGGCCGGCGACGAGGAGGACAGGAATGACGGCCACGAAGACGATGAGAAGGATGGCCTTGGGGGTTACGGAAGTGTTGGCGGTGGTAGGGAAGAGGTCGCGGGCGGTGAGTGTGGCGTGTAAGGCGGGCATTGTGATGTGGCGGTTCTTGTGTGATGGTGCTTGTGTGTTTCCGTCTAAGTAAATAGTCGAGCGTCCGGCGCGTAGGTATGTGGTGACGTGTGTAGTGGGACTTGATATTACTCAAAAAGGTGGTACGCGCTAGAAAAATAGATTGAAAGGAGATTCGTCAAGAAATAGGCAGCATCACGATAGGTGAGGAGCGCCGTTTGTGGCTTTGGTCAACAAAGACATGGTGATTGAATGTACAATAGGTGACAAAGAGGTATGGCCCCGGCTATTCTCTACTGAAGCGGAGTCGCGCGCGTGCCTGTCTCGCTTTGTGTGAATTATCGTATGTTGACTGGGGCTTGACAGGCGTCGCAAACGCTCCACGGTGCCGCGCTGTATGATTTGCGTCAGACAAGACATCGAGTGGGGCGGGTGTGGGTGGTGAGACAAGCTACTCGCGAGGTGTTTCAGCTACACCTGTCACGTGACGCGTACGTTTGTGAGGCTGAGTGATTCGACGATCGCTAGTGAAACCGGTGTCCACTTCATCATCGTATTGTGATCTGTACACATCGATTAATGTAGGAAATACCTCGATTGAGGGCGTCCTTACCACCATGCTTAGCGATCAATTTGCTGATGCTGCGAGTGCCCTGGCGCCAGACCTCTTGTTTACCCGCCTCACCCAGATCCACAACCTTAAGTTTGGGACCCACTTCTTCCGTCGCAGCTCTCAAAGTGGCTTTAAATAACTCCTCCGTTTGGTCCCACGGCATCGTGCCATCGTTCTCTGCATGAACCAGCACCAACTGCAATCTTTCGCACCTGCGTCTCATTAGTCAAGCGTACGCATATCAGCATACGTTAAGAACCAAACGAGAACCTACCGTTTAGCGAGCGATGCAAGTCTTTGATCAGTTCGCCAGGTGTCTTTAAACCGGCGTCGAAACCAGTCCTGCAAAGGAGGTATAAGCTTCACGGGAGCTAACACCTTCCCGGCAAACCTTCGTAAGCACCTCTTGCGGTTAGACATACACTGTGGAGAACTTACGGGTAAGACATCAGCGATGGCGTAGGAAGAGAATGCGCTCCCAGTATTGGTGAAGCTTGCACACAGGATGAGCCCTGCAAACTCGATGGGTCTAGTAAGATCGGCGTAGCGATGCATTATGCCTGTTGCAACCGCTGTTCCTAGAGAATGGCCCAGAAACACAATACGTTCAGGTGGGATGCCAGCAGTGTGGAGAGCCCAGTCTACAACCGCCTCTGCGTCATTCAGCAAGCCTGATTCCGATGGCGTTCCAGTAGACTTCCCAAAGCCACGATAGTCAAAAGCTAGCACGAATATCTTGTCAGATGCACCAGAACTATAGGTACGGTACTCCTCTGTCCGCCGACCTTGGGCAACTGTCGCTGTGTTTCCGTGAAAGTAGATCACCAATCGCGTTTCCGGGTCCTCTTTCAGCAGTCGAAAAGTCACCCTCCGCTCTATGTCGTCTGGAAGTGGGCTCTCTTGTATGAACTGATCAACGTGGCGCGAGTACACCCCCAGTGGTGCGATGAGCCATGCAAATAATCTTTCCCCGTCCTCACTAGCAATGCCAAACGTGGCAACCTGATTCTCTGTCCATTGTCAAAAAAGACTCTGGGCTTCTCCGACGAACTTACTAAGGAATCCTGCCCTTTCAGGCTCAGTCAACCACTTTCCAGGGAACAGCGTCACCCAGTGCAGATACAACATCCTATGTTGTCAGCAAATGAGGCGTATCTGCCCCGGAGATATGAACGTACTGCTTCTGAACCCATGGTATGCAACACAGCAAGGTACATGGTATCCATAGACCACTTATCACCGACAACGGCACAACAATGAGGTTGTATAGCGACATGATGGCCGTTAGTCGTTGTGGAGGGCCCGGGGTGTGAAAATCCACGTGCTTAGGTTGGGCCGAAAGGCCCCGGATAATGCCGCCTTTCCCGATGGAGTTAGACGTGACGTCACATCTTGCATGAACCACGATGCGGCTGTTGATCTTTCGCAGCCTCCAGCTATTGGTATGACACCTGATGTCCATACACTCCGAAAATGGATCTGCTTCTTATGTTCTGCTGTTATATCAAAGAAGTCGACTGGTATGTAAATGTATGAACACGGTCTGCAGGTAAAGGCACCTAGGGATGCAATTCCCATACGATGGCATACTACACATGGAAACAACAACCTCGTGTCCAACTCTGTGACGCTCGATAGCATGTCCAATAGAGCTTCCAGGATTATCAAGCACAGGAGTTATTCTACAAGTTCCTGTGTTCGAGAAATATTCGCACTACTATTTGTATACCTCTCCAAGTAACTGTTGTACGAAAAAAAGGAGGTAAATTGGGACTAGGGTCTACAGATCCCAACCGGATACACTCTACGTTACAACTGTTAATTGGTATAATGGGATGTAAGAAGCGAGCAGTGTTATGACTAAAAATCTGACACGAATCAAAAAACTCTTGGACCATTCTTACCGACACGCCAGAAGATATATATGTAACATTGCTGTTTTGTTGTAAAATTAAACTAGTTACGATCTTTCAAGTAAATTCAGAGCGAATTATAGTGTCAAATTGAGCATATAGCACCACATAAGCGACCAGAGACTACCGTTCAGAAGACAATTGCCTGCGGTCCCCTTCGGACAGTGGATGATGCAAAACTTGCTCTGCTCTACATGGAAAGTTTACAGAGGTGCAGGATAACTGTATGTGAAAACAGTCTTTTACTCGACACACTGATCTTATACGAGAGTACGCTCGTAATAACTGGCTGGTAAGACGGTGTAAGTTCAGCTCGAGACTCTTCCGGTAGGTCCAGAAGGAGCAAAGAAAAATCAATTGTAAACATAGGAAGGTTAGAAGGACGGTATTTTCTCAATTTTGTTACAGGCTGATCAATCCCCTAGAGTGGTTCACTGAGGACGGTGTTTCTAGTATGATTAGGTGCCAAGCCAACCATCCTGCGAATCTACGATTCGCAACGAGGGGCCAGAGAACGTGGCATTGTCAGCAAACTGCATATGTGAAATTAAATCACCCGGCCGGGATAGAACAGTGCGGGGGTTTTATCACGTCAGCACAAATGTCTTGAAGTGTCTCTACTATCTGCCCTATTGGTGGGTTCATTGAAATTAAGCCATCTAATTTATGCCACAACTTGAACATCATAGTCTTCGCATGTGTATCCGCTTCCGGAAATAGGACGCACCCTCTGTGGACTATGCAGTGATCTGAATAATCTACTCACGGTGATAACGAATCCCCGCTCCATGGACACCGATGAGCTAGGATCCACAACCGCGTGGTTGACCCATACGAGCAACTTAATCTACAAGATACTTAGGCATCCACTACATGTAGAGATTCTTGTATGCACGAGTTAGAGAAAGGTAATTGTGGCGGGAAACTTATTTGCTCAAATAAGCTCAATTGGTTTTTAGCCGTTCGCTTGGACGCTTGATCTTGAGGCCGTTCCAGCTCAACCAATCAGAAAGGTTTCTCTCGTTGGGGCCTATAACGGAGTACACTACAAGTAATAGAAATCCTACCGCATCCTTTCTCGTACGACTGCTCGGTGTAAGTATACCCATGCACAATGATCGTGGCAAATGAATTTCCGATGTCTGCCATGACTCTGGTCCGACCATCTTTGTCCATGGCTGATTTATATAAGGCAAAGAGTGGTGCTTTCTTTATTTGATATCTACTACTTTCATCACGTTCATCATGGGTGTCCTTTGTGGTACATCGTTGATCGCATTTGTTACGAGTGCTCTATTCACAGCTGCATCTTCAACTCCAACCAGCTGCTCAGCTCTTGCCGAGTCAACATGTCTCTCTGCATTCAATGCCTCGGTCATGAATACGACACATTACGCAACCGGTACATACAACATATCGGGAACAGTCAACCTGGCCTCGTTCTGTGAGGTTCATGCTTCCGTTAAATACGGTAACAATGATACCCTGGTCTTCGCGATCTGGCTTCCAGACGCAAAATATTCTTCTCGATTCATGGCAACAGGCAATGGTGGACAGGCTGGTGTCATAGAATATGGAGAATTGATGACCAACTTGAACCTTGGACTGGGCTTTGCTGTAGCTGGGAGCAACGCGGGTCACTGGGCTGCCGACAACATGGCTGGGTCCAGTCCAGGTAGTGGAGCGCCGGGTGTCTACCAGGAGTACTTACATGACGAGGACCAAATGAAAGCTTGGTTCCATAACGGCATTGCAATTTTCACACCTGTTGCCAAGGCACTTATCAAAGAATTTTACGGACAAGAAGCAGATTACTCGTACTATCGTGGCTGTTCTTCCGGGGGAAATCAAGGATACTCCCTCGCCGAGTTCCATCCAGACCTGTTCGATGGGGTCATTGCTGGTGGTCCCGCAAACTGGTTCTCCCATATGCTACTAAGCTTCTTGTGGAACAACCAGAAAACCAACGTACGTAATTTCTTGGAACCTTATTTTCATGCTTAACTAAAGACTGGCTACAGGCCGATGCAACGCCAATACCTGATTCTGTTCTTGATTTTGTCCAAGCGAAAGTGTTGGACAAATGCGACACCATCGACGGCGTAGAAGATAGGTTAATTGAAAATCCACTCGCCTGCTCTTTCGATATATCTACTTTGGCCTGCACGGCAAAATCTCAAGCCGAAAACTCCACTTGCCTCACGCCCGCTCAGCTCAAGGCCTTCGAACTAGTGTACCAAGGACCCATTCGCTCAGATGCTCCCAATGCCTCTATATACGCTGGACTTTCACTGGGTTCTGAGGCTGGATGGTCACTCCCCCAGGTATCCGGAATTTTTGCGAATGGATTCTCCATTCCGATGCTCCAAAATAACGTATTCCAAAATCTTTCGTACGATCCAACAACATTCAACTGGGGCTCTGATGTGGATCTCGTGGACGAACTCCTCAGCCCTTTGATTGATGCCATCAGTCCTGATCTCTCCACATTCCGGAAACTTGGGAAGAAGATGATTGTTTACGCAGGATGGGCAGATCCGAATATAGCACCGGAGGGAACACTCCAACACGTTGAAGCTGTGACTCGACGCACTATTGGACCAGAAACTACTATAGCAGAAAACGATTTCCTCAAGCTAGTTATGGTACCTGGGGGTGGTCACTGCGGTGGAAATGTTGCGAAGTACCCTTACATTCCAGGACAATATGGAGTTTCTGCTGCAATAGTTGAGTGGGTTGAAAGTGGAAAGGCGCCGGTTGAGGGAATCAAAAGCTGGGGACCTCCCAATGGAGAAAATAGGACGAGGAAACTATGTACGTGGCCAAATGTCGCAAAGTTGGTAGATGGAGCAGATCAAGACGACTGGGAAAGCTATACATGTGGTGAGCAGTAGATAGTCATCTCGGACACTACAGATTCGAAGATGTTAAACTTTGTTCGTTTCATGAATCTTTTGTTAGCAGTTCCATTGTATCAACCCACATATTTCAACTTTCGTCACTCGTTACTTGGGTATGTTAAAGAAGAGTTCAGGGAACATATACGTCCACTATAGTTTTCGTCTTTTCGAATGCCCTACAACCAGGCAGTTATATCGACATTACAATATCGCGTACATACTACGGGCAGCTGAGCCATGTAACGATGAAGGGACTGCGTATCATGCGAGTCAGAATTCCCTAATGAGCCAAGATTTTTCAGATCCTAACGATAAGCTCTAGTGAAATTAGAGGGGCCCACTTCATGCTGGTGAGGAAACTGCCCCACGACCTTACCACCTATTCGTACACTGAAGGATTTCGAAATTACATACGTAGTCCGGCTTCTTACTTTGAGAAACGTGGTGTCTCGGCCGCGCATCGCGGTGCTCTAGTGCTGACGCGTGTTCACGTGGTTGCAGTTGCGTCCACAAGCGGACCCAATAAAGTCATGGCGGCTAAACAAATTAGGCAGGCATGCGGCGCAGGACTCTGGGTGACAAACCTTCGTATGCACTCCGATTGTAATTCTTCCTTCAAGGCATTGTACTCTACTTGCGACCAAGGCTGCAGCCATCCGTCCAAAAACACTTACGTACCTTGTAAAACTTGATTATTGTACCCAGTCGAAGGACGTTCTTCTTGTACGCCCCCGTGGCTATACCAACTGTGTACCTTGTTATGTCTACCAAGGTCTACAACGGTTCCTGCCACTGCGGCGACATCAAGTACCAAGTCCGGTTGACTCTGCCACCGAACGACAAAATCGGACCGGATGGTGCGTAACTATTTACGAAATAAGCACCTCATTTACTCTCCGCCTATCGTCACCACATGCCTAATAAATGTGTATTGACGATATCTCTATAGTGCCAAGGGAAGGTACTCGTATCTACAAATGCAACTGCAGCACCTGCCACAAGGTTGGCCTCTACCCCCACCAATTGAGTGTATGCTTCTTGAAGCTCGTTAACACTGCTTAGGCGGGCATGTTTCACAGTCGACCCTCGGACCTAGCTAACGACTTCATCCTCACTTCACCGACCGATGTTTCCGAAATTGGCGAATACCGTTGCTTTTCCCAGAAGATCGGCTGGTATTTCTGCAAGCGGTGTGGTGTGCGGACCTTTGGTATGGGTGGCGAGTGGGTAGCCTCCGAAATTGATGTTGGTAAATGGGCTGGCAGTGAATCTGGAGACGGGAAGATGCAAAGGGTGTTCAAGACGGAGCCGGTGAAGAATGGCGCTGTTGGATTCGGTGGATCCCCGTTGCATTATGTGACTGTCAATGGTACTACGCTTGATGACATCGATCTTATCGATGTGCACAACAAAGGCTGGATCTATTATATTGAGAACAAGGAGAGGAAGGGTAAGGAGAACCCCGGGATGCGATTCAGAGAGCCATGGAAGGGTGGGATGTATTGAGGAGAAGGCACCGGAATAATTGAGAAAGAATTAGAAAGATGTGATTGTAAATTGAAGCTCAATAGATCTTAGGGTCGATAAAGGTTAAGGAAACCGAACTGTAGATGTAATAAACAACAATGCAATTAGAAGGAAAATCGGTCAAAAGGAAACATGTGGAAGGATTAGGAAACAAATTTGAAATTAACTCGTGGTTTGCAAGACCATTACGGATAGAAATTGGACTCTCATGACGATTTAACCTACCATCGATAGGGGTTTTGAAGACCCTGCCCGTCCATGCCATCAGGCAGCACAGACTTCAACCGTTCAAACATACCGTAGCCATCTGTCCGCCTCTTCTCCATGCATCGCCTCTCCCCGGCAAGCTTCGCCTCCTTCATCTCTTCATTACTCATCCCGAGTATCGGGCTATCAAGGGCCACCGTGATGAATTCTCCATCTGTGTTTGCCCGCGGTGGTGCACGCGCATCCGACGATGACACGTCCCCATGCTGTGGGTGAAGCGATTCATCACGTCCATTACGTACCCGCAGTGGGCAGATTTCTGCGGCAGTTGCCGCTCCTGTATCTTCCGTCGTGGGTAGTGAGGTTTGAAGCTTGCTCTTCCCCGCGAAGTTTGTGTTCTTATCACGTTTCACCCCCGGTGGACGCCCATAGTTAGGTAGTCCGACAACTGCTAGACTACGCTCCCAGAAAGATTTCCTCACTTCCTCAAAACCATCGTCCCACTGTGTTAGGTCGAATGGGGCTTCCGAGCGGTTTTGTTTCACAGAGATGCTATCTTCCCATTGCGATAAATCGAATAAGGCCTGTGAGCGATTCTGTTCTACTGTGAGATCACGAAGGCGTTTGGAGGTCGTCGATGCTATCGATGCTGTCGGTCCCATGGATTCCATGGATTCTATAGTGGCTGTTGAGACTATCGAAGCCGTCGAGGCTGACTGACGTGTCGACATCCTCCAGGAGGGGACACGTGCTGTCTTTGGGGGAACATCTGTTGTGACCACATTAAAGACGCGATCTACAAGATTTTCGTGATAGTCGTCATGATCGGGCTCCTGTTCATAGGGCGATTGACTGGTTCGAGGCTGGGCCACAATGCGGATACCGCGAGAGTAGACTGCCTGGGGCAGCGTAACCTCTTCCCCTGGCTGGAGATATATTTGCTCCAGCGTTGCTTGATCGGTTTCCGGAGACCTCCTTTGTATGTATGCAGGCGTTTCTTGCCAGTCTTGCCGAGTTTGGTCATTTTCTCTGCTTGTTGGCCGCATCTTCTTCAAACAAAGAATCCCGGCAATTTTCCTGCGCCAGCCGTCAAGGACCCCTTTGCGAAGGAGGTACAACGTAACGAGAAACAAAAGGCCGCCGAGAGCGACAAATAGACTTATCAGTAAAATGGTGACCGTTCTTATTGAATGCCTCTCGGGACTTGATTGAGGAGCTGCACTCGGTTTGGGCCACCCTGTTGGCAGTGAATTTACAAGACTAAGTGTAGACTGGCTTGAAGTCTGAATCACCGAGGTCACTGACAAGCTACTACTCAGAATTGAAGAAGCAGTTACCCTAGAGCTTACACTAGAGCGAACCGATGTTTGCAATGTAGAACGGAACGATGTTGCAAACGTTTGTCCAGTAGTTCCAACCAATGTAGGTTGCGCAACAATGGGAAAAGACTCCAGACTTTTTACAGAAGAGGTTAATCCACTCGACATTGCAGCCGATGTAGGCTGCGTGGCCATAGTTGATGACTTTCCACTGGTCAAAACGGAATCAAGAGTGGGGTATATAGTGACGTAGTCTGTGACCGTGACAAGAACTGTGGACAGATTACTGTTCATTGTGGCAAGAAGCTCGCTACTAGCGTTGTAATGTTTTGAGGACAGTTTCACGAGTTTTGGTTTACGCAAAAAGTAATAGTACCAAGTACGCTGGGAGGGTTGCTATGGTTTTCCGTCTACTTCAATTAGAGAATAGACCTGATGCCTTCTTGTACATTTGAGAAGACATTGTGCAGCTCGTGGGCGATGAGGACATGAGCATTGTCTTTGCATAATGCGGTAGGCATGCACTTCATGAAAGTACAATGTTCAAACAAGAGAAGTAAACAATGTCTATAAAAAATCTGGATTTACATTTCCTGAGAGTTAATTGTTTTGGTGAAGAGGACTGAGTATTCAGCACGTCAAGAACGATAGAAACCAAACATCCGACACCAACAACACCACCCCAGCATCAGTTTCTTGCCAATATCAATCAATATCATGTATAATCATTTTATATGTTACTTCACATACAGTTTAGATCAGAAAGGAAAAGTTTGGAAAGAGAGATTTTTATTAAATCAGAATAAAAACAAACAAAGCAGAACACGGGCGATAGAAACAGAAACCCGAGCACACCAACCTACCTGCACCCTACTACAAAGACACATCCTCAAATTCATCATCCGAGGTTGTGCCCAGAGACGCAACCTCACTCACGGGACGATTTTGTTGCTCAACACGGACAGCACGGCGAGTTGGTGGACGACACAGTTGCGCCTGGGATGGTTTTTCGATAACCTCGTCCTCCACATAAGGCTGGTACAGACGCGACCGGTCCTGGCGTACGTACGCAGCGTCCAGTTCTCCGTCCAAAGTGTCAAAGCTGAAAGTAGAAGATACTGAGGTTGATGGAACTTCCCTCGCTGTACCCTGGAACGGGAACCGGACTGGCTCAGGAGTCGACCAGACATGGTCGAGTCGCACCGGCCACAAACTTGCCGTTGTCGCTGTCCGCTTGTTTAATGGCCTTGCGACGGTGGATCCATTATGTTGGCCAAATACTGCTGGCGAGCTCGGAGTCATGTGGCTGATTTGGTCCATTTCAGTGGCCCGTGTAGAGGCTCCGGGCTGGTCACGATTCCACTTCCTCCAGACCCACCATTTTTGCTGTTTAGGCTGAGTCTGAGTCTTTTGCACCCTGCGAAGCCGATACTTGGGCCATAAGACGAGACAGAGATACGATACCACTGCGACAAGAATTACGGCCACAGCGAGGGCGATCCCAATTCGCGAGCTGATCTCGTCTATTGAAGGACCGCTGATAGAAGCAGCCGTTGTTTCTGATGGTGTGGGTTCCATTGACGAGGAAGTAGTCTTTGTAAAAAAAGAAGAGGCTGTATATGAGCTGGGTGGGGTGTTCGTAACACCAGAAGACGAGTGCAATGATGCACTCGGTCTTGTGCCAAGAGTGCTTTGGGTAACACTTTCAGTCACCTTCGTGTCCGAAGATTGGGTGGGTGCGCTCGTCTTCACAGGATGCGTGCTTTGGGCAGCACGTCCAGTTTCCTTACTGTCAGATGACTGAGCGATTTCGCTCGTCCTTGCACCATGGGCAGTTTCTACCGTAGTCAGGTCATCAGTTGCCTCTACAGATGCAGAAACTATGATGGTCTTCGTGACGTGCACGGTCATAGTTGCACGGTCATATGCGTGGCAGGGACAACGCTACTTACAGTCCCATAACCGGTATAGCTCACCTGTGCTGTAGGTACAATGTTACCTACAGTCTCAAACGCGGTAAAGCCGATGTGCACAGTCGGGAACGTGAATCCACTCAAAGTGGCGATAGAGAGTGCCACCATATTAGAAGGTATATTGGGAGCTTGGTTCAATGTGAAAAGGCTTGATAAATCCAACAAGCCGCAATAGAGCAAAACTGTTCAGTAAACGTCTCGTATGACTTGATTACAGTATTCAGACAATACGACAATAGAAAACGGGCGCTGTCTTGAAAGTGCTGTTCTGACTTTTGATGAACTAATGTCAAGATTGTGGTTGTATTTAAGCAACCAGTATAGGACGTGTTCTTTAGGCCTTCCACTGCAATGTTTCTGAACATCGAACTTTGTGCAAACACAATGATGATATCCCAAAGTTGGGATCCTATCGCTTAGATCAATCTTGAAACATACTGAGAGGTTTAGGAGGAATGATCATGCTTGCGTAGAGCCTGCATTATAAAGAGGATTCTGCGCCGATCTTTTCCGATTGCCCTGATTCGGTTTCCCATCAAGAAAGAAAGGATTTAAAGTCGTTAGATCGTATTGAACATACGAGAAGAAGCTCTCAAAATGTGCAAAATGTCAAAATACGCGGACAGACTGTAATAATGTATCGAGGGTGCTACGTGATTATCCTGGTTGACAGGATTGAGGAACAGTACATCAGCTCTCTCGACCGCCGAAATATCTGGAAGGCTATATGGAAGCATCACTTGATTGATATACGGATGAATAGATTCAACAAGAAGTCTCAGCTGAGAGATATATGTCGGCATGGTGGAACATGTGAGGCTGTCTCTTGGACCTGGGTATCCAGGTGTGGCTGGCAATGCGGGGCAGTTGTGGCTGTGGTTGTGGCGCAGCCCATCGCTATGAAATCCTCTCCAGCGGACACTTTCCCTACGAATGAAGTGAGTGGGTATCAGTGTGGTTAAGTGCGACCTACTGAACAATCGATACTTTTCCTTTTTAGCCGCCTGCGAAAGCGTCGTGCGCACTTCATGCTCCGCTTGACATATCGCTGGCGAAAAATCTTACAACTCTGCCTTCTCTGCATTGCTATTGCTGTCGCTCGGCTTCTCTGGTCCCCATCTAAGCCCGTGACACTCATCATGTCGCCGAAACAGTCTGCACATCATGTTGCATCCTCTTTGATAGCGTCTCAGGGCCTGCAAGTACGGTCCGTTGAGGTTTTGCAGTCGCTTTGGGCCGGCTATGGCGAGATTTGCCGTATCACAGCGACATCCACTACAACACCGAATTCATCTAGCGCAACGTCAAGAGAGACATCGCGCACTTCTTCTAGTGCGTCAACGCCGCAAGAAGTTCAGTCATTCATCCTCAAGTTGATCACTCCTCCACCCACCAAAGCCGACAACGAAGGCCACACGCGCAAAATTCTTAGTTACCAAGTCGAGCAATATTTCTATACCCATCTGGCACCTCAGCTACCACCTCGAATTCCTGTAGCAAAACGCATCGCAAGTATAAATGAGCCGCGTCCAGATGGCAGTGTTTATATGGCCATGATCATCAGTGATCTAAAGCAGGCATATCCTGTAGCTGGGGAAAAACGACACGTTCTCACGACTACACAAGTGCATGCCGCATTAGACTGGCTAGCATCATTTCACGGCTTCTGGTGGACTCGTGTTCCAGAGCTCAACCGCAAGGACCTTGTTCGCCCACCACTTGACGAAGTGACGACAGACGGACAGGAGGCGCGCAATAAGACTGTCTGGCTGAACGGTGGATACACTTACCTTGCCACTCGTCGCAGCGAATACGCCAACCTCAAAGACGACCACGAGTCTGAATGGTGGGCATTGACAGACTGGGAGAAAGACGAGTTCTCAATCGCGGACATGGTTGCAAGCGTCCTAGAGCCCAAGCAGGGTAGGTGGAGTCCAACTCAAGATTACATGACTTTGATACACGGGGATGTGAAAAGTGAGAATCTTTTCACAAGCAAGAATGGCGAAGAAGTGGTGTTCTACGACTTCCAATATACCGGTCTAGGACTGGGTGTCTGCGATCTTGCAAAGCTGTTCACCTGTTCAGTGCCTCTCAATATGCTAGTTGCAGATCAGTCCATACCAGAGGAACTAGCCATGCAGGCTGGTGAAAGAGAATTGTTAGAGCGATACTGGGTCCTGCTCAGGAAGGAATCGGGTAAAGAATATCAATGGGAGATTTTTGTAAATCATTGGGAGACTGCTCTCGTAGATTGGTTGAGATTCCAAGCTAGCTGGGGGTTCTGGGGTAACACGGAGTGGCTGGAAGCTAGGGTGCGATTCATTCTTAAGAACGAGAAGTGGAGGGAGGCGGTTGCTGGTAATGCGATGATGGCAGGCTTATGGGGTCACGATGATGAGGTGGACGAGGTTCAGGCATACTTTTCGCAAAAGAGCGACTCGGGATAGAATTAGAAGAAAAAAACCATCGGAATCAAATAGAAAGAGATTCGTGCCAGTGGTATCTCGGCAGAAGTATCAATTTAATTCAATAAGACAAACGATTTACAGCTAGAGTAGTGGTAAATTAGCTACCTATTGGAGCTATAGGCATTTCCACTGCCATAGCACTCGAACACCTGTGTACTCTCTCCACCCCGATGAATTGGAAATTTGTTCCAAATATTCGTGGGCAGCTATTGCGCCGCAAGAAAACAGCATCACATAAATATAACTTCATCATCACACGAAGCACTGCAGTTAGATGCCTCACTCCCAAAGATTTATAACTCGATGCTCATCACCATGATACTGAAGAAGTAGCCGATACGCAACCTGGCAGCCATTTGTTCAAAGATCATATGCGCAACATCAAGACGGACCAGGTCACAAGCACAACAACGAAAGTATAACGTGCCATTAAGAAAAATGAATTATTGCATCAGACCACTACACCTGGTGTGCATTGGAACTATCCCCCGTGTATCTGTTTGAGCGAAATATGCTTTAAAAACAGGCATAATGTTTCACCCTCAAAAAACTTGCAGGCTTCCTGAATCCACTTCTATTTCAGCTACGCCAGATGGCTAGATGCAGATAAGAGGATCGAAGAGGGATTAGCCAAAAGGTCTTCCCTTGCGTGATGCAGAATGGAGAAAAAAACTGGACTTGCTGGGAATCGAACCCAGGACCTTTCCCACGCCACTGATCGCCTTGACTGAAGCCAGGGAATCTGATGCTAAGGGAAAATTATACCACTAAACCACAAGCCCATCACGTGATTGTATGATGAGTATTGCAAATACAACATATATATACCCAGAAAATATCAGAATCGTTAGCAGTGCTCTCGCTCTCTAATTATCAAAGTTTGATGGGACTTTGTAGTCGCGTTTTCGTTTCATGGCACTAAGCAGATTTTTTGTGGGTTTTTAAACCATGCTAACATGTGTTTATTGACTACAATTGCGGGTCGGCGGGCAAATCAGATATTAGCGAGTTCGAGCTCAGGCGGTTATTCCTCACGAAAATTCTCTTGTAAGAAGATGTAATCTGAGCATGGTTCTAATCCCACCTTTAAGTATGCGGCACTCTGATGACTCCGTTGAGTCTTTACAGTCATCGATACGCTATCGCGCAGGTGCATTGCCTGCAGTTTAAGTTAGGCCGGAGCCGGGCGCGTATGTTGATAAAGTTCGACCATGATCATGTGATATACTCTTGTTTGGACTGCAGTCAGAATCTGCACTTGTTTTGTTCAAGGTGTATGATGTTGTCCCAGCGTATAATGAGTTGGATCAGCGATTCTAGAAGCGATCAGTTGGGCTGCTCATGAGGAATATGCTCATTAGGTAGGAGAAGCTGCTGCCCATCGGGGTAGATAGGCAATTTTTCAATAAGGCTGCTCATAACGCTTGACCATGCCAAGTACATACAAGCAGTTGCGAAAAACCGTTAAAGATATGTCTGTCATTTCTGCCACCGTAATAATGGTTGTCTGGGAGTATGATAGTAGGAAAGTAGACGTACAACATAGCGCCTCTATCTTCTGACTGCATTTGGAGTATGACTAGATCTTATCGCCATTAATGTGAAATAGGCGCTGCTGAGATGAATAACTTGCTACACGGTCTAGAAGTCTTCATGTTTCATCCAAGGATCCGTGGAATCTTGAGTTCTATCAAGGTTGTTCAATGACTACGGCGGCGAGACATCACTGTAAGCAACACCTTCAAACACACTGAACATTACGTGATGACGAAAATATTTCTACCACTACAAGGTAAACCGCTTCCCATTATTGTCAGCAGCATTGGTCGCACCTTGACCTTGCCATGCCTTTCCCGGCTCCTCGATCCCAACTTCTCTCTCCGCGTCCCACACTTTCGACACGCGATCATTCTTCAACAGACCACCCTCATCTTTGAAGCTTATCACTTCGCACAGCATCTCTCCCTGAGCCTTCGGCGGAGTAAAGTTTCCTGACTGCATTTCCATCCCCGTAGACAATAAGCCAGGCTTCCGTTTTCCTTGCAAGCGAAGAAATGGCGCAACGTCGTTCTTACTGTTGTTACAAAGAGTGCGCTGCGACATGAGAGTCGTGAGGTTCGATTCGGCTTTCGCCGACCCAATAGTAAGCCAATTTACGATGATAACACCCCAGGAAACTGCGACACGCGAATCAGTACCCTGCATCTCAAGAAAAACCCGACTTTTCGACTTACTGTCAAACGTGCAAAGAGTCAAGCACACCCACCCCAACTCCCGACTATCCATCGCATAAAACTGCGCCATATTCCCCACCGTCGGCAGCATCACCAACGCACTCCCAATCAAACACTTCCAAAGCAGCGCCTTAATATTAACATTCATCGCCGACTGCAAGTTCTCATTCTCCTGGCTCCTAGGTCCCTCATCCCTCTTCTCTCTCCTCGCCTTCCCTCTGAACAACCCGCAACAATTTCGCCCCCGCATTATACCATGGAATTCGAGGACGGGGCGCAGGAGCCAGAAAAACACACCGGTGAGGAGGAAGTTGACGGCGACGTCGAAGCAGAGGAGGGGGAAGGAGACTTTGGGCGGGAGCCCGATGCGGCAGCGGCCGTCGAGGTGGCTGAGTTCTACAACGGGGGATAAGTACCCGACGATTGCGATGCTGCCGAAGCCGCCGAGCATGATGAAGAGGCCGATGAGCCAGATGAAGTCTTTGTGGCGGGGCATGAAGGGGGCGCGGACGACGCGGGCGCGTTCGAGGAGGAAGATGTATCTGGTGGTGTTAGTACATCTTGTACATTGATATTTGAGGTAGAGGGTTGAGGCGCACATCGTGAGTTTATTGCAGGTGTAGAAAACGAGACAGATCATTGCCGACGAGTAACATAGTTGATGGGTCCGCAGACCTTGTCCCGTCTGGACGATGGAAGCGCAGATGATGAAACCCAGACCGAAGACGAACAGCGCGGCGACGAGCATAGACGTGAAGTTGCGTTTGCGAAAGGCATTGTTGTATAGAGTTTTAGCACGAGATCCTATGACTTGTTAGCCCACCGCATCCCAACCATGTATCCCCCAATCTGTCGCCATCTACTCACCCAGAAGCACCGACAACACGATGACACAAAACAACGCCACAGCATTGTAAATCGTCCTATTCGTGCTCGTCTCCCCAGGCACAAAGCTCTTCCCCGTCCTCTGATCCGTAATCACCGTCCTCTCATCCCTCGCTTCCACGCCCCCCTGTAAATGCATCCACGCGACCCCATCCTAGTAGCCAAACTCCCCTCTAGCGTCGACAATCAACAATAGCCAACAACCCGCAACGCGACGACTGAATCCGATCCCGTGGTTGCAATCAGGCCACCACCTGTACCTGCATCTGCGGTCGAAGTGAAAAGACGTAGATACCGCGCTCTAAGTACGTAGTCTGCAGCGGAAAACCCTTCGACGCCAATGTTCTTAAGACCCCTATCCGGGCCAGAGAGGCCTGGACGAGCGATGGCTTGAATGCCACATGCGCGCCATGATAGAAATCTCCACAGCGGAAGAGCAGCCGGTTGGCCCACATGTTGCGCGGAGTGATCCACAAACCATTGGGGAGGTGGAGCTAACTGGATGTTTCGGAATGGGGGTGGCGGGCGCCACTAGCGGGTGGGAGATGATTGACAGGGCAGGTGTGGCGGGGGGACGATGGTCGGGATATACACGATGGGAGTATATCGCGGGGGAATGAGGGATTGTTATTGGGGATTGTAAGATGGTTGTGGCGAGTATGACTACGATGCTTCTACTCGAATATGGCGAATCTGGCACATGCTGATGATCGTTGAGGGATGCTTCTTCACATGCAGATGTGGCGGTGGGCAACATCGGTACAACTCCTTAAGACTGTCCACTGTCACGATTTTTGACTAATTGCAGTGTATAGGCTGAAGGAAACACAGTCGTAGTATGTAGGTAGTGCATCGCTGTGAAACCTCCAACATAGTTCACAGCAATCAGAGTCAAGTCAAGAATAAGCAAATAAGCATTCCAAGCCAGTCGGATGCATCTATAATTCTACATCAAGCGCGACAAAATGAAGAAGGTATAAAAGTAGAAGTCGACGTGAAAGTCGAAGTGAAAGTTGAAGTGAGCAATGCAAAAGTCGTTAAGAAAAATAATCTACCCTTGAATCCACTTCTCCCTTGGCCTCCTCTCCTCCACCATTCCCTCTCCACCCTTCAAACGGTCTATCCGATGGAAGAAGTATCCCGGCCCGTCACTGCCCACACCCGACGCAACAGGCGGTAAAGGATAACCGCTCGCCGGTGCCGTGGGCGCCGGCGCCCCCGATACAGTCACAAAGGTAGATGGCTGGTAGAACCCCGGCAGTGGAACTGCGTGAAATGTCGCCGTTGGCATGGCCGGTGTGAGAGGAGGGTAGTGAGCAGGGTATCCGCTGACCGCAGGAGATGCGCTCACAGCCTCATATTGCACAGGATACCCACTCGCGGATGGATCTGCACCATCGTACTCGACGGGAGACCCACTTGCAGAAGGCTCTAAACCATCGTACTGAACAGGGTACGGATGTGTAGAAGGCTGCGAACCATCGTACTGGACAGGAGAGCCACTCGCGGCGGGATCCACACCATCGTACTCAACGGGATATCCACTCGCGGAAGGCTCTGAACCGTCATACTGAACGGGAGAGCCACTCGCAGAAGGCTCCGAGCCATCGTACTGAACAGGAGAGCCACTCGCAGAAGGTTGCGCAGGATACCCACTCGCCACCCCAGACTGCACTGGATATCCACTTCCCCTATCCATCTCTTCCCCCTTGACCATCCACTCCAAATTCTCCACAACATCCCTCGCATTCTTGGCCTCTTCCATCCCATACGTCACCCCCTCACTCTCCACTTCACCTCCCCACACTCCTTTCGCCCAGACGCACTCTTGTACAAGCCGCTCAAACGCGGCACGACACAGGGCAGATCCCTGCGCCGCATCCTCACTAGGCAGCGTGACGTAGAGATGGACTATATCGGTGTCGAAGGAAAGTGTAACGGTGGAGGCTCTTTCGGAAATTTTGTACGAGGCGTCAGCGGGACGATCACAGAGTTGGGGTAGGGTGGCAGCGACGGCGTATTCGATGAGTGGTGATATGTAATTGTCGGCGATGCCGAGGGGGACGGGGTTGCAGGCTAGAGATGAGGCGGGGGCGGGGAGAATGGAATCCATGGTTGGTGAATGAGAGTCGCGTCGCACGTGACAACGAGGTGAGAAGGTTATAAGCGAAGACTGGAAGGCTTGAACAGTAAATCAGGGTTGAATGAATGACTCGGTGAGAAAGCTGATTGTGGTTCGATGGGTATGTGACGTTGAGATGGAATCGTGGAGGCTCCATGATATAGGTTATCGGAGAGTAGAACAGTACGCCTGAACACGTAAATGAGGCGGGGCGGATTAAACAGACACTTTCCGCAAAGCGGGGCGAACATGGACTTTCTACGAAGGGGATGTCATTGGAGAGGATGTCTGTGTCGCCAAGAGGTGTTTCATGCGTTGGAAACCAAACAACATGGAGTCCGCGTGCACTCTATTGTACGGCGTTCGTGATACTTGACAATCCGGCTGGCACCGAGTGGAAACAGGTCAGACCCTAGTGATATAAGCACCGAAAGCGTCTCTTCTCTCGTTCATCGAATGAAGTTATGCTGTCGTGTTCCGGCGTCGCCGTTGTAGGCCATGGCCCCCAATCCGCGTGGATCGAAACATGGACTAGTGCCCTTCGTTACAGATGGGGGCTGCAGTGAGATCGAATTAGCGGGAACAATTACAATGCATTATTGACATAGGGTATGTATAAAGGGCCGATCTCCGCTAGTCTAAGAAAGGGTACATATGTAGGCGGAGCGACGGAGCGGGCGGGTACGATCATGCAGGAACGCGCGTTGTGGCTAAGTTGACGTCCGAGCACCTACGGACTTCGAGGCGTGCGCTGGGTGGCTATGCTGACGAGATCAACAATATAGCTCGACAGAGAAAGATCAGTTGTATGTACGCATATGATTGTTCGCCGTGAACACTTCCTGTCTATCAGCAATGTATGAAACCAAGAAACGCTCAGATCGACAGATATACATCAAATGTGACAGAGGCCTCCTCAAGATTTTAGCGTTTATTGGCGCTTCAGACATGCGAGTTGACTGCGGCCTGGCGATTGGCATGTTCGATATGCGTGAAGGAGCGCATATCGTCCTCTCACAACTTTGAATTTCTCCCTGTGTACTTTCCACTGGGCCCTTCAAGATGAGCGTCCAGCACTGCTGTTCTTCCAGCCAATACACAATTCACGGCCTCTGGCAGCAGCTTGGCCAACTCTTCTGCTGTGCTTGCATGGGCTGCCCAAATGTCACCTCCGGCTGCCGCTTTTGCAATTCCCGAATAGTCAGGTGTAGGTGCGAAAGATATGTTGAGTTCTTCGTTGTTCACCTTTGAACCTTCGCCGTCTGGGTGCACGAGCAACATGCTTTTTCTGGGTGCATTCCACCCCTTATTGTTCAGCACAATAGTGAGTATCGGAATGTTGTACCGTCTCGCAATCCAGTAGACAGAGCCAGGAACCGAGAAAAGATACGTGCCATCGCCAACGATCTGGCAGACAAAGCGCTTCTTGCCCTCGTAGTCAGTTGCGAGTTTGATACCCAAAGCCGCACCGCCTGACCAGCCGAGGCCACCACCACCACAATTCAGCCATGAGCCAGGCAGTGTGGCTTGGATTTGGTCGGCTACAAAGGCGGTCTGGGTGACGGCTTCCACAGCCCAGATTGTGTCCTGGGGGCATGCTTTTCGCACTTGCTGGATCAGATAGGGTGTACCGAAGTGACCATTCTCATCAACCTGGGCCTCAGCGGCGATAGATTGAATTTTCTCGTGGTGCGATTTCTGAAGTGCTGTCCATCGATTTTGGAACTGGCTGCTTGACAATTCATGCCCATGAAAGGATACAAGATGTTCATTGAGTTGTGTCAGAGAGGTATACGAGTCCGCGCGATAGCGCTGCAATGCTTTGATGTAGAAGACAGGCATTTGCTGCTTGAGAGGATCCACGTCAATGTGATAGATCTTCGCGCCATCTTTGGGTTTGCATTGCGTGTTTATCCAAGGCACATCGCAGTCAATCACAAGGATTACATCGGCTGATTTGACGCGTGCTTCATTGACATATCGTAGGCCCAGCCAGGCAGAATGGTCGGCTGGATTAGATCAGCATGACGAGCGTGTTGTAATGGAATGGCATACCAGGGAAACACATGTCGCTCCCGCCAGTGTCGAGCACCCGCAGGCCCTTGACGTTGTTCGCCAGTTTCACAAGCTCCCTGACAGCGTCATGATTTCTACCCGAATATCCGGTGATGACCAGTGGCTCTTGCGCGCCCACGAGGGCTTCCGCAATGTTCTTGACGCCGGACGGAGGCAGCGCTGCAGGCTCGACTGGGCGCCAATAGTCCTGCTCCAGGTGGTATGGCGTCAAGTCCTCCTCCATGGCCTCGCGCGCACCATACAGATATACGGGACCCTGGGGGTCGCTTGTCGCAAATGACAGGGCGCGGTTGACCATTTGCTTGACATTCTTGCCCGTCTTGATCTCGCCTGTATACCGGCAGTATTGCGCAACAATCTGCTTCTGGTCCGGCACGTCTTGGATCCAGTGTATGTACTCGGTCCTGCTGCCCCGTGCCTCGCCCTCGATGGTGATAGGAGACAAGCCCGCAAATATCAAAACCGGTGCGCGCCCGCACGATGCGTTGTGTACGGCGGCTCCCAAGCCTTGCGTGCCAACATCGACGTGGACAATGACGCATTGCGGGCGGCCAGTCAGTCGAGCATAACCATCGGCCATGGAAAGAGCGACCATCTCGTTCGGACATGTGATGATCTTGGGAAACTGGCCCTTCTTTTCATTCTGGCCTTTGACGATGGCTTCGATGATGGATGGGTGGTCGCTTCCCAGGTTGACAAAGCAATGCGTGATGCCAGCCTCCCAAATGGCCTCGAAAAAGGCGAAGGATGCGGTGTACCTAGTGCGCGTCAGTCGCTGTTCGGTCAGTGAGAGGCCCGTTACTTACACCATGGTCCCTGTAGCGCTGCACGGCGGTAGTGTACAGCGGGAGGGGGGTAGACAGGCAGATCAATGTGCTGGGACCTCGACAACGGAAGGGCGCGTCATGTCATTTCTAAGAGAGCCTCGGGAGCAAAAGTACCCCACACGGAGAGCTCCATGCTTGGAGATGCTCCACCTGCGAGGCGGGGAAGGCTCATGGGGTCACTTGGGGTGGCCGTTGTTGGTTGCGCGGGTGTGGGTTGGGTCAAGGGTCGCTACCGGCTTCCGGCTTCGGCAGCGGATGGAGCCCACCGTGGAGCGCTGTCGGCTGGTAGACTATTCGCGACGACCTCATCGCATGGCATTAGGAGATTGATAGCCATGTAGAGCATGTACACAATTGTGACTGCGTTCAAGCTCATGGTAATTTTTTGGTCGCTACTTCAGTCGCTACTTCAGTCGCTACTTCCTACCGCAGCGGGCAATGGTAGGAAACGCCTTCCGCCGTTGTAGTCGTCGCTTCCCCAGCAGCTGTCGGAAGACAGCCTCCACCACCATCACTGCGCCTCTATCGACATGATGAACCTCAGCCCGGGTGATCACTTGTCAGCTCTGTTATATCGACAGTTTTTCATTGTCTCCGCCTGTGCCTTGGAGACCATGGTTAAGCTTCATAGTGACCGTCGCAAAGAAGCCCCTTGACGCTGCTCTGAAACGCGTTTCAGCTGCTGCATCCTATAGAGGCTTCAAAAACACGACCTTGGCTTCCCCAGGCACTCCATCGCAAATTTCAACTGCTTTTGCCATGTCACCTATCACCAAACTTTTTATTCTCGTTTTAGGCACGAGTTGCATCGTTTCTGCCAGCCTGCCATGGACGCTGAGAGCACCACCTGCATCGTGTCTAGGTCCGCCGCAACTATGGGAGGCGCGACCGAGCCCGGGAAAGGGAATCGGGGTATATGCTACAAGAGACCTCGTACCAGGCGACATTGTCCTCTCGGAACCGCCCATCCTTAGCCTCACACCTCCCCAGTTTACAGACGGTGTAGCCTATCCGTTGAACGACATATCTCAAATCTTACAGTCTGCCTTTGATGCTCTGCCGCCACAAGACCAAGCAGAAGTCATGTCTCTTCATGCCCATATGACAACGGCTGACAAACCCGGCGATGAACTGGTGTCCATTCTCCGGAGCAATGCATATATCACTGGCAGTAGCCTCGGCCTCTTCCCCAAGGGTGCGCGCATCAACCACTCGTGCCGCCCTAACACCAGCCAATACTGGAATTCATACACTGGCCGCCGTATTGTGTACGCAAACAGGCACATCGAGCAAGGGGAAGAAATTTTCGCGACGTATATTCCTCTCCTGTATCCACACGAGGCTCGCCAACGCCGGCTCGATCAATATGGTTTCAAGTGCACATGCAGCGCATGCGCATTGCAAGAGGCCTCGAGGAAAGCCAGTGACCATCGACGACAAGAACTTGCGAGGGCCTTTGCAGCTTTTGAATCGCATGTGACCATCTCTGTACCTCAATCTGTGATGGGAAAGAGGAAGGCACGGGACAATGCCGAAGCCAGCGCCCAGCTCGTAAGGCAGATCGAAGAAGAAAGTCTCGCAGACTATTACATTAAAGCTTACCACATTGCCGCAATTGCTTATGCGAAGGTGGAGGAGTGGGAAACGGCGACGCTGTGGGCAAATAAAGCGTTTGAGACGAGTCGGCTAGCAGATCCACATGCGCAATCCACCGGGACTAGGGAGCTCCAAACGTTAACTGGCTACTTGATCAACAAATGGAACGAGGCGTTGAGGGACCGGCACACATGAAAGAGCTGATGGTATAGGAACGGACTGTATCTCACGTCACTTGTCGCCTGGTGGCTTCTTGTTTGCTGATAGAGTGGAGCTTGTCTTACTTCAACTAAGCCTGGAACCATGAGACTGGTATGTGTTACTGCAGGAGATTGGGAATGCTTACCGTGGCCCCGATGGTTATGAAAAAGTAACACAGGCCGAGAGCCACGTTTGAGTGGTTAAAAGAACCCAACCCCCTTGGGACAGGCCAAGTCACTCCAGGCACGCTTCAGGGAGAGGGCATCAACATGTCTTCCGTATTGGAGAACCGTCACGTCACGTCCGCGAATTCCAAGGGGTTAACAACCGGAAGTCGCCTTATCGACGGCGATCAACGTGTTCGTGCAAAACCTATGCGCGTGCTTGTTTTGGGATTGTGCCGTACAGGAACGTCTTCTATCTTTATCGCCCTTGAAAAGCTTGGCTATACACCTCACCATATGAGCTGTCTCATTGAGAATACATCTGACATCCCGTATTGGCAGGAAGCTGTCGAAGTCACATATTTCCCAGACTCAGAGCGCCCAGCGCAACTTCGCAGTCAGCCGCCTTATGGTCGCGCAGAGTTCGACAAGTTACTTGCAAACTACGACGCTGTTACGGATATTCCGTCTGCGCTGTTTGTCGAGCAGCTTGTTGGGGCGTATCCAGACGCGAAGGTTGTGCTAACGAATCGACCATACGAAAGTTGGGTGCGGAGCATGGAAGACACAATTTGGTGGCTCTATGGAAGCAAACTCGCCCGATTTTGTTTGAGCACAGGTATTGGACCGGTCACTCTGCTGGGATTTACACGCCTTAATGCCGCCATCTGGAAGGTCAACAACGGTTACCACATGAGGAACGGCCCAAAGGCTAAAACGGGATATGAAAGACACAGTGCGCTCGTCCGGAGTATCGTGCCAAAGGACAACCTGCTCGAGTTCGGACCGAAGTTCGAATGGGAACCGTTGTGTAAGTTCTTGGGAAAGGATATACCCAACGAACCTTACCCGTGGTCGAACGAAAGCAAAGTGATGAAAAGGAGAGTCAGGGGAGCATATGCGTCGATGGCGATGTATGTAGGCGTAGTTCTTGCGCTGCCAGTAGGTTTGTCATGGGTGGTATGGCGATGGCGGGATGCCATTACGGTTTTCTCGGTTGGGATATTTAGGCGCGACTGATAATGCGTTGCCAGCTGTCGACACTGGCCCGAAGGCGGCGACAGCACGCAGGATTTGTGACAATGGCACGATTGATCACGTCTGTAGATGCTGTGTGACCCGAGGAGGAGGAACGCAATCGACTGTAAAACACCTCCTACGTCAATAAGTCACTCCATGGCAGCTACATGCAATCGACAGCGAAACACTTCGCATCAGCAATTCACTTCACGGATGCTACATGCAACCTAGACAATCTAAATTTCTGCCTCTATCATGTCACGTCGCGCTTGAAATAGGGATTGTCAGACGGGGCAATGTCTCCCCCAAGACGCCCACGTTTTCAGCTGCACCCAAAGGGCTAGGCGCGGGATGTTGCCGTTGGCTGCCGCTGTCCGGCTCCACCGTCCGCCCCACGCGTACCCTGGCTTGTTTCACCCCTTTCGGGCCTACCTCGCCAACACACGATAAGCATCTCACTCTCCTTTTCGATTCCCTTATTACAACATCAAAGTCCAGCTCTGTATTCGACAATTCGTCACGCGACATGCAATAACACTACCTACCACAGGAGCTGTCCAGTCACAGCAACAATGGACCGTCTCAAGGAGCGGTGGGATGCTTTCGAGGCGAAGCACTCCAGGGTGCGAGCCGCGGTCGAGAGAGCTAGACCTTACGTCCCTCCCGTGAACTTCATTACGCTGCATTATACCTATTTCATTGTGGTCACAATTGTTGGCACCCTCATTTTTTGGGGTGCCTCGCATCCTGCAAAGAGTGTCGGCTGGTGGGATAGCATGTTCATGGTCATGTCAGCTTTGACCGCGACGGGCCTTAACACTGTCAACGTTAGTCAACTGACTGTGTTTCAACAAGTTGAGCTCGTGGTTTTGATGATGATGGGCAGTCAAGTGCTTGTTTCATATGCCACTGTCGCATTTCGAAAACACATCTTCGAGAAGCGGTTTGAGGACATTGTGGAATTAGAAAAAGAGACTAGGAAAGCAAGAAAGGGCAACACGGGTGCTTTGGTTGGTATGACAGGAGCCATGTTTGGGTTGCCGGTCATGAGCTCATTCGGGAAGGGAAAGATGCGGAGGCCTAGCAAATCGCGAGGCACGGGTCTGAAGTTGATGACATCTGAAGAGACGGGCGCAAGTTCGAGTGCAAGAGAAGTTCCGCCTAGAACGCCAATTTCGGAAGACCAAGCACCGACAGGACTCTCCCCAGTTGGGCTATCACCCAATGCGAGACTGAGGAACTCACCTCATCACATTGGATTCTTGGACCCGATCCAGGAGCGTACTTCTCATGACAGACCTCAGTCTGCTGCGACAGGGCATTCGATTTACAACGTGCAGACTCATCAGACAGTGTCTACGCGTCGCAGGTCGCTCGCTGGTGATTCGAAATTTGGCGATGGGTTCAACGTGCAGTCTTTCGTGACCGAGCAGAAGCGCAGCATCGGCCGTAATGGACAGTTCTTCAATCTCTCATCCGAGCAACGGGAATACCTGGGTGGCGTCGAATATCGCGCTCTCAAATTTCTCTCGGTATTTGTGTTGCTCTACTTCATCCTTTGGCAGTTGTTTGGTGCTATTGCTCTCGGTGCGTACATGTCTGTGTACGAAAAGGAAGCAGCGGCAGTCAATAACCAGAACCCTTGGTGGGCTGGTGTTTTCCTCGCTATTTCGGCTTACAACAACGCTGGATTTACTCTTCTGGACGCAGGATTCATTCCTTTTCAGGATTCTTACTACGTTCTCATCATCGTTACACTCTTGTCGCTGGCAGGACCGGCAGCTTTCCCAGTATTTGTTCGGTTCCTCATCTGGAGCATGTCAGCGCTCTTAGATCTCTTCTCCAAGGACAAAGAATATGGCGTCTGGAAAGAAGGGTTCGACTTTATACTTAGGTTCCCTCGTCGCGTCTACACCAGCATGTTTCCTTCCCGTGACACTTGGATGTTCATCGCGACATTCGGCTCTTTCGTCGCCGCGGATTGGGTTCTCATTCTCGTCCTCGGCATAGGCAATCCCACCATGGAAGCCATTCCTCTCGGTCGTCGCATCTTCATTTCACTATTCGAAGGATTTTCCATCCCTTCCGGTGGCTATGCA
This sequence comes from Pseudopithomyces chartarum, assembly GCA_033220655.1. Lineage (NCBI taxonomy): Eukaryota > Fungi > Ascomycota > Dothideomycetes > Pleosporales > Didymosphaeriaceae > Pseudopithomyces > Pseudopithomyces chartarum. The sequence goes on from WVTA01000016.1 coordinate 1,492,402, forward strand.
ATCGTCAGCCCCTCAGCAATGTACTTCGACGTACAGGTCCTCTGGCTCGTCATCTTCTACACCGCAGCCTACCCCCACATCATCACCATGCGCAAAACCAACGTTTACGAAGAGCGCTCTCTCGGCATCTACGAAGGCGATGAAACAGAAGTAGAACAACTCCACTCAGCCAGCAGTTCCGTCTTCGACGTCGATGCCGCCATCCCCGCACTACCCTCCATGACCGACGCTGAAAAGGGCCCATCGGCTACCCCCATCCGATCACTCGGCAAAGTCGGCCGTCGCGGCACCGCATTCGTCGGCCGCCAGATCCAACGCCGCATGACGGCCTTCCAAGGCGTAGGCGTCGCAACTGGTCACGCTACCACGACTCCCAATCCCCTAAAGCGAGCCGCGACTATGGATTTCGGACGCGCATCGCTGCACTCGTTGCACGCGCATCCTCCCACAAGGCCACCTAGTCTCATCTCCCAGCAGGTTCGCGGTCAACTGAGTCACGATGTGTGGTGGATAGCGCTCGCCCTCTTCCTAATCACCCTCATTGAAACGCACCACTCGATCGAGGACCCGCGCACGTACAGCGTGTTCAACATCCTATTCGAGGTCGTCTCCGGCTACACTACTATTGGAATCAGTATCGGGTTACCGGATCAGGCGTATAGTTTTAGCGGGGGGATGTATTCGGGGAGTAAAGTTATTATGATTTTGGTTATGCTGAGAGGAAGGCATCGCGGGTTGCCGGTGGCGTTGGATAGGGCGGTGAGGCTGCCGGGGAAGAAACTGAGTGAGATGGAGGAGGAGGATGCGGAGATTAAGAGTATGGTTTCGCGTTAAGGGATGTGGGGAAAATCGCTCAGTGGCGATCTGGGTGGGTGCGTAGGCGTAGAAGTAGAAATGCATGATGCATAGGTCGAAGCAATATATACATAGACATAGATTTCTTTCTGGTTCAAGGGTAGGTGGAAAACAAAGTACACTTCTAGCGAACAAGACGCTTAATTCAGCATCGCATACTGCCGCCCTACCTTCCTCATACTCCCCAGTCCCTCTTGCCCTTCACGATAATACACATACTACATGCCAAACATCAACGCCCCACGAACCGCCTTCTCCCCTTTGCCTCCGGACCCCACGAATACATATATCCCTCATCCTACCCCAATTCAGCAATTTCCCACTGCTCCACAACACAGCCTCCCTCCTCCCTTCCCATCACAAACCACTACTCCCTACTATTCAAACATCGTCCCATCGTACGAGACATTGCACTAACCCAGGGCAGTCTACCTCGTCATCCGTCAAGCTCAATTCAGGGCGTAAACATCGCCCCCAATGCCCTACATAATTCGCGCATCCGCGTAAGGGAAGAGGAAAATACCGCATACAAGTCGCCAACCAACATATTCCTAGAATCGTAAGAGAACGAAGATCGCACACGGTGTGCGGTATATAAACTCCAACCCGTCGCGAAGTCACAGCATTTACAGTTCACTCTCCACCTCTCCTCTTCAAGCACAATCATCCCCCCAACTTCGAATCCCCGAGCCACGCCCCAAGCACCACCATAACCATGCGCTTCACCCTCTCCCCGCTCCTCCTCTTCCTCGCTACCACCATCACCGCCGCTCCTGGCCCTGCGCTCGAGCTGCAGGTCCGCGACTGCTCGTTCTCGTGTCGCCCGTGTAGTTTGTATCCTAGGAATTGTCCCAAGGTGCCCTGTGTGAGTTGTCCCACTGTCTGCGGAGAGAAGGAACTGACGGGTGTAGTGCTAGAGGGATATTTATTTGGTGGGGTGTGGAGGGGGAACAGGTGGATGGGGATATGGCGAGATGGGGCGGTGTTGAGTGGGGTGTGGAAGGTGGTGATGCTGGTGGGGGTTGTTAGGGTGGTGATTTGGTTGGGGTGGGTACGGTGGAGGGGGTGGGAGGTTTAGATGAGGATGAGAGATGCTTGGAGGTTCAGTGGGGACGTGTGATGATCGTAGGAACGAAGTTATGAGTTGATATTTTTGAGAATGTTTGTGTGTGGGGAGCTTAGACGTTCCGCTGATGTTGTCAAGCACTGTGTAGAACGCCGTAGAAGAGCCTACAATATATAGGTACGGGGATGGTATCGGGATGTGAGAGAAGGATATGGACAAGATGCCAGCATACGAAAAGGGCTAAGGTGACTAATTTACCCTTATTTTTACTGAGTAGAGCTTCTGATGCTCATGAATGAGAGTGACAATTTATATGAAATAATCGTGTACTTATCCATGCTACTGGTCAGTGTATTTCAAAGCTGCGCTAAGTGGTAAGCAACCCACAAGACTCATAAGGCTCAGATTGGCTTCTGGTGCTGAGTAGCAAAGGAATTAGCTGAATCGCTTGATCGAATGGTGCACTCATTTGTTATGATTGATCGTCGCGTACGTCTCGCTACCCGGCTGCTATCGCAATTATAGGCATGCAGATGTATATTCTTTCACAACTTACCTGGTACAGAGAGCCATGGCTCTAACAGAACTACTCAAAGCTTTGTGTACAGGCAACAGAAGAATCGATTTGTCGTCGTATTCTGCACAGATAAATAAAAAGATGCTTTGGAATTATTTTGGTAAGGATGGGACATGAGAAGTACTCCAAAAGCCGTCAGGAAGCGAATCACTAAAGCAATATTCAGCCCATTAACGTCGCTTCTCATTTTCCGTCAGTCCAACAGCAGAAAGAAAATCGTTTTTATTGAGAAGCGTGGGAATTTGAACGCAAACACCACTATAGGTAGGCAATACGTCATCAGATGACCTTCACGATACTTAGGTACCCCTGGTTAGGTCTTGTGCATCACTCCTCTCTTAGATAGCACTGAGCTGATTTGTTTGGCAATATACAGTCTTTATGTTGGACCGGTAAGCCTGCTCACACTATTGGATTCTTGGTTCACCTTGGCTAGGGCGGCGCTACTACAATAGAGTGTATAGTACAAGTGCCGGTGCACGCTAGTACTTATTTAGCTATGTCCCTAAACTTGATGAACCCTTCGCGCGCGTAAACCACAGATAAGCTAGCTGAAGCCACTGAATGTATTTAACATGTCCTTCGACGCCCGTTTTTTACACCATGTGCGAATGAAATGGGCGAGGGTGGTGGTAGTGGCGAACATTGCGCGAACATGCATGTGTGGAGTGCAAAGTCACCCGTGCATTCTCCACGTTTGATGCACCCCGCGTTTCCTCGCATCATCTGGGGTCGGGACGTCATAGATTACAAGTAACATTATCGGGCAAATTACAAGCATCATATTGCAGAAAATGAAACGGACAGATTTTCCAGTCGTGGAAATATGACTTTGCGTTTAAGAGCCGGTAAAATGGCAGAAGTGCTGCTTGTTGCTGATTCGGAAGCCTACAAGTTTCCCGAAGAAGCACCGGGACATATTCTGAAACTCGTATGAATGAGGTTAGATGCAATATAGGAACCGGCAAGGCCTATCATACAAGAGGAAACATTCGCATCCAGCATCATGCCTGCTCACACTAGTCGACCGGGTTATACGAACTTGCACGTGTTGGGATAAACAAACATGCCCAGGAATAGGTCTGTAATCCTAGGCTCCTGCTTTGTTATCGTAGTAGTATGTAAATTGAGCGGCTGATCTAGGCATGTCAACCGGAAGATGTGCAGCGCGTGCCCTTTACGTCCTGTAAACCTGTAGTAAAATTCCTCCTATAGATCGTCTCCAGGGCGCTGCGATGAATCCGGCGGAAATAAATCTGCCGATCGCAAGGCTCAGGCTGAAATGTATAAATATTGTTGACTCTACCATCCATATTATGTGCTTGTTCAACCGACAGTGAGACTCTGATATCGTCACCGCAAGCTACAATGAAGTTCACGGCATCGACCTTCGCTCTTTTGGCGTCTACTGCCACGGTAAACGCACAGTGCGCCTTGCCATCGACTTACAGGTGGACATCGTCAGGTGCACTCGCTCAGCCCAGCAATGGCTGGAAATCACTCAAGGACTTTGCCTATGTTCCATACCAAGGCAAGCACCTCGTATACGCGACTTACTATGGCAATTCATATGGATCCATGAACTTTGCTCCATTTTCCGACTGGAACCAAATGGGATCTGCCAAACAGAATGCTATGAATCAGGCGGCTGTCGCTCCGCAGCTATTCTTCCACGCCCCTAAGAATATTTGGGTGCTCACATACCAATGGGGAGCTACGCCCTTCTCCTACAAGACTTCGTCGGATCCTACCAATGCAAATGGCTGGTCCGGTGCTCAGCCATTGTTCAGTGGCTCCATCAGCGGGTCTGGTGAGTGATACCCCCAATAAATATAATATGAGCATTGACTAAAACTCAACAAAGGAACTGGTCCCATTGACCAACAGGTCATTGGTGATGACAAAAACATGTACCTCTTCTTCTGCGGTGATAACGGAAAGATCTATCGCGCTAGCATGCCTATCGGAAATTTCCCCGGCAATTTCGGCACCAACTATGCCACTATCCTCAGTGACTCTCAAGCGAACTTGTTCGAAGGTGTTCAGGTCTACACAATCAAGGGTGGATCGGGCAACAAGAAATATCTTATGATGGTCGAGGCTATGGGATCGAAAGGTCGCTTCTTCCGCTCGTTCACGGCTGCCAGCCTTGATGGCCAGTGGACGCCTAATGCCGCAACTGAAAGCGCTCCATTTGCGGGCAAGTCGAATTCCGGAGCTGGCTGGACGAACGACATCAGCCATGGACAGCTGATCACCAGCAACGCTGACCAGACATACACCGTTGACCCCTGCAACCTGCAGTTGTTGTACCAGGGTCGTGACCCCAACCAGAACCCTGAATACAACCAGCTTCCATACCGTCCAGCTCTCCTTACTCTCCAGAAGTAGTGGAAATTGTGCAAACTGGTTGAGGTATACATAGGGAAAACTATGTTTTGGCAGCAGTAGTTATTTTCTCGTCCTCCAACCCAATACAACCATGTCTTATGCTTTGACAATTGCGCATTTCTTTCACGCGTATCATAATTTTCCAGTTCTTTTGGTTGACACATACGTGCTTGAATGTGATCTAAGTTTATGCTGCACGCTCCTATGCAATTATATGTACTAGCCAAAAACTTTCGTCGGATATTTTTCCACCCGTTCCGTCGGTTGCCACATCACTTCTCGCTTGAACTAACTCGATATGGGAACCTTAGTGGATGTTATAGATTGAGACATACAGTATCCCTCATATCTGCCACAATGCACTATTCACTCTTGGTTACTAGCTATCCTACCCATCTTTCCTGACCCGCTACAGCCAAATGACAGATAAATCTTGCTTTTCTGAAAGCTATTCTGGCACAATCGTATCAAGATCAAGTATCCCACTTCTTTCTGAGACCATCCAGCCACTCTTTGTTGATTTGGATCATCTCTGCTTCTGCGCTCCAAGTGACTGCCCGCTCTCTGAGATCCTCTCTTGCCGGTAAGTATTGGAAGAATTTATGGTCCTTGCTGCATATGTTCCACAACAACTCACCGCTTCGAACCAACTGGATACAATCCTCGCAGAATTCTGTGTCATAACAAGATTCACAGCACCATATCTCCTTGTATTCATCGGAAGACTTGGAGCACTCTCCGTCGCACGTATACATTACCATGTGATGACCCTTCTCCACAATCTTGTCAGAATGCTCAGGATACGTAAGACCTAAGCCGAACGGTATATTTGCCGCAACGGCGTTGTCTAGATCTCCCGCGCCAACAAGTGCGACCATCATCTTGCCATAGGCATCGACATCATTGCCAGGATCATCATCGCAAAGCATGTCGATGGCTTGAAGTATCATAGGCCGAATGCAAGGCTTCCAAATGGCTTCTTCTTCGCCTGACTGTCGCCAATATGACCCGAGGCAGATTGAAGCAGCATTGATCTTGTAAATATCGTTTCTTTCATCCGCGACAGCAAATTTGCGAAGCTTTTCCACATACTCTTTTGGATCCTGTCCGTCGTTTAGAGCTTGTTGAGCTTTGTCGACATAGATGCCCATAAAGGATCCCTCGATTTCATCCAAGAAATCCACATATTTCGGCCGCACCTCTTCCCCCAAACTAGCAAGGAATGAGGGTGCAGCGATGCGCTCGAAGCATTCCATCGCATCATTGCTAGTCGGATAGAAACGCAGCACTGTGAGCGAGCGCCAAGTTAGTATCAATTCAACCATCCCATCTAATGGTGAAACGTACTGAATGTAGCTAACCAAATCATTACCCACGGCATCGTTGCTAACATGCTCATGGAAATAGCTGGACTGCACAACTCTTCTGCCCAAGGTTTAGTAATTTGGGCGATGTCTCCATGCATCCGGAGTGGAACGCCAATTTGCTGTGGAAGTTTAAGGAGCCCCAGAAAGCGGACCATGCCGTCACGAACTGATAGTTTCGACAAGTCCTGCATGATTTCATGGATGCGATCATACTGTTTCAGTTCATATAATGCCGCGATGTATACTATTGTCACCTGAAAATCAGCACTAGATTTTATCTCGGCAGTATAGCTCTCAGCGGCTATATTCGAGGCAGCTTCGTAATCTTTCCTCTCTACGAAGAAGCACAGAAGCATGCTCTTCAATTTAGTGCCCGCCTGCTTCAAGTTGGTAGGGATGTTCTTTATCGCTTTATCAATCATCTTGTATGCATCGTCGAATCTCTTGTCTTGCCAGCAGTGCCCAAGACCTCCAAGTGCATCCCAGCACAATGGGTCGAGTTCGAGCGCTTTGGAGAACAGAGCTGCACCTCGGTCTGGTCGCCCAGTCTTGAACATCAGCCAACCTTGTGCGCAGTACCAGTACTGCGTGACCTCGAAATCGACGCTGTCCATCACTTTCTGGTATGTTTCATCGTTAAACTCAGGATAGTTCCATGAGAAGAACGGGTCCAAGCTCAGACGGTCTGCTCCAGAGAAACCGTCATCGTCCAACGAAGCCCATGCCCAAACAACCCACAAGAAAAACGTGAAAAAGAATCTTTCTTCATAGAGAGGGTCATCAGGCCCACTTCTCGTCAACCACAGTTTTACAGCCGCTCTAGCAAGAGGTCTAAATAGCTCCTTGATAGAGGTCATTGACTTTTGAACCCAGTTCCATTGTTCGACTGTGTAATCGTTTTGTTTGGCATTTGATAACCACTTCTCTGCGATCATGCGAGCAAAAGTTGGATTCTTGAACATGTGTAGCATCTTCGCATAATAACTGCACTTCGCTATAGCCAGAATCCATCCATGACAAGCGGTAGGATCTGTGAACAGAGTCACAATGACTTTAACGACCTCTGACTTTTCGTTTTCAGTGAGATTAACCTCTTCCGTTGACCTCAAATGGTCCATCCATGTTCTAGTAGAGTAGTTGATGTAATCTGGCTTGCCCTGCGAAGTACTATGGTTGGTCCCGAAAAGAATGATACGGCTCATGCAACGTTTTGCGATTCGGAGGTTGGCGAGTCTGGCGTCAATATGAATTGGAATAGGCCCTGTGTGAGTATCGAGATGAAAGTCGCGCGGTTGGACAAGAAAATCTCGAATGCTTGCATGAGTGAACCGCACACTGGTGTCAAAGAAGCGTTTCAGCGTGTCCTTGCTGAACCCTGAAGTGGAATCCGGTAAAAGTGTCGTGGTGCTCTGTGGGCCGCCTTTGTCTTTGGGCTCATCCTCTTCGTCATCAGAAATATCATCAATGTCAAACTCGTCTTCGTCGGTATCGTCACCGTTGAGAATTCCAGTGCTGGGTCCCATCGGTTGTGAAAACTCGGGCGGTTCGCCTCCGCCGCTCAGCTTAAAGATGGAAGCAAATCTACCCCGAAGACGTGCTTCCAAAGCATCATACCTAATGAAAGATTAGCTTGAGAGTATAGACTCCATGACTTAAAGTGAGATGCTAAACCTACGCGGTGCCGGTTCTAGCCATCAAGATAGCGTAAAGCTGGGCCATGGTGATCCAAGACTTCGCATATGCTACCCAAAGCAATAACTCATTCAAGTCTTCCTTGTCCACATCTTCGTTCAGCATGAGTTTATCAAACACGTGAGCAATCATGGCATCGAGCTGCGGCGGAGCCTCTTCAATAGCCTCGAAAACTGCACTTTTACGCTCTTTTTCCTGGATCTGATCCATGATGAGTACCACTTTGAAAAACATGCCATCTGCTTTCTCCAAGACTTTGTCGCGAACAGCGCGTGCAAGCTTCGCCGCAGCCCTTTTGTCATGAAGCTGCCTGGTTTGCTTCACCACAAGCACGTCTGTCAGTCTCTTTTTCACGTACTGGGCTATATCACTTTGGTTGCGGTTCTCCACGGCGACTTTGACGATGACACGGTTGTATTTCGGCTCGAGGTACTCCGACAAATCCGGGCGACTAAACAGTGCAAATGACAAGCGAAGCGCGGAGCGGGAGGATATGGTAGTGTCTTCTATAAGCGAGAAGAGTTCTTTCAGCATTGGCCGTGGCGCCTCGTCTAGACCATCAAGGACAATCATGGCATCATTCGAAATATCCCTACTTTGACTGTAAAATGGAAGGAAGATATTCTTCCACAGTAGCTTTGGTGTTGCTACAGAGTCCGGTTTAGAGAGAACGTGTGCCGCAAAGACCTTGAAGATCAAGTCGTTTTGAGCGATCTGATAAGTCAAACTCTTGAGTAGGTCCAAGAGAGTATTCAAGTCGGAATCATCCTTCGTGAAAAAGTATGCCACAGACGTTCGATTAGGATGTTTCGGATCTTGGGGATATTCCTCCTGCAAGGCTTCTATGAGCGCAGATGATAGACACGATTTTCCGGTGCCCGGCCCTCCAAATACCCAAAGAATAGGTGTTTGCTTTTCTCTCCACATTCTGACCTTGTTGTCATCCAGGAGCCAGCTGCCCGTGTTCTCGATTACAGAGTCGAGATACTCATGATGAATGATTATGTTCTTCTGATGCGCAGCGGTGAGCAGGTTGTCGTCCAGTAGCGTTTTCACTTCCGATGATTTCGCCTTGGCAGAAAGGTCGTCAAGCTGTTTCTGCATCTGCTCAGTCGCTTCCAAGGTCATTTTGGTAGATTCTTCGATGTTGATGACCTCCTGTTCGATCCTTTGCGTGGTTGCATAAGCAATCGCTTGTACCAGTGCATGTTCATCGTCGAAGAGCTTTCGGAGCTTGTCGAAGGAAAATTTGACCTGGTCATCCTGTCCAAGAAATACGACGGCTGTATACTTCCTGAAGCGACCAGTTTTAATGACAGTCTCAGTGCGTGCGAAGATCTCCAGCAAACAAGTTAGGATTCCAATAATCTTCAAACGAAGATGCTTATTCATGTCCACGCCAACATATTGCTCAAGTCGTTCCGTGAAGCTTCCTAAGCTTTCAAACAGGCTTTCCAACCAGTCATAGCTGTCCGATACACCCCCAGCTGCTTTTATGAGAAACACTAGCGCCCCAAAAATTGCTGAGGCAGGCGGGACTGTATGTAAAGCGACCAAGTCAGTGATTTACGACGAGCATTAAACAGCGCAATCAAGAGAATTTTCCACTGGTCCTCAACCCTGTGGTCAGGCTTTGGGAGGCTAGACAGTCTCAATTCTCTCAATTGCTGGAAAACAATCACGCTTACGTACATGGGGACAGTGAAATAGCACTGGATGCAATATCCGAAAATGCAGTAAATGGCTGGACGACCTTTTTTAAGACGTTTCTGAATCTCGATCCCTTTTTTCGGAAGCTATTGAACTTCGTGGTCTCTGCATCGATGTGCACAAAAAGGTTCTCAACTTTAGTTACGACCAGCAACACCTTCTTGTCCTCGGGGGTTCTGTTGGTTGCAACGATGTACTTATCAACTGCGTCGCTCCAGAGCTGATCAAAAACCACGTCGTCTGACATGATGCTGAGTTTGGGTGGTATGCGATGAAAGCCACATGTTGGTGTCTCGCACGAGGTTGCCTATTAGCACGCTAAACACGATGGGGGCCGGGATTGCGGGGTATCACCCGTGCGAACCGTGTACTGAAAATAGAAACGCATCATTCTGCCGGTCCGGTGTCACTCTACGGTTACCGATGCCAGACACAACCACAAGATCAGCTTGTCAGCGCGGATGTTTCATGATGACTGACGTACGACGATATTTTAATTCTATGATCGAGAGACAGTCGCAGCATCGATCAACACGACCATCAGATCATGGCCGAAATTACGCAGCATGGAGAGGGTAAACCCGTGAAGTTCACTCTTACAAAATATCGCAAAGAGGGAATAGAGCATGAGAGCTTCATGGAGTGGATCGTTAAAGTGCACCTTCCAAAGGCCTTTCCCGTCCTCAAGAAACACGGTATCACTGGATACGCCCTCGTTAGTTTTCCTAGTACCAAACTTTACAAGCAGTCTGCAAGCTGACTATTTGCCAATAGTTTGAAACTCCTGCTACCTTGAACGACCCTTTTAGAGCACAAATGGCTGTTATTCACCCGACTTGGCAGGTCGCTGATTACGATTGTTTCATCGAATATACGCTTCCTGACGTACATACAATTGGCAATGTCATGACCGACCCAGAGTGGATTGAAGCTGTTGCAGACCAAGAAGACTGGGTAGATACGTCGAGGCTATTGTTGTCCGTAGGTCATCACACTCAGTATCTTGCGGACGGTCGGGTCATCGCGCAAGCAATATAGGGGGGCGTGAACAAACGGTCTGTTGGAAATTCATTCAAGGACTATTGGCTGTTTTAATGATATGGAGCTGTACACTTTTCTACCATTAGGCTGATTCGTTGTCTTTTACGTTAGTGTATTCTTTACCTCAACCTTGTCAACCTGTGGCGCACACAGACCTTTGAATCTAAAAAGTCTTACTTTTCTGACTAACATGTGTTGCATAGTCTCAAAAACAACCTAGTGTCAACTGATTTTTGGGCCTGAGATAAGCAGTAGGACGTAGAAAGCTTCTCACTTCAATGTCCAACCTATTGAACTGTGTAGTCATTCTGGAGGGCTCGGCCTCACAGAGCCTCTACTTGCATTTGTCGCATGACTAACTTAAAATATATGCTGACACGATCGAGGGGAGCGGATCGAATATCTGAAGATCTCGCATAGCCATTTTCATTCCGATAAGAAACTACTTAATCTAGCTTTTTCTTACATGACCGTAGCCTAACTTGCTGTGGTTAGAACCGTGTGAGTTTAAAGAATACAAATCCACAATTAGAAGCGACGATATGCCAGTTGCTAGGACCTGTATATAGCAATTATTGACACTATTGAAATACTCCGGACCCAGCTTACGAAGACTAAAAGGTATTTTCTCTGGGATGAACATAAATGATGTGCCTACAACCTTAATTCATTTGCCATAGAAAATATGCTATAGATCATGCATATCAAATTAATGAATAATGCGCATTGAACCTTACTATTATCATTATTATTCCAAGCAGCTGCGAACTAGATTTAACACTTAATGACGTAGCAAAAAGCTTTAGAAGAGTAATAGTCACTATTAAGAATATCGTAATGTAAATAGTCTTCTATGAAAATCACAAGGTCTAGTTCTTCGGCATCTATGACATCTCCAATGAAGCGTACCGTTAGTAGATGTGCCCTGCTCATGGAAAAGCTTCGCCTACCCGCATTAACAGCATTTATGCACTTTCCTACACTAGTAAAAATGTGTGCATTAGGGATCTGGACGATCTTGAATTTGCTACCATTGTCCACTCTTAAAGTAGGCCAATCTTCCGGTCTCAATATGAGTCTTCCATGACTTATACTCAGTGGATCGGCTGGAGTGAATTTATTAGTTCTGGTCAGGTCGAGTGGACGCATAGGATTTCACCTCAGTCGTGGTTCAACAGCATCAGCACCAAAAAGCACATCCACCTCTATGACGACCTCATTTACCTATAGTTAAATTTTCTCCTCAGCATCCAGATTCCTTCAGGGCGACTCTCCCACTAAGAATTCAGGTCAGCGTTCAGCGGCTACTTGCCGACTCTTATAACCACCACGAGATCGTCTGTCAAAATTTCTTTTCCATTCGCAATTGCGACATAGAGGTAGGTACTCTGCTTAGACTGATGTAACTGTAGAACCTTTTCTGTACGGCGCCATTTTCGCGGGTCCAAATCGCAGGTTGATGGGGAGTGAAAACCCACATGATTGACTCCGTGATGGCCGGGTTAGCGATGAGAATAGGATTGAGCTGACCGTTGGATGCTATCACCTGCTCGGTTGTCCACAGTCCCAGGTATTCAAGCAATTGTAACAACATTCTTGGCAGGTGATGATCTTGCAGACACTTTCAAATCAGCACTCTATTCATTGATCTAATATTCTAGGAAAGTAGCTGCTGTGTTCCTGGAAGACTATTCCAATATTCCACCTCGTTCGTGTTACTTTTATTATGTGAAGCTAAGGATCTGAAACATCTCCAATGCTACACCATACAGCTATGTAGATAGTACAATTCAATGCCATTTTTCATCACCCATTGGAGTATTGGCTGCAACTTTCTGAAAGTCTCGATTTGGACGCATCCTTGCGTTCCAGGCTTAGTGCTTGCGATCTACTAGTCCATTATCCCGGAAGCTGCTCACTGAAGAGCCGGCAAATAATGAGAATTAGGTATGACATTGGTCCAAGCAATATATTATATAGCATCCGTTATTTGCTGTGCAAATGCAAAAATTTTCGTCCGTTTCACCTACTTATGGTCGGCTCCTTGGTGAAGGTGGGCGATGGCGTTAGGCAATGCCCAGGGGGTGTCGCCGATACCGAAGGCGATGGCTCCGGCCCGACACGGGCCGCCCCGAGGTCGCCGCCATGACTCCTTTTTCTACAAGTGCATGGGCCACGTCGGCAGGCTGTCATTTAACATGCAGTATCTGCAGCAAGGTGTAACGCAGCCTGCGACACGGTGCCCGTCCTTGCTTCTGTGTCCCTGTTATTGGTATCATTGGCGGTCAGTTGTGGAGCGGCTTTCCCCTGGGCTCCGCCAGCCACGCGCTCTCGGTCGGATCGCGCAGCGTCCGAGGTCCACTTGTAATTCTGGGCTCCCTACTTATGGACTCCAGTCGCCGGTCGGTTGCAATGTAGCAAGCGGTACGCAGCTGTGTTCAAGAAATGAAAGACTTTGCTCTAAAATGTTTGAGTCTCCGTAGAGTCTGTAATGAGAGTGCTATGAATCGATTCTATGTGCTTTGCACGGCGGCCCTATTTGCAGAAGCTCCAATTAGTCGAAAAGAGGACTACCCCTGCAGTGTGCTTTTTCGGCGCATGCTGCTCGAGATCGTTCATACCTCCCCTTCTATCTGGTCATGATTCAGGAGAATCCGCGAATGTGCAGCACGACGAAGGATCGACCAGTCGAGACAGGCTGTCACATCGCGAGTTGGGGTTCAGCCCCACAGCAGCTTCAATCGTTCAGCAGCAAGATCCGCTGATCTGCACCGACTATGGTCTTGATTTGAGATTGATTGGCTCACTTTTGAGATGTACAATAGCGCAATCGTCTTGAATTACTTATCATGGAAAGGCGTGGCTGGAACACGCATCGTAAAGCAGACCACACTGTAGACCTATTATCGTTCCTAGGGTGTATAATATTGCCTCCTTACAAGATAGTCTTGCAAGAGGTACTCATTTCCTTCCACTGTTGAGATCCGTTGGTAGTTAAAACCAGATACTAATGGCTATTCGTGTAGGTACGGGGACTCAGGCGCAAAAGCTTTATGGATGTCGTTATTGAAGAAAACTCTTGGAGAAAAATATTCTCTGAAGGCAGGACCTGCATCATCCCTTGGGTCTGAAGGGCGGCTTGCTAGCCCATGTCCATTATCCCTGGATACCTATTGTGGTGGCCCTGAATCGTACCCACCAAGCCTACGACGTTTTTGTGTACGACAAAAAGCACATCCCAAATAAGCTTTCGTTAACATGGACGGTTTTTTAGAGCCGCATAAGATCGGCGGTTACAGCCATCCTCTCCATCGATCCGCAATTCTTCGTGGGCTGTGCTATGGAGAGCTCTCTTACAAGGGGTAGCAAACTCGCATCTGCTGTTGAGCCATTTAGGTCCGCCGGCTCGCCGGTGATCGACAAGCTCGGCCCTATTTCGTACCAATTCGGCTTCTCAATAAGCCCGCCCCCACTTCGGTTGTTTCCCAGCATCTCAGAAACCAGTCAGGGAACACTTTGCAGTGTTCAGCTCAGCCATGGTGCGCGCTACTCAGGTTGCTTTGTGTGAACATACACATTGAACGACCAGGCCCACCAGGTGCATCGGATTCTACCAGCGAACCCAATCAGAGCGAAAATAACCTCTATTATACGAGTCACCTTTGTAAATCGTTATGGTAAGGCGGATACTTGTTATCTCAGATGTTTCCAAGCATGTTCAATTGTTGGATTGAGCACGTGTTTCCACATACGCTATCGTGCGATCTTTGCATTCCCGACATTTAACGAAATGGGATCTACTGCTGAACTGGGACCAATTGTTCCTATCTGTTCTGTTACATCCAGAATGGAAACAAACAGCGAGAATTCTCGTTGTCTCAATGCAGTTAGGTGCGCCTTGATTCTGCTGCATCATGGAAGGTGTATGCAAAGAGGAACGTGCCGATTAGCGAGAGACCTAGGCCAGCTGTACAAAGCTTTGACCTTCTCTTTTGGGGGAAGATCAAACAAAAACCTAGCTAATCGACCTTCAAGCTTATGTAGATGACTGATTCAGATACCATACAGGTGTTAACCTATGATGATTCAAGGCGAATAGAAGAGTGGCGAAGAGAAGACTCTCACAATAACAAGAAGGAGTGACACCGGCCTGTGCCGGACCGATAGCACGGTATGAAGATCTGCCCGTCCCGGGCCGGAGAATCCGTAAAGAAAAAGCAGTATAAACATCCGCGCTAATCAAACAGTGGAGCGACGGTTCTTTTGGCACACGAAACAACATCAAGCATTGGCTTTGAGACAACTCGCAATCAAAAGCGAGCCTGGCGAAGACAACACTCGTTGAGCATGGATTGTTAGAGCGGGGTAGGTCCGCTACGAGTACACATATAGGGGGTTTTCGACTTAACAATCGTCCCAAAGCCGAAGCTCCGTATGCAAATGTATCGGAGATATACAAATGCTCGATTTAGGGAGTCTTAGTCGTATTTACGAAGATCTTTGGCTCGAACGAATCTGGGCCAACGTGGAAGGGCTCCCTAACATAGCCTATAACCTATTAGGCGATTGCTCCCTTGAGTTGTATACATTGTGCGTAGGGTTTACAGACAGAGATCCCAGAAGGATCTTCACTATGGAGACTTGGTATAGCCTATCTGGGATAATGCCCTACAGGGTGCTTGTATCGCCGACATGCACGCAAGAAGACACTAATAGTATCCTACCGCAGTACGCCACGGTCAAAATAATTATAGCCAAGCCTGCACTAGACCAATTCAATGAACGACAGAGTAAAACATGCTTCGCAGAATGGAGACGATTCGCTCACCCAAGTCACTCGATCGCATACAAATACCTATGGTCTGCCCACCATTCCTCTACACAGAGCTCAACAACTTCAAACCAACAACCAACACAACCAATACAACTCACACAACCCACACAACTTCATCATCATGGTTTCCTTCCACAAGATCTTTCTCGCCTCTTTGGCCATGGTCGCTCCCATTGTTGCACAGACGACTCCAGAGCAGGTCGTCACCAACCTCAAGATGATCACCCAGAAGAGCCAGGCTCTTCAAGCACCAGCTCAGAGTATCACCATCATCAACGGTCCTCTCATTATCATCGGCCAGGGCCCATTTCCGCAAATAATCGCCGGATTTACCGACATTGTTGCTACTGGCACTACTGCCCTTTCGCAGATGCAAGGCATGCCTCCTGTCCCAGCTGGAGACAAAAGTGACGCCATCTTCGATGCATTCCGCGAGGTGAGGGAGATACATTTAAGTTCAAAGAAGCCGCTAAATTAAATTAGTTCGTTCGTGTACACCAAGTACTTTTGAACATCCTCATCGGCAAGGCGGGTCTGTTCAGCACTGTTCCGTTCATCGGACAGCCAGTGGCCGCAGTTCTCAGGCAGATTGAGAATGTTGTTGACGTAAGATATGGTTCCTGTTATCAGCTTGGTTGCCTAGAGACTGACATTTCCTAGACTCTCGCGTTTACCTTGATCGACACGGTAGAGTCGCGGGCTTCAGATCTGCAGGCTCAGGCCGGGTCGCTAACTGGCTCGCTTGATGTTTGCATCGCCAAGTACGAAGGTCTCAGCACTGCCAAACGCTCGATCCAATTTCCTCGTCGTGAGATTGCTCACCGCGAGATTGCAGCCACTGCTTAATCGAGCTGATACCTTGAGGCAAATACAACATGTTGCTGTATGTGGAAGCCATGACGAGGGAATGTATGTGGATATGAATACTGGTATAATTAAGAGGTGTATCGTGGAATTTGACTGCATGCACTTCTTGGTCGCTCTTTTATATACTTAATCTAAGCCTGATAAGGCTGAATAATCGAATAACTTTGCTTGACCGCTCACATGGGCACATATGGTCTGGACCAATTGATATTGCTCGCCGTGGGTACCTTCGAAAATTCAATTATTAATTCCAGTTATCCAGTCAAAGCAAAGAATAGACCAAATTAATCACCCTTATGTTCAAGCCGTTATCTCTGCCTACAGCTCTCTCTACCATAAATGTAACACTAGAACGAACTGATGCCAGCTGAATATGCTCGATTGAAGGAAAGAATCATGACACAACATGAAACACAACATGAAACACAACATGAAACATAGTTACCGAAGAAGATGTTATGGTTATGATG
The DNA here is from genome assembly GCA_033220655.1 of Pseudopithomyces chartarum. Classification (NCBI taxonomy): domain Eukaryota; kingdom Fungi; phylum Ascomycota; class Dothideomycetes; order Pleosporales; family Didymosphaeriaceae; genus Pseudopithomyces; species Pseudopithomyces chartarum. Next base: position 1,509,272 of record WVTA01000016.1, read on the forward strand.
TAGCTGATATTTCGGGTTAGAGTGCAACTGGCAAGAACGATCAGCTCAGATTTCCAGGATTCGCTGATTCTTATGCTGTTGCTCAAGCAGATATAGATTAAAATCTTTTATCCGGGAAAGACTATATGAATTGGCTCCGGTGAAGACTAGTAGGCAAAATGTAGCCTCACTATTGTTGGACGACCAAAATACGCACACTTGTGTTACGGCTGGACGTCGGCGATGAGGTACATTCCCAGTCGCCGACGATATCTATGTTATCAGCTTCGAAACTGGATTCCCCAGAATTAAGTGAGCTACCTGATTACCTTGTCCTGTTCCGACATAGAAGCGTAATCACTAGAGAAGGTAGAAGACTGGTGTCGCCTTTCGGTGCCGACTTTATCTCCGAGCTCCGTTATCACCGGCCAGGACCACTACGTATATGATGAACTTCTTAGACCCAAAACCCGTAGAATTGAGAGAAGAATGCCAATCTGCCCACGGCTGTTGAACTTAACGTCCCACCCTTGTGCTCGTCTCACAATCAGTCGCTCTATATCCATCCGCCCACACGTCGAGAGCATCGCCCCACGCCTAACCAAGTGGCACTCCAGACCCTACAATCATCACTCCTTGAGAAACCAGACAAGAGCCATGTCTTCAAACGCACTCAAGGAGCCAAATTTCACTCGTCCCATAATCACACTCGAAGAGCACTTCCTCTCGCGTGCCTCCCTCTCACAACCAAATGTCTACAACGACGCTTTCCGAGCCATTCCGGGCCTCATGGAGCAATTTACCGAGCTAGACGACCTGCGCATATCAGACATGAATTCAGGCGACGTCACCATGCAGGTGATCTCGCACGGACCAGGCGATCTCTCACCCGCTCAATGCCGCGACTGCAACGACCAGCTCGCGTCGGCCATACGCAAGCATCCTAGCCGCTTCGCGGGATTCGCCGAGCTGCCCATGGACAATCCCGTGGAAGCCGCAGCAGAACTTCGCCGAACATGCTTGAGCGGCATCGACGGCGTCAAGTTCGTCGGCGCGTTGGTCGACAGTCACACCGAGAGCGGCGTGTATTACGACGGACCTGAATTCGATGTCTTCTGGAGAGAAGCTGAGAGCATAGATGTTCCCATATATATCCATCCGACTTGGCCCACCGATCAGCAGTTCGCAGCGTACGAAGCGCCGCATCTTCCGAAGATGGTGTTGACGCAGATTCTGGCGTTTGGGTTTGGCTGGCACAGCGATACTGCTATGCATGTTGTGCGGCTGTACGCTTCCGGAGTGTTTGATCGATTCCCCAAAGTGAAGGTGATAATTGGGCATATGGGTGAGATGATTCCGTATATGCTGCAGCGCATTGAGCGGGTGACTGCACGGTGGGGAAAGCAACGGTCGTTTCGAGAGGTGTGGGATTCGAATTTGTGGGTGACGACTAGTGGTAACTGGGCGTTGGATCCCATGGCTTGTATGTTGAGGAACACGAAGCATGATCGGATTATGTATAGTGTGGACTATCCGTTTTCGAAGAGCAAGGATGGGCTGAGATGGCTTGAGGAATTTGAAGAGAGCGGTATGGTTGACGCGGATGTGCTGGAGGGGATTCGATGGAAGAATGCATCGCGGCTTCTGGGCTTGAATGTTCGGATGTCCTAGGAAATTCGAGGAATTCATGCAAGACCTGTATACAACCATTCTCTACTTTATACTCATCGCCCTGACAAGCTGGTATTCATATCCAAAAGCGCTTCTCAAATTTGCCACTGTTGGTCAGGTGCATCTATGTAGGCAGAACTCCATTATTTCCAAGAAAAGTTTGCTGTTGATCTAAACAAACTTCAGTCGAACTCGTTACGGTCGTATTTCGAATATTAATCTTAAGTGAAATAAGCCATTCATATGCAGCTGCTTATTTGGTTCCAATTAGATTTATCCTTCAGAGATGTCTTCAAGTAAACATCTTGTCAACTTGCGTCATGAAGATATCGGTATGTTGATAAAAATTTATAGGCATTAAGTCCAAAACATGGCGAATAATTTGTCTTCACTAGACTAGTGCAAGGATAGTAAGCAGATAGCTTCCCATTGGTAGGCTTACCCTGTAAGGCCGCAAGGCATCTACACTAGTCCCCGATTGCCCAACTATACATGTACACATGTCTGTATATGCATAACCACATAAGCCAACCACTGTGCGAGTACATGTTTATTTGTGTGTGCATGAGCGAATCAGTGTCTGGGACCGTTATCATAAGCAGACCGTACTGCCTCGCGGCAGTGTCCCTCATCGTCCCTTGTTGTCCTTTGGCGCCCCTCGTCTGGTCCTGCTAAAATCCTTCTCATGTCTGACTTCGCTAGCATGTTCAACCTCACGTGCTCTGAAATGCAATGGGAGGCATTGGGGGACATGCCGCTATCTATCTCTTCGCCAATACCTAATTCGAGACAACTCTGCTCAGCCAAAGCGAGTTTTACCCCGTATCACCCCATTGAACCCTCAGTTTCGTCTACAGACTGGGCCTCACACACGAATGAGCCAGATGCAGGTTCCAGCTTTAATCTAATACTCAGTTACTCGCGCCCTGATTTTCAATGTTACATAGAGGTGGATAGAGCATCGGGGCGTGTTGGATGAAATTGCAGGATTCTAAGGAAATACGTACGCTAATTTCTTTTTTTGTGCAGTACCCAGCAAGAATACTTCTCTCCTCCATATCCTATGGAAAAGAGACTCCACGCATTCCAGACCACCAAATTCCGCCGCCTTTTTCCGTCAGAAATATGCCTGACTTACTATATAGTCCAATATTCGAGGCGGATATACTCATTGGCCAAGATCATACTTGCAATGGCAAGCCTTTGCAATACATGTCCAGTGTCCGAACCCATTTAGAGGGAAATTGTAAGAACATTTTTCTCAAGCGATACGAGACCGTTGAGGAGGATATCCTCATTCGAGAAGACCATGAAGCTCATCATGAAGCACATTGCGACAATCCAAGGCAGCAGGCCCGGGGCAGCAAGAAATGGGAACAATGGGACAATTTATATCCGAACGCCAACCCGCCCGGGACACCGCTTCCAGCGCGTCGTGAGTTTATGCTTGCATCATGTCTCCATATGTCGCCAGACTGACAGGGTCAAGGTACTGATTCATACAACGTGAGCCAATCCCGGGCTGCCTATCCAGTAACTCAACGTCAAAATTTAAGGCTCCATTCTTCTCTTTCAAGGGTTTGGCTGATCTAAAGCGGTGGTAGCCTTTTTCCCTACACCAAGAGCCCCTAGAGTTGAGTTCACCAAGGAATGGTTCGTCTTTTCCTAGTATTACACATCTTCCTACTCCAGCAACACCCAGACAACAGGATGAGAATGTCAATGCGGAATATTCTGTTCCATGCGAGTGTGGACACATTTTCACAGGCCAACATGCTAAAGGGAATCTAATGCGACATCAAAAGTCTTTGTCTTGTAAAGCACTTCGCGAGACAAGAGAATACCTTTGTCCTGACTGTAGTCAGATTTTTCGTAGGTCAGACGCGCTTTTGACTCATCGAAGAGAAAGACACGGGGCGCCTCCTAGACGGATTAGATCAAAAAGTTAGATTGATGGAAGGCAATGCTAGATTGGCTTATGAGTATGATTCGTGACGGCGAAACCGAAGTATAAAGCACCGAGAGAATTGCCGCATGGATTGTAGCAGTTACATCTACCCAGGAATCAATCTATAAATAATGGACGAGATGAAGATCGATGTCGTGCACTATGCAAGAGTAGTATCAGTACAGTATTAGTCAGGTAACACAAGTTATTATTGTCCCGGAATTGAGCTATGTAGCATCCACGTTCTACGCGATTGTCTCAATAAAGCAGCCGGAGGCCCTCCAATCTCGTATTGTTCAGCTACACCTTTAGCTGCACCTTTAGCTGCTACCATTTGAGATAGCTACCAGGCAGAATTAGCGCACTTAAACCGATCGCCATTTCCTTATGATTCAACCTTAACTGCTTGCGGCTTCAATCACACGTATGAGTGGCACCGTAGTATTATGGCTGAGATGTTCACCACTCCATGTTCCCCTCCTTCTAGACGAAGGTCCAGTCTAGACTGTCTTCCGGAGAGATACCATTTGGTTGGCGAACCGTAGTATTCAGTATCACTATACAGTGTTCTAAGAAAATTTGAACGGTTGTTTGTAATCAGTGTCTTTTCTCGGATCCTGGTTGCGTCGTTCGTCCTTGTACGAAGTAATCGCTTCCTCGTAGGTTGGGGGTGCTGAAAACTCTTCTTTCTCATTCGTGCCTCGTGGTGAAGGTGTTCGCTCTACTGCTTCACCAACTTCGTTTGCGAGTCTGATCGGGATCTCTGCCATTCTAACAGCCTCAACCGTCCTAGCAGGCGATAAACCGGATCCAATCTTCACGGGAACACGTAATTGAACGACAGAGACACGTCCCGCCTTCCCGTCATGTTTGCACTGCAGTCCCAGCAAGATTTCGAATTCATATCTTCGGGACATGTTGCACGTTTCGAAGCTTGGTACTGCTGTTTCTGGGATATGTTTGTCGCGCCAGAGAGTCGGGTCGATATCGCATCTCGTTGCATCATCACCAGAAGATAGCTCCAGATCAAGGTTACTGAGTGATTGAATCATCCAGGAACTCATCTGGCCACTTGCCGCCGAGCCTGCACGTATATCGGTATAACCGAAGAGTAGGAGCTGAAAGCTGGCGATGTAGAGCGAGTGTGCGCTATAGTTCAGTCTTTCGGCGACTAGACGCATGGTGACATGTCTGAGCGGTCCTGACGAAAGATGATAATCCTGGGGAAAACCTGCGGTGATGAGAAAGCGTGTGGGTTCTAATACCGAAGAAAATTGATGTACAGAATCCCGTGTGCATGCAGAAGAGGACAGACCTGGAGGCCCTAGAATACTGGCAGTGACAGACTTTGTGCTCGGAAATGATTCTGTTGAGACGTCGAATATGGAGCCAGGTCTTGAATCATTGGGCCACACACATATTTCAATAATCTGAGTGGTGATATTAGTTTGCGTTGAACATCTTGGTAAGAGTATATCTCATACCCTTCGCGCAGTCGATTTGAACAGATTTCTGTACGTCGTGACAGCAACATCTATCTTGTACGATACTTCTGCGCCTTTTACAAGGCTCATCATCGACGGTGGAAGATTTGGAGATCCAAACACCCTTGTGCCGTCATTGAAGATGGGAGAATTGGGAGGACACGTCAGGCATACTGGAAACCGTGGAATCTGAATTTTTGTCAGAACCTGGTGGCGATATCAGGACTTTACAGGCATACTTTGAGAGCAAAAGTGAAGCGATGATAGCCGAAACCGAGCTTTAAACTTTCGACTCTTGTGTTGTCACCCCTGTTCCAGTGTGGCAACAAGACTTGATTCCCATGCAGGGTCTTCGTTCCAAATTTATCAATATACTGAAATCAGCAAATGGGATCTGAACTCACGCAGTGTTTCTCTTCTTCTTTGGTGTTCATAAAAATGCCAGTGGTATCTGTCAAGATGGAAGTCGTCTCTCCGGTCAAATTTACCGATATCTTAGAGACGACTATCGAAGCATTTGAACAGTAGATAACAACACACCCCTTGACAGTATCTCCGGTGGTGAAGGGTATATTGGGTTGATCAAGCTCAATTGAAATGTCCATGTCTGTTGCCAGCTAACTATACCTGAGTAAAGGATACCTTAATATTGCGATAGTGTTTGATGGTTCAAAGATGAAATCCAACGCATAAAAATTTAATCTAGACTCCCTGGTGCAGTAGGGAGCATGATAAGTATACGTTGTGTTGCATTTGTTCTGGTGCGGATCGCAAACTTGAGAGTGCTCGGTGCCGAAGTACCGGCTATTTTTAGTCGGCACAATCGCGCCCGCGGTTGAGCACACTACTTGAATGTGTACTTCGGCGAATGGAACATCATGAAGTACCGCTACAGAACAGCAGGTTATCCTTGCAGTGATGGCTACAGATCTCTAGGGCCGAGGGGTTATTGAGCCTCATCTACGTCTGTCGTTAGTCATGATTTATGATTGTTTCTATTCTCCGTAGAGCAAGGAAAAGAATATGCGGTCGTGGAGTGATGATTTCACCAGACACCCCTGGAAACAAGTCCCTGAAATAATATTTTTGAAAGGTTTCTACGGCATATCATACATTATTACACCCACCAGTCAATTGCTTTAAATATTACTATCAAAGAACGAGAAATCTACATTCAGCCAGTCGAGTGTGGGTTGGACATCGAAGAGCTCCCAACTCAAATTGGCAGTCGGGGTGATTTCTGGCTGCGGATTTGTCTCTACGATCGGAGTCGAAGCGATAGAGGGCATTCGTTGAGATTGAAGATCTGCATGCAACCTATCGATACCCATCTGCTCAGTGCTAAATGTATGAGATGAATATGAGGTGATGTGCAAGTCATCGTTCGCACTTGCCCTCGTCATTGGGCTACGGATGTCCGCATCGCTCGCGACTAGGCCTTTACAGAGACCGATGAAGGCTTTGAACAGAGCTTGTAATCTGGCAATCGAAGGACTCAACTCCACAAGACTGTCAAGTTGCGATGTCACTAACTCAAGTGTCTGAAAGTCTTCCCTGTGCGAAGTAGCGACAACATTACAGAACAACACGAAGAAAGGTGTAAGGGGGTGGTATAATGCCGTCCTGGATTAGTCAGCAAGAAATTATGCAGCGCTTTGGAAAAAATACCAATGCATATACGCGATATGAGAGCGAATGTCGGTGATAGTCATGGATGTCTCCTGTATTGCGCGTAGAGTTTCCATTGCCATGCGTGCAGAAACTAGACACTCGGAGTCGATGTGCGGCTTGGCCGGCAGAGAAATTTGTCGGTGATGCAGAATTGTTGTGCGTAAGGAATGATATGAGAATTGTATAGTATTGAGTTCGCTTGCAGTGTGGAGACCGTCCCACAAGTTTGAGGGTCCATGTAACTATATTTCATTAGGAGCGGATGCAAATGAAGTGGGAGGAGCTCACCGTGCTAATTCTAGCATGAACGCGTTCTAGCCTTTCTAGGAGATCGTTCACTACAAATTCCACGCCCCGTCCGAGTGAAGTATCGTTCCCAGATTTTGAGGGGTGTAGTTCGGAGATGGTCGAGGCCTGTATAGGCACGAAGTGAAGATATGTGGTGAGCAGCGCTGACATTGAACGATTGAACGGGTGAGAGAAGGCCAGGTCCACTCCGTCAAATTCCAATAGACAGCGGTTTCTCCCAAGCATCAAAGAGTAGTTCTTGTCTAGAATGTGACACCAAATATAGCAGTAGAATGCCTCTTCATCGTCATCTGTGTCAGCGCGACAAGCCTCGATTCGAGATCGTAGACCTATATCCTCGCATACTTTACACGCTGCGGAAATGAAGGCCCAGCAAGATGTAGAATCTCCTGTACCCTGAGCAATGAAAGCCTACAAAACTTATCAGTAGAACCTTCACGTTCGAAAGATTGAGCTTACACTACATAGGAGGGCCTGGAGGAAGACCAGTGACGACACAGATAGAAGTTGTATGCGAGTCATGGCTAGCTTCACACTATTGAGATATGTTGCTGCACGTGAACTCATACCGTCTTCTACATCTCCGCTTTCACTGCCTGATAGGACAGTGTTGATGAACTTGAACGCGGCCGAATTCACGCATATTGAGTAAAGAAGCAATACCTCAGGACTTCGGTTCTGATTGATCAACGCCAAACCCATACTTCTCAGTGACCGTGGTGACACATGCTTGAAATAATCCAGAACATGAGGCCCGATATTGTTACCCTTTAGTTCTTAACCAAATTATTAGGTTAGACTGAATGCGGGAAACGGGGAAAGAGGGAACCGAACCTCGCAGCATCCAATATAAGAGTTCGACTGTTGGGTACGTGATACCATCCATCACGTCGGAGACCCTGGCGTTAGTGTTGCAAGTGTCTGGTTTGGTCGCTCGAAGAAGATGATTCACAAAAGACATTGCGGAGTTTAGAACTTCAAGTTTTTCTGCAGACATGTAATGGGCGGCACCTATTTGCCGTCGAATGAATTCCTGGGCCTCAATAACTGATGGTGACTCCGACACCGTCGGGGAATAAGTGGAAGGCGACGGGGAGACATCAAGATCGGGTCGCCGAACGCTCTTCTTTGATCTTGCTGCAAAATCAGTAGTCATCCGGCGCTTGGAGGAGAGTCGGCTTTCACGAAGAGAAGGCGGAGTGCGTGAGCATGAGATGTTCCCATCAACACAATTGCCGCATGGGTCATCGGGATCACATCTAACCTGGAATAGGTCCATGAGTGTGCAAACGACGAACTAGGTGGACACAGACCTTGCGCACTCTGCAAGAGTCGCACTAGTACGGCATATGTAAGTAAGGTAACACAGATTGTGATAGTCCTAGAATTCACTCACTACAGCATTCTGGTGTGACGTCATTTATACAGTCGACTTTCGGATATTGTGGAGAGTCCTTTTGGAAACCTTTCGACGATCTCGAGGTTCTTCTGCGAAAGGTCTCTGTACCTGAGTCTTTGTGCAACATATTGATAACCTGGGTTGAACAAATTGCGCTGCCAAGCAACTAGACCACCAAGTGTGACGAAGAGACTGGTGCGACCAAAAAGGGGTACAGACACAGCCACGCGAGGCACGAGTAGTCTGTTGTGGCGACCGAGACTATGAAGCACTAGCGGATGACTGCTGTACATACCGGAAAACAGAGTCCATGGGGTGTCGCGGGGGGGGGAGGGGGGGCTTCCATGTCTAAAATTGAAGTCAAGCATCATGCGCTGAACTGGCGATTACATGGGTGCACATGCACGACATCAGCTCATAGCACTATATATATTGATGCGATGACCAGTACGAGATGTGATGGACGATAAATCTAGCATACCTTAAAAATGTGAAATTAGAGAACATTAGATACTGCAAATGAGATAGACGGGATGTGGTTCCTATTTCACGTGGCCTCAGTGCATTTGGGCACCTGACCTCAGGACGTGGATAGTCACGTGTCCTTTCGGTGGCCACGGGTGGACCCGAACTTTTCGTACTGTACTAGACACAAATCTTGGCGCGCGTTCACATCGACCACCTATGTACGCTTCCGCCAGCCAAGCAGCAAGGTAAGGTTGTTTCAACCTTCTTAGATGGATCCCTCCAAATTTCACCTTGCGTTCTGCTGCTTCGCTGCTCCGCGCCTGCCGAGACTCACCAGTAGAGAATTTTCGCAGCCGACTATTTTTAGCCGGCCATGTGCTACGCCGACCGACCTTTTTGGGCACATCGCTGGCGATGAAAATTATTGACGTGTTGTCTTTTATTTGTCTTGTATTTGTTCAGCTCTTCGCATTCATTCGCTTCTATTCCATCCTAAGCATTTCCTTGATTCAGATTTTCATCAGCCTTCTTCGGTAGCTAGGTACCTTGGAGCGGGCCCCGGGGCCAACCATTTTACACGTGATTTTGCAGCGCAACGGCAACATGGAACAACCACCTGGTTATCAGTTACAAGAACTTACAAGCTCATACCTTACAACGAACGGGGATGAAGAGACTCATGGTTCTCAAAAGGTTGTGGAGCATGGCTATCCTAACCAATCACAGGACGGGTTTGCAACTTCAACATCAGACGAAGCCAATCAGAGCTTGTTGAGGGACGACTCTTGCCAGCAGCCAGAATACTACGCCTCGCCATCACCACCGCCATCTTCTGTCTACAGTTTGGCAGATAACTGTCTCTCATCGCATTCTCGGAACACGATCTATAATGGTGAACCAGGCGACGATACATACGACTATAGCTACGATCATCAGCCTGTATTCACCGAAAACAGCTGGGTACAAAGGCAGCACACCATTCGTCAGGGTGTCAAACGTTCCAAGACACGAAAAATCAAATTGGTAAAAGGCTCGATTCTCAGTGTCGACTATCCAGTGCCGAGCGCCGTGCAGAATGCAATAGAGCCACGTTATCGCAACGTGGATGACGGGTCCGACGAGGAATTTACAAAGCTGCGCTACACGGCAGCTACATGTGACCCCAACGATTTCACCCTTGCCAATGGGTACAACCTTCGCCCCGCCATGTACAATCGACACACGGAGCTCCTTATCGCGATCACGTACTATAATGAAGACAAAGTAAGAAGAGAATCTCCACAAGGTACATCTTGTGCCGCCTTCTCTAGCATCCCAAGACACTGATGAACTAAGGTACTCCTTGCGCGTACGTTACACGGTACAATGCAAAATATTCGTGATATCGCCAACATAAAACGGTCCGAGTTTTGGGATGTTGGTGGCCCTGCTTGGCAGAAAATTGTCGTCTGTCTTGTATTTGACGGTATTGATAACGTTGATAAAGACGTGTTTGATATCCTCGCCACAGTTGGCATCTATCAAGACGGTATCATTAAGAAAGACGTAAATGGCAAGGAAACAGTCGCGCATATATTTGAGTACACGAGCCAGATTTCGGTCACACCAGAGCATAACCTCGTCCGCCCCAACGCTAATGATGGGGTGTCGGTGAATCTTCCACCCGTACAGTTCATCTTCTGCATCAAACAGAAGAATAGCAAGAAGATCAATTCTCATCGCTGGTTGTTTAATGCGTTTGGAAGGATACTAAATCCGGAAGTTTCGATTCTAATCGATGCTGGCACGAAACCGGGTCCGCAGTCATTACTCTCATTATGGGAAGCATTTTACAATGACAAACACCTAGGAGGTGCATGTGGCGAGATCCATGCTATGCTGGAAGGTGGAAAGGCTCTACTTAATCCATTAGTTGCCGTTCAGAACTTCGAGTATAAGATCTCTAATGTGCTTGACAAGCCCCTCGAAAGTGCATTTGGTTACGTAAGTGTCCTTCCTGGAGCTTTCTCGGCGTATCGGTCAGTATCACCCCAATGATATGGTTCTGGCCTGTGCTGACTCCAGGATCCCTTCCTCTTCAGATTCAGAGCAATCATGGGACGCCCTCTTGAGCAGTATTTTCATGGTGATCACACCCTTTCGAAGTTGCTGGGACCAAAAGGAATCGACGGAATGAATATATTCAAGAAGAACATGTTCTTGGCTGAGGATCGAATTCTATGTTTTGAGCTAGTGGCAAAAGCCGGGCAGCGCTGGTAGGTCTTCCCTTCTTTTTATTTAGCACTGCTCATGTAAGCAGGCATCTGTCCTACGTAAAGGCCTCAAAAGGCGAGACTGATGTGCCTGATGGCGCAGCTGAATTCATCGGACAGCGACGACGATGGCTCAACGGGTCCTTTGCAGCATCTTTGTATTCGATTATACATTTTGGTCGACTCTACGGTTCTGGTCACGGACTCATACGACTCTTGTTCCTGCATATTCAACTCATCTACAACGTAACCCAAGTCATATTTACTTGGTTCTCTCTTGCCTCATACTACCTCACAACTACCGTCATAATGACTCTAGTTGGTACCCCCCAACCTAAAGCAGATTATCATGGTTGGCCTTTTGGCGATAGGGTGACTCCTATATTCAACGTCGTTATTGGGTACCTCTATGCTGGATTCCTCATCCTGCAATTCATTCTTGCCCTGGGCAATCGACCCAAGGGCTCCCGAAAGAGCTATTTGGCTTCATTCATCGTTTTTGGCGCTATACAATCATACATCCTCGTCTTGACAACGTACCTGGTTTATAGAGCATTCAGTGCCAAGCCAATTGAGGATCAGATCAGTGTCGACTCTGGAAAAGCCTTTTTCGACTCTTTCTTTGGCGGTAAAACCGGAGTAGCAGGCCTCATTCTCATTGCGCTCATTACCATATACGGACTGAACTTTCTTGCGAGTTTCTTGTACCTGGATCCTTGGCATATGTTCCACTCTTTCCCTCAATACCTTGTTCTCATGTCAACGTACATAAATATATTGATGGTATATGCATTCAATAATTGGCACGACGTTAGCTGGGGCACAAAGGGATCAGATGTCGTTGAGTCCTTACCATCAGCTACAATCATCCAAGGAGAGGTGACGCTCGTCGAAGAAGTGGAGCAGGAGCAAGAAGATATCGACAAGAAATTTGAGAAAGTCGTCAAGCGCGCTCTTACTCCCAGCAAAGTTCACGAAACGGCGTCACGGATCAAAGATACTGAGGATTCATACAAGAGCTTCCGCACTGGTCTCGTTTACTCCTGGCTCGTGTCTAATATTATCTTAATAATCGGTGTCACAAGCGACGACTTCATGGCCGCGGGCGTCGGGGTGTGTGTCCTTTTCGCATAGAGGAATATAACTAACCAGGTTAACAGGAAGCATCTACTACGAGAACACCAATGTATTTCCGTATTCTACTCTACGCCACAGCCATCCTTTCCCTCATACGTTTCTTCGGTTTTGTATGGTTTCTGTGCCAGACGGCTTTAATATGGCTATTCAGCAAGCGTTAATTATATCAACAATCCTCAATTTCGCATCATCGGGGCTGTAGAGCAGTCATCAATTTTTCATAAATGATTCGTTCCCCCCCAAAAAAAAAGAATTTCGGATTTGAGGAAGCAGCACATATAATCTGTTATTCTGTATGTTGCGTTCTCGTGCAACTCAGTCTGGATGACCTTTGGAGCCTTTGCAGAGAATTCGGACCAATGGTAGATTCCTGAGTCCCCACCAGGTTTTGAGTATTAAATATTGGAATGCTGCGCATAATCAAGCTGTAACGGTCGATTGCCGCTTTAAGACCACTTAAGGCAATACTGTCCGAAAGCACCGCAACGTGGCTGGTAAAAGCGAGCATAGGCGCTGAAAAATTGTTCGTATTGTTTAGCTCGAAATAAACTTCTATATCAAACAACCTTGTTCTTATTGTCATACCAGGCCCAGTTGGATATGAGTGCAGGTAAGGGGTCATCTTTTCACAATGTACAGGAATTATTTATTACACGTATTGGAATGGTAAATACACTTTAGCCCCCAATTGGTCACCGACATGGTATTACTATCAAGTTTATATTCTCTGTAGTATATGCAGGGTAGAAGCGTCGTAAGCACAAGTCGTGAAGAGTTAAAACTTGCCTGTCAAAATATCAAAACTCCTATGATCGTCTAGTACAAGCACTAGAGGTTTTCTTGCATCGTTCTTCATCCGGCTCAATAGTAGAAAGCTTGGGACTGGATCTCATTATACTTGCTTTGACCTTAGTAGCAAGAGTGTTTATAGACCAGAATTTAGAATCCATAGACAAGGGATGGTGAAGGTGCTAGTGGAAGGAAAGGGTACGATCTGATTCACATTCCTTAGTGAGCTCAAGAATCTATATGCTGTTTTATGCATTGCGCCTAGCAGCAGTCCCTCAGATACGGCCTGTATCACCTCGTTCGGGTCTGGTGCGTTCCTGCCATAAGGCTGACAGGTAACAGTACGGGCCAGGTGCAGTTGGCTCTTTAGCTTGTCATCTCGAATGAAGCAGATCATAGTGAAACGTCACCAGTATCGCAGGCATAATCATAGTGTGTGGTAATATGATACGCCGAGATCCACATTTCACCCATGATGTATGTCACCTCAGTCCTAAAAAGTCCCTTATGTTGTCCTAAAAGGAATAGAATAACTTTGAAGAGGGCGCCGAAAAGTATCGTAATGTAGTAGTGACGGCAGCTTATGAATCATGGTGATATGTAGAGTGCGTGAAGTGGTACTTCAAGTAGCTTCTAATCGGGCCGCATCTGCCAGAAAAGCCTACCCTCAAGGGGACCCTGTAACTTTCGAAATATGAGAGTGGAGGCTGTTCATTTCAAATATTCTCTTACTAGATCCTATTTTTTCCTGGATTCAATTCTGTTACTGGCTCCGCGGACGCTGGTTCATCTACTGTACTCCATTCCACGCTATGAGGTGACCCGTGCTGATCACTCAAATTCGTGGCAGAGCCCCGATGGCCATGTCAGACTCGAGCTACCATCCGTCAAGGCCACCCCTTCCGCTACACAGGCGAGTCGGGAGACAGGCAATTAAAACAATTAGAATGCCGCAGCATTAATCACGCTATTGTGGCGACGGTAGAACGACGAGGCAGTTTCGCCCTCATTTCTGAACCCTCTTTCCTCACATAATGACATGTCTTTCGAGGTAAGCAAATCAGATGCAAATTTTCGTGGACTATGAGATATTTCAAAGCACTGTTGACTAAGAGGCGTATGTAAACAATCTAACGCTTATAGACGACACTGCTTTTCATCCTTCGCCGTCTGACATAAGACGGTGCATTTATCGTCACGTTAGGTACCTAAACAGATCAAGATCGGGGGAAGATGGTATGCAGCTTTCACAAAAGCGGCGTCACAGGCAATATGGTATGTTTGAGACACAACAGTATAATGTATTCTCATAAGTGGCGAAACGACTATAGCTATGGTCCCTCTTCTGAGTACCCCTATATTCTAGCATGTTAGATAGACAGTGTTTTACCCTGTCTAGGTCACCGTAAAATTGTGCCAATCAGCTGGAAAAGCACCATTGGATCTAAATTCTTGGATAAACTGGAATCTTCCATAATCAAATGTCTGTGTCGAGGGAGGGCTTGCTAGCTCGAATATGCACTTCTTCTTTGGACCACAGCTCTCTTCAGCCACTGTGCTATGACCTCCAGATGATTTATAAGCAGGCCAAATGGGAAGGCTGCCGCCAAGATTGTCGGGCTTATTCGGGTTAGAAGTCTTTGCAAAGTTGGTAAAGTAGGTCGTCATGTATTCGGCCATCTTCTTATCATCGGGACCAGGTTGGACATTGGCAGACGTAAAACCAAAGGGCTTAAGATTGCCGAAGTCGAATGGCATGTCCTGCCCATGCCCTGGCATTGGGCTGAACTCGGAAGTAAAATTGAATATATATAGCCAGGTTGGTTGACCAGTTGTCTTCTCGTGGAGATCAGCGGCTTCCCAAGTCTGCTCTCGGATGACAACATCACCAATAAGAAGGTTCGACGACTCGTTTGCTTGGGAATCCGATGTTGCGGGGAAGTACTTGTCTAAGCCGGCGCGGATCATAGCCTCCGGATTTCCGGACATGTTGAGCCATGTAAAAACTCGTTCATTGAACGCAGCAGCGCTACTATGGTCAAAGCCTCGTTGTTGAAATGCCGTGTCCTCGCGGGCGTTGAATCCAGAAAGGAATGGGATCTTGGCCTGCTTACCTGTGGCAAATACGGCAGCAGGCACCTGCGGAATTACATAATTGTCGACGTTGGCACTAAAACTAGTTACAGAAGGGTCCAAGCCAGACCACATACTCGTATTCTGAACAACGTAGGCTGGGAGCGCTCGGAGTTCTGCGATGCTTGTATGCGGGCCTGCAACCGAAGTAGCCCAGTCGATGCCTCTCTGGCGAGACTGGTCGAAATTCTCCATACTTCCGTGCTCAGAGTCCCAGAAGGAGCCACTGGAGCACATGACCTTGTCGAAAAGATTTGTGTTCAGAGGTGATGCCATGAGAGGGCCCAAGGCATGCGCGCCTGCCGACTCTCCAAACAACATCACGTTGTGCGAATCGCCGCCAAAGGCATCAATATTGCGTCTAACCCAATGAAGTGCTAGCATGATATCTTGAATACCAAAGTTTCCAGAATTCCCAACTGAATCCTCCGCGTCAAGGGCAGGGTGCGCGAGGAAGCCAAAGTTCCCAAGGCGATAATTGATGGCGACAACAATAACGCCCTTTCTGCAGAGTTGTACGCCGTCAAAGAGGGGATTAAGACCCGAGTCGAAATTGAAACCACCACCGTGCACCCAAACCATGACGGGAAGACGATTTGTATCGCTCTGAGCAGGCGTCCAGACATTCAGAAACAGGCAGTCCTCGGAGGTGGTCGCAGTTGTGTTAGCGCCAATAAATCCCCAGCACGCTGTTGCACTGGTCGTGGTGTTGATCGGGTGAAGCCAAGGATTAGGTGGAAGAGGGGAACGCCATCGTAGGTCACCTATGGGAGGTCGCCCATACGGAATGCCTTTAAAAACCGAGATTTTAGTGTCGGTGATATTGTTGGTGAAGACAGTGCCGTAAGTTGTCTTGACAACCGAGATCCGGTTTATTAAGTCGACATGGAACTGAGCAGCAGAGAATTGTGTTAGCCAGCTAAGTGCTGAAAGAAGAGAAGAACGCATGATCCGTATGTAAGCTAGTGGATGATGGTGTTTAGCACAAAATATTCAGCAAAGAGAGTGATACGCTTCGAGGTTGTGGACCAAGATTACGGGATTTTTCACACATTATATACTGAGGATGTGAGCTTTCCTTTACCCCAGACATGATGAGGTGCTTGTTTCATGGCATCTGCACAGTGTACATTCTGCCTCATGGGTTATATATGGGTTGGTGCTAGTCGTGGAAGGGTTTAGTGTGCGAGCCCCCAGACGTAAGCCTAGAAGTAGTTTAGTGTGCGATCGCCCTGTCTTGCATATATCGGTTGCTGTGCCCCAGCGCTTGGAACCCAGTCACTGCGTCGTCCTTCAAATACTTTGCATCAATTGAATCTGACGAATACAGTGTTAAGCAAGCATCTAGATCAATATCCGAGATAAGTAGCATGTCGCAGGCTTCAGGCGGATCCAAGAAAGTCCATTCAAAATCCCGAAACGGGTGTGGCCAATGTAAAAAGAGGAGAGTTAAGGTGAGTTCCTGTTCAGGAAGCTTGCCCGTACTGATCTGTCCAGTGCAACTTCAGGCCGCCAGTATGCTTTAACTGTTGGAAGCGAGATGAGGTTTGCGATTTTCAGTTTCGAGATGACGTGTTGCAGTCACACCCGCAGTCTGGAACCCTGGACAGGAGGATTATCTCTGCAGACACAACGGGTTTTCCGTCAGCATCTTACGGAAGGATGGATAATGATTTTGTCGAGGCTGTTGTTCACCCTCCACCACTAGCCCTCTTCCTGACGAACCCACGGATGTTTCAGTGGCTATGCGATTCCTCATGCGACGACAATCTGAGCATGAGGCTTATGGAACACTACGTTGCGCAGACATCGCTAGAGCTTGTCCCTCCGGCGGACTCAGACCCGGACCAGAGGTCTAAGATCATTTATGCTTCAACGCTTTATCCATTCCTTCAGCACGCTCTTCTCGCGATTTCTGGCTTGCATCTATGTCGAACGATGAGTATGAACCGCCAGTATTATTACCATGCAGCCTGCTTCCACGCAGTTGAGGCCTCTCGCCTCTTCCGCTCAGGTGTGACCGACATCAATGCTCAAAATTGGACACCAATCGCTGCTTTTATCATCAACTCCACCATCTTTAACTTCGACATTAGCTTTTTAGCCCAAACGTCCGAAAGCTCAAGTCAGAGTATCAGTCCAGCTTCCATCATCCGGATTTTGCGAGCGCCACGGGCCCTGTACCATGGAATTCACCCCCTCATCTTTTCTCTTCCCAGTGCCAGTGTTCTGATCCATAAATTGCGCCAACGTCGATTCCCACTCGACCAGGGAGTCATGTCCGCGATTGATAGATTGGAAGTTTTCTCTGCGACTAGGAGCAGTGCAGCCAGTGGCTTGGTTTGTACAAAGACCATTCAGACTTTGAGAAGATGGGCAAGTTTCGTTTCATGCCAGCCACGAATGTGGGTTCACTTTTTCAGCTGGCCGGCGGAGGTCTCTGATGAGTATGTGGTATTGTTGGAGAGCGGTTGTGCACTGGCCAGTGTAATATTCGTGTACTGGTGCGCTATAATGAACCGAGCGCCACCCATGTACTATCTCACGGGCACAATGAACATGTTAGCAACCTTAGGGACAAGCAACTGCGACTCGGAATTCGATGAAGTCCTTCAGTGGCCGCGCAACGAACTCGAAGTAAGATGACGGCGTTCAACTTGGGAAGATAGATGATTTACTTGAGTTGTGCCGCATCTCATGATCGCGATACTCACGCATCACATATGGAGAAATATTACTTGTAACTGTGATATAGTTCACGTACATGTAATAAGCCGGGCTCCTCGCCACTATGAGATTCTTATTGTTGGTTTCACCGAGTTTGCCAACCGCTATCCGCTATCTTTAGGCAGTGAATATTGGAAATGGCTGCCCTAACCGGATCTCATGCTTCCTAGACATTACGAATCCTACGAAAGGGGCCTACAATGTCTCAAGGTGGGGAAAGCGCTAAAATCACCCTGACCAAGATTGGGCGAATTCTTGCAAAAGCTACTAAGGCAGAACCTCGACATGCAAGTACGCTGCAGCGGCGGCTCGTGATTGAGTCTTGTTGCAATATTGACCAGCCTGTCTACTCTCTCGTTGCCTTCAACTTCTATATGCCATGAAATCAGCTGTTGTGTTTCAAGAACCATGATATCATGTCCTAGTGTTGTCAGGTTAGATGCTTGTATAATGATACATATTGTACCTCGTATAGACATGGAAGGCTTTAAACTGAAAACTATCAATGAAAATATAATTGATTGTAAGGTGCACTACATGTGTCACCTATGGGAGGCACTCTTGCAGCAGAATAAACTAATTCTGGAAAGATGATGTCCTTGCAGGTGTTTTACGACGCCTTATTGGCTCGAAGTATGGTCTTGTCAGGCTCACAATATTCTTGTATCCAGAAATACAAGCAACATCGTTTGTAATACAGTGCTGAGACTGCCTAGTTAAGTACCGGATGTTATCTCAATACACCTGCTTGAACATTACAACAATGACTACTTTCAGACCGCTGAATAGCTTCTATTGGTGCTGAAATGCTGTAGACATACCGAGCATGGAGTGTCTGTGAATTCCAGAAGAAATTCAACATGCTTTGACCGTCATTCCTGATAATCTTCCTAGATTCTAAACACTCAAAAGAGTGTGAATATGTAAGAGCTCAAACTGAAGCCATAAAACTTGACTCAGATCGAGACCCTCACATTTCTGAATAACTGACTTCCTTCTCTGGGCGAAATAGCAAAGATGTCTATAGCAGCCACAGAAATCAATTCGATCGCAGGTTAATGGCAAGAGACCGTCTGATCTCAGATTCTATAGAGATACCATGTCGTGAGCTCTTATAAATCAAGCAGTGTTCGCAATTAATGACTAGTTCTTTATATCGCTACGAGCATTTTCTGGGATCCGCACCTAATATCGTGGACTGCAGATTGGATTATAATCGCTACCCATATTCTCTCAATCGGAATTTCGGCATTAACAACGCCAAATAGGACAGTAAGGGGAACGACGAGTTAGAAAAGAACAACAAATTGATCCCTGGAAGTGCCCGGCTTCACTTTTAGAGTTGTTCAATGCAGCATGACCTCACATGCTCAAGAGGACAAACGAAAGTTCATTTTCACATATGCATCGCAAAATTATATGCGGGTTGTGGGAAGTTATAGTCTGAGACCGACTTCTATAATTCAATATCCTAAGATATACTGGTAACATGCCTTCCTGTCGCCGATCCCCTCCCACTAGGACGTGGCAGTCTCTCACTACTTACTGTGATGTTCGTACATGGAAGCACAAAACCGAACAAACTCTACCCCGGAAATTATGGTAAGCAGATGCTCGATAAGTCATCCTCCGCAGTGATTGAGATTCCGGAAGGGAAATCGGAAACTACAATACTTACCGCGATAACTGAGCTTGCCATCGCCATCCTGGTCAAAATTCTTGACCAATTGCTCTCCTACCTCTTTTTTCACGTCAGGGGTTGAAGGGTTGGCCTTATTGAAAGAGATCAAAAGTTCATCGACCGAGGCGAGACCTGACGACTCTGTGAGTACTACGGCTGACAGATATCGCCTAAAGGCGTCAAGCAGTGAAGATAGGTTCCGGACATCAAATGGAGATCTAGCACGAACCACTCTTATCAGTGTCCTACGAGGGTTGGTTAGCATGATATAGCAGCGGAAGTCAGAACCGAAGAACACATACAACTTCATCAAATCGATCTTCGAGCTGATCAAGTGTTTCATGTGTGAATTGTGGAATAGGAGCCATTTTGCTTTAAGTATCGAGTAAAGATGGAGCTTCAGCAGAGACTATTGAACAAGTGGAGGGGATGATGATCAGAGCTGTGTCTAAGCACTGATCTCTTGACCGAACATCAGCGACCACGAGCTTCTTTATACATGAGTTCATGCAGATACAAATACGTAACACACGCAGAGAAATACGTAGCTACACACACAGACAAACTCTATACACACAAACTCTTTACACAGAAACTCTAACTGTTTTCGAAAGGAGTGACGATAATGCCGAGTTAAGGTTTCAAGTCCCGATGATCGGAACGGACAAAGGCGATAGAACAAGACAAGTTCTCATACCGTAAGAAGTTGCTATTTTGAAGAGAGTGCATGATTAGATTAAAGTTCAAACTTCCCACAATTCGTGATTGGGATAGAAAAGGCAACTAGGAAGCCTAGACCAACTCCTGCACATCATAGTGTACGACTCTACTGCTTTAAAGCAAGAGCGGAGATAAGTTGGGCACAGTATCTAGTCTTGTAACATTTGAAGTCAGACCTCCTTCATTTCCGCTGTTTGGCCTAGCTAATGCGTTCGACTGTGGGACCCCACTGCGTCGTACCGCACCACACCGCCCCTATCGCATGGTGGCGGGGTGCGCATTGCATCTCTTTCGCAGCTACAAGGGTAGTTCTGCGGGGACATCACGGTAGCGCATGTGGCGGGGTATCGCAAGCGCTTGGTGCAAAACACACCCAACATGGATAAGTACTGAATATACATGGATGAGCATCTACTTGCATCCCTCTTCCCGCTTTGTCGTCGCGCAGACAACGGGTGAGCCGGATGGACCTTTTTGCAATGGGATTCGCGCAGCGATAACCATTTGCTCCTGCCTAACAACCCATGAACCATGCTGGGCCCGGGGGACTGGTTCCTGATGTTGCTCGGGGGGCTGGACTGGTAAGCGCCTGCGCCTGCACCTGCGCCTGCACTGCCTTTGCAAGATGCCTCGGTCTGGTCGCTACTTGTGGTCATCTCTTACATAGACATGCAACGATACAGCCCAACCCCGCACCAGCAAGCTAAGCTACAGTTCACAACTAGCTTTGCATTTTAGGTGTTACGTCACCCTCGTCTTCTTGGCGCTAGGGATCATGCAGGAGTCGCTTGCGTGGCCGCGCACTTCGGAAAGCAATAGGCGAGGGTGCATCTACATACATCACTCTATAACACACGCTGACGATTATGGCTGCATCACTACTGTTCAGCGCTACCCACAGGGGCTCACAAACATCCTCCGAATTCCTTGATTGGTATCTCTGTCTCTAGGTCTCCAGCGTCCATCTCCACTCCGCACACACGAACGGCCTTTTCCGAGATACGAATAATTCATCTCCGTCCCAACAATTCTCTTCATTGCGCGCATGTGCTTTGTGCATCTCCCTGTATTCCCTGTCAACGTATGAGTTGCATGATATCTACTATTTAGCTGCTGTTGTTTTGATCTAGTTAGGTTTCATACGACGTTCACGGAGGCACTCACGGATAAGAAGCTGTCTACCAAGATTGAAAGCTCAGACGCCCTTTCACGAACGAGTGCATGATAGAAGACCACGCAGCACTTCCTTTGCTTGTTGAATAGACATGATTCCGATACAGCGCCTCGCCAGCTCTCTTATATTGTGCTGGCCTTCACAATAGTGGCATGTGATCGACTCCATGATGGGAACACAGTGAAGTTTATCTGCAACGTTGGATTCGATTTCTCGAGCACAGCAGCCCTCGACTGCCGTCGTTTTGACTCTGTGGGTACCTCCAATCTGGCTATCAATCCTGGTTAAGCCATCGTGTTCAGCCGATAAGCATTGGCGATGATAACTTTACCTCCATGTCTATGCCTCGCGTCACAACAGGGACAATGGATGTCTTTCCAATCCAAATCGGAACATACCGAGCGAAGAAATGCTATAGGACCGGTTATCGACGTCCAGTACCAAGATTGAAAACGTCCACGATCTGCAGGAAAGTTAATCGGTTGCAGACTCCCCGTAGCACCATCCCGCATCAGACTAAGACGCAAGAACCGGTCAGTTTCAAGGTCGATCATTACGCTGAAACGGTCCTTTATGTTCAGCGCTCAAAGGAGTCCTCTTTGTACGCAGTCAATAGCTGCTAGTAGATCCTAGTCGGATGTGAGCTCCAGTCGTGAACATCATTTGTGTAGCCCCTGATAGCAGAGCATACTTTCGCCTTATCTTCGCCATGCTCATAGGGTCTCAGTACCTTGAGAAATGTGGTGTCGCTAAGCAAAGCAGCCGATTCACTGTTTATTCAGTGAGCCTTGCTATGTTAATTGGGGAAGTCAGACCCTCCGCTCCTAGTAAATTCAAGGTGCTCATGTTCTTATCCACGCTACCGTCTCATATCAGGTGTCATGACCACAATCTAAGTAGGGTTGTTGCTTCGTAAAGAACACTGTTTGCCCACCTAAAGCCTGCCTCTGCAAGTCCCAGCTAGGCGGACGGAGTGGACGATCTGAAAGATGGTCTCTGAGGTTATCGATCACTTCAGAACCGAGGATTGCGCTATCGTGGCTTTGGTGAGAGCCTCATCCCACAGAGCGTGTCCCGTTTTAGGGCATCTCAAAGTGGGAATTGTCGCTATCAATTTCAGCGAGCATACCCGAGGCGGAGCTGTACAATTGCTCCATTCTTGTGTATTCTGTGGTAAAGTCTCCATACCTTCTTCGAATCATCCGAACTGCATTTCTAGAGACATATAAATCTGCTCAAGACTCAAAAGACCCTGGACAAGCGGCCTTAACAACGCGTGATAGCGAGCCTCGGTGGATGGAGGTATCTGGACCGCAGATTGACCCACTTGCGAACTCTGAAGTGGCAACCTAATCGTATTTACCTCTGTAGTGGGCATCAGCCAATGGCAGATAGGTTCTTATATCTACCAGCCTTCCACACAATGGTGTTATGTAACACCTAACCGCATCGGATGAGACAATATCGACCTTGCTGGGTTACTCAATGAGGAAAGGAGCTTCAGGCCCGCTCCAGTCGATCCCGTTGTGTTCATTTCCTTACTCTACGAGGAGGCAGAAAGCTGAACGAATGGTAAAGATAATAAAGTCAGGACCCTGATAGGAGCGCAGAGATCTTCTCACAGTTTGAAGCTTTCATACGGCTGCAGCGGTTGCCTAACATGGCGACAACAAAAGCGGTACTTGGAGCAGGGATAGGCGAGGCTGAGATCTCAAAGCGAGCCGAGCTATACGGGCCTAACACCTGGGCTCAAAATTTGAAAGCTTTCTCGACGATACACATCTAACGACTTGGCATGTTTATCTCTTAAGAAAACACTGAACATGAAACCCACCATCTCAGTCGCACCAGAGACAACCAACCATGGTGATCCAAGGCTCGTCTGCCAACATCCTCAATGGTCCGATTGCCTTATTTTGTAGTTCTTACATTACGTTGCTGATGCAGCGACCGTTCGGTCCCCCACTCGATGTTCCAGGAAGGGGCTTATATGGGTTGCTGTAACGGCATTTTTCGAGCCCTTCACTGGTCTTGTAGAGGGATTCCACCATCTTTTACAATTTTCGGCATCAAATTCTCAGAATCAACTGTTTAGGAAGGCTGCGGCAAGCGGTGCAATATATAGTGTCGTGAAGATGCGTAAAAAAGAATCAAAAATCAGTGACAAACAATAGGAGAAGGGTCGGGGTAGCTTACAAGACGGCCAACAACCTGACTGGTGGCCTGAAAGGAGAGCGCCTCGGATTTCCGGATGGCGTGAACCTCAATGTGTCACAATTGCTCCCCGGGGCTTCGGAATAGTTGTCGTGCCGAAGAGTTTCCCCTTTATACTTCGTTGCGAAAAGCCAGAGAACACTAGCGGGCAAGACTGATAAAGAATTATAGCAAATATGGGCGTTCCGTGCGACTGAAATGTACCTAAAGCGCTGGTAGGTCTTGCACAGGGACTCTAGGGCATTACAACGATACACAAAGCTCGAGGCAACCAAATTGACACCTACAGATAGGCAGCGTTTAGGTTCACAGTAGTGACTTACGTCTTAATATCCATGGTCAATTTTCTCGCAGGCATAGTAAGACCTGATTATCCTTGCATGTCTCTTGTATCCTCGCATAAGCTATCAGAAGTTTCAAAGTGCAATAGTCATTTCAAATGCATCAAGGCAGATACTAAAGCGGACTCCGTTATTCTGCGGAACTACAACTACAGGCCGGCATCATCGTCCCTAGATCAGGGAGGTCGTATAAGATCTGCTTTCGGGGCTCTCAGAGCTTCCTATCACAACTTACAATCCCTACTGAATAAGCCGAAGTTCGTATCAAAAATACCAATTTTGATACCGAGACACCCAGTACTTTTAATATCCGCAAGTATCGAGACAATGCTATGTGTGTTCGTATTTTTTCCGTTCATGGTTATTGGCACTTGCGATTCTCGACCTCTTGCGTCATTAGACATGACTTTAATATCTTGAAAGCACTTTGTATAAATTCAGGTAGACACCTCGTGGACTTATGACCAACGAGGTCCCGATGTAAAACATGAAGAATTCGCCATTTGCTTTGCCAGAATCAATTTTATGATTGAACTAGCGTACTATCGGCGCATCTTTTGTTCCCATTCGCCCTGCGTTCTACATAGTTGGCACCTTCATCGCTAACACGAGATCGAACTATATTTATAAGATTAGGGCATTGTTCAGTGGAACTGAGTCTTGAAGAGCAGGATAGAGGACTCCCAATTTACATTGAAAGAGACAGCGCAAATTGCTTGACAGGAAAAGACAACGAAAAGCTGCATCTCAGTTACATCACTTGTCTGTTACATCGGATTGGTCAATCCTCTTGTCGATTATTTTCGTTATAGCATTGGCTGCACTTCTTCGCAACTTGGAGTATCGTTGCGGTAGTTATCACTCAATCTGATCCGGTATGCCTCACTTGTAACAGGTCCATCAACGCTACCAACATCTGCCTCATGGTGTACATCATCAGTGTTCAAAAGACAATGGTGAGCTGCCTGCGCTCGATAGGAAAGTTATTCATAGACCCAGATGAGTTTGATCAAGAACAAATCATTCCACACACTTCCAACTTGTTTAGTGTTGTCGAACAATTATGCAGCCACCGGACTTAGAGGTAAGCACCTCAGCTTAACCCTATCGGCATCCCTCATCCTGAGAAGAAGCTGCATATCACAATCCTCCACTA
Source organism: Pseudopithomyces chartarum (assembly GCA_033220655.1). Lineage (NCBI taxonomy): Eukaryota > Fungi > Ascomycota > Dothideomycetes > Pleosporales > Didymosphaeriaceae > Pseudopithomyces > Pseudopithomyces chartarum. The sequence goes on from WVTA01000016.1 coordinate 1,534,525, forward strand.
CCTTCCGAACTCTCCTATGCATTTGCTCGTCCGTCTCTCCATCGTTCTTTACAACACTCAAGCGATGCGCTTGCATCAGAAGAGCTAGAAGAGCTACAAATTCAACCTGCGAAAACTTCACCCCGGGACAGTTCTGCGCGCCGTCGGACCAAGGGAAGAAAGTATCTCTTGGCGGTGTAATCAATTCTTCAGTACCATCATCTATGGTGTTTATCCAGCGCGAAGGGCTCCATTTAAGTGGATTCGGCCAGTATTTGGGATGCGTGTGGGCTGCGATAACGCAAGGACTGGTGCTTGTGTTTGCGGGGATTACAATTCTTCGATTTGCGAGAATTATCTCTTGAGGTGAAGAACTTGTTTGCTTAGGCAGGGTCACTATTGGTGGAAAGAGCCGCAGTGTCTCCATCTGTGGCCATATTAGCTGAATTTAAATATTCGTAATGGATCAACTGACTAGGACAGCGCGGCATCGAAGAAGCTGTGAGAACAACCGTCCATAGTCCCAGTCATCGTTTCTATCAACAAACCTCTGCACTTCTTCACCCACCCAACTCTGCACATGAGGTGCTGTAGCTAGTAGATACATACTAAATGCAAGCGTGTTGGCTGTTGTGTCGTGGCCAGCGAAATTTATGACAAAGATGTTGCCGAAAATCTCATCAACTGAGAGTCCCTGGGCCTGCTTTGGAGGGTCTTCAGAGTTTGGATTTGCGTCATGGTTGTTCAATGCCTTGACAAAGGAAGTCATGAGACCCCCGGCACCTGTCCTTCCTTGTTTGTGGGCTGCAGTCTCATCAACTAACATGCGCTCCATGTGCTTTTTGAAGCCTTCAGCTGCTTTTCCAATACGCTGTAGCGACTGCGGAACAAATGGAAGTGAGAGGTACCAACGTGGGATCAGCATCAGAAGTATAGCATTATCGAGCACCGTGGAAAGTGCGTCACGGTACGAAGAGGCAGTATTTGTTTCCTCTCCTGCATTTTCATCGCTAGAAGACTGGAAGCTGAATGATTGACGGAATCCTGTAGCGGCTAGGACGTTGAGGGACAAAGTGCGGGTGTCTTTTGCAACGCTTGTAATGCCATGGGCAAGACTCGCGCCAGTGGTCCACGTGTTGAGCATTTGTCTCGTTTGAGAGAGGGATTCGCTCCAAACCAGTTTCATGATATTCTCATTGAAAGGGGTCGCAAGGAACTTCCTGTGACGAGGCCAATTTTCTGGATTCGCTGTGGAAATGCAGGGGCCGTAAATCTCAAGAAGCTCTGTCATAATGCATCAGCCTCTCGTGTAGCGAACAAGGGTGTTGGTCTCACTATAGTTTTCGACTGGGCGCACGAAGTCCAATCTCCGAGAAAACATATCGTGTATGGTCTCTGAGTGACATATCTGAATATGAATGCCACGTGGAGTGACAATGGCGAAAATATCGCCATAGCGGAGATGAGAGTCGGCTTTGTCGAGAAAGAACCATCCTCTTCGCAGATATGGAACATAGGTTGGTAGGACTCCAGGGGGTAGTAGATCAAGAAGTGTGAAGAGGTGCGGCTCGAAGACTTGGAACGGTATGTTCAGTGGATCGACAGGGACCCGAATAAGAGGGATACCCATTGAAGAAGCTCGCCGATAATTGATTTCAAGGCAAATGAAACTGTAAATCAGATACAGCCCCAGGATGGCAATTAGGTAATCAAGCATTTTAGAGGGGGCGAAAGCGAATGGGATCCTAAAAGTGCAATTATTGAGGGAGTAGGCCGCAATGGGGTGATAGCAAGCCATGCGAGATTTATCTACTACTCCCGGGCTGTCTGTGCTCAAGCACGTACATATCTAATAAACCGATGCGGCACGAATCATCTTAGTAACCTTGCCAAGTTGGTGGCCAGCACTGTGCATGATTTCGGAGGCACAGTCCACTGTCCGCTGGCGGCGCAGTCATATTTGAAGATTAACACCATGTAATTCAGTAAACCACCCGCTAATTCAGGGAGTAGGTAGTGTCTCAGCCAACACATGCCATAGCACTACTCACGATGGGATCCCATCTCTTAAATTTCGTGCTCGACTATCTATTGTTATTAAACATACACATTATATATTATTACTCTAGTAATATAGAGTATAACTAACGCATAATTCTATATTACCTAAATATGGAGTAAATAATCTAAGTCTTTAATATATAATATAACTACTAATTCTAAGATAAGTCTAAAAAGATATTATATAGTAAAAAAATATTTAAACTAAGTTTTTATATTAGATTCTTATCTTAGTATAATATATATATATAAACTAGTTCTAAGATAAAAATTGAAGAATAGTACTAGAATACTTAATTTAATATTTCTTTTATTTATACTTTTTTAACTATTAGTTTTGGCTTTAATAATTATAAGTCTAGTATTTAAAGTAATTTAAAAAAATTCTTTCTAACTAATAAGTGTAAGAGTATAAAAAATAAGTAGACTAAAATCTCTATATAAAATATTATATATAATAAGCGCTACTAAAGTGCTAGTATAGTACTAGTATAATACTAATTAAACTAGTAAATAAGTTAAATTTATTTAATATTAAATCTAGATTAGATTAGAATTATATAATATATAAATTTAAATTAAATTATTATAAGAAGTTATACTTACTTAATTTTAATTAGGTAAGAGTAAAAAAATAATTATAAGTTTTATAAATATTTAATAGTTTAAAAGCGTAGCATAGTATAAAGAGGTTATATAAATAATTTGATTTTATATATAATAAAATAACTAACTAAGAATATTACTAGTCTATATAAAGAAATATACTTAAAGCTATATAAAAGTTAACTATAAAGAATAGAAAATATTTAGAAATTTCTTTAAACTATATACTATTTATTCTATTATTTTTTATTTTTAAATTTTAAACTATTTTTTATATATTTTCTTATTTTTATAAAAGCTAGTTAATAACTTCTACTAAGTTTTATAAATTTTTTAAATTTTATTTTTTTTAGTAAAATTTAAATTATATAATACTTTATTTAGCTTACTTTATAGACTAGTATATATTTTTTTATTAATTATATCTTTATTACTAATATTTTATATATAATCCTTTTTTTATTATTTTATAATTTCTTACTTTAATTATAATATTATTCTTTTATTTTAAATTATTATTCTAATAGCCTCTACTTATTTTTATAATATAATTTATTAGTGTTATAATTATTCTTATATTTATTATAAGTATAAAGGTATAATATCTTTACTATTAGTTAGAGTTTAGCTATAAAATAGCTAGATTAGGAGTATACTTATAATCTAGAATTAAGATAGTATACTTTTATATAAATATATTTTTATTATCTTGTCTATCCTTTTACTCTATATATATAGAGTAAAAGGTATTCTTCTTTTTACGCATAGACTATAGGGCTTAGTTAGGTAATAGTATTATATAACTCCTCTCTTCTCTCTTATGCGCTATAGGGGAATAGACTATTTATTTTAGCGTATAGACACTTATAATTTTTCTTTTTATATAAGGTGTCTTTTTTCCGCGCTATACGCTATGTCTAATTTCCTCTTATAAAAATATTTCTATTATTTAAATACTATTTCTCTTTCTCTTTTCTATGCCCTTTATATAACGCTTTTATTAAATTCTTTTCTTACTCTTTATTTCTTTATAATACCTTTATTTTAACTAGTTAGTAATTATATAATTTAATATAGAGTAGTAATATAGGGCTATGTTATCGTGAGGTTCCTAGGGGAGAGGCTAGCTTAATAGAAAAAAGAAGAAAAGTATAAAAAGAACTATATAGAGCCCCTTTATAGTTCTTTTTTTCTTTACTCTTATTTTTTTCTTTTTCTTATATATATGCCTGCTAAGTATCCTCTTTTTCTATTCTATATAGTATTATTAACCTAGTAGATCTCGCACGCATACACACACATATATATATATATACACATATACGCACGCACACATATACACATATATATATATATATTATAGCCCTTATAGGTACTACTATTAGACCTTTAAGCTTTTTATACACTATTATTATTTTAAATAATAATAGTTTAAAAGTTACTTTATCTACTAAGCAAGATGCTAATAGGCGCTTTATATACTTTATTTATATTAATATATATATATATATCTTTTTATACAGGATAGTATACTAATTTTTTATTTTTAAAATAAGGAGACTGCTATTACAGCTCTTCCTTTATATAATATTAAAATTATACTTTATAAAAATATAAATTTAGGCTTATAGGTAGCTAAGCTTATTTAGTAAAAAAAATACTTTTATATAATACTTATGCAGAGTTATAAGCGTGTATTTACTATTTTATATAGAACTTAGTGCAGTAGTATTACTAGGCCTAGACTCTTTATTAAGTATTAGATTTTACTTAACTACTAAAATAAAGTCTATAACTTCTATATTTAGTAAAGCTATAACTCTTGCTATAAGCACTTTGCCTAAGAACTAAGAGATTTTATATAATAAATTTCTTTTATTTTAGGAATAGACTAAGTTCTCTTATATAAATAAATAAAAATAAAATAAATCTCCTCTTATAATTCTTCTTTTTTTTTTTTTTTTTTTTTTTTAATTATATAAAATAAATAAGTAATTTATATAGTGTAAACCATATAAAGAAATAAAAAGTATATAGAAAAATAGTGTTATAGTAGCTTACTATAGATAAGTTAAACTTATATAGAGTCTACTCTATTTATAGAGGCCTTAATCCTAATTTTAAGTTAGTTATATAAAATTAGCTATGCTAGAGTAGTATTTAGAATTTTCTTTATGCACGCATTAGTTAAGTTATTCTTTTTATTTATTTATTTAATTTCTTAAATCTTGTAGTTTTTATATAATTTTATAAAGGTAGGATAGACGGGCAAGGTTAGAAAATTTTAAGAAATAAAAATTATACTTTTATATACTAATATATAGAGAAAGAGCGTTTTAATTATACTTAACCTTTTAATTTTCTATTTAAGTTATAGTTATAGAGTTATTCGCGTTAAAAAATTATATAGTTATAAGTAAAATCTAAATTTAGAAAGGGGCAAGGCGAAGACACTAGTCTAAAAAGAATAATTTTTAAATACGCTAAGCTAAGAGAAAGCCCCTTTTATATTTTTAACTTATTAAGTATTTATAATAAAAACGTAAGTCTAGTAGTAGATACTATACTAAATAGTAAACTAAAGATATATTTTACAGTAAAAGTCTAAGCTAAGAAAAAGTAGAAACGTAATTATAAAAAATACCTATATAGAAAAAACTATTCTTTCTAATATGTAGCTTGCCCTATTTTTATCTACTATAAATTTATATTTTTATATATTCTATTCTTTAATTATTTAAATTTAAACTTTTTAACTAGTGCTAATACTCCTACTCTTTAAAGTCCTATTATCTAGTTAGACTAATTATTAGGGGGTAAAAATATAAATAGACTACTACTAGCAGTAAATAATATAAAAGTTATAATAGTTTTTAGCTAATTCTAAAAATAAAAAAGAAAACTAATAAGTAAGTATATTATATTTTTATATAGTATATCTTAACTTATCTAGTTATGGCTGCGCAATTTATAAGAATATTTCTACTAATAATAAGTCTAGGCTATTTACACTAGTGCTAATAGCACTAGTTCTTAAAATTCTTTTATTTAGTTAAACTAGTTAATAGAGAATAAGAATATATATAAAACACTACTAGTAGTAAATAAAATAGAGGCTATAGTAGTTCTTAGCTAATTATAAAAAAGTAGAAAGAAGCATATATATAAGTATATTAATTTTAGATAATCTATCCTATAATAAAAAATAAATATAAATATAAGGACTTTAGAGATTCTTTTTAAAATATAAACTAGTATTACGCAATTATATATAAGCATAAACCTAATTCTAGACTACTTAGAAATTATAGAAATACTAAAAGAATAAAAGAAATTAAAGTTAAAATAAGTATAAAACTACTTCGCTTTTTTAACTACTAATTAAGACTATAGTTATAGAGTTACTTGCGTTAAAAGGTAGTATTATTTTAACTTAATAAGGTGTAATACTAAACTAAAAAGAGTAATTTCTAAATGCGCTTAACTAAGAAGGCTCTTACTATATATCTTTAATTATAGTATAGTTTATAGCCTATAGTATACTAAAAAGTAAACTAAAAAAGTATTTTATAGTTAAAGCTAAGGCTAATATAAAGTAGAGACATAATTATAAAGACTACTTATATAGAAGGAACTACTCTTTCTAAAATTACTTTAACTTTATTTACTACGTGTCTATACTTTTAGGTGTTCTAACTATTACCTATATAGACTTTAGTTTTTAAACTAGCGCTAATATTTCTGTCTCTTAAGATTCTCTTATTTAACTAGATAAGTTACTAGAAAATAGTAATATATATAGATTACTATCTCCTCTCACACTATTATTAGTAGGTAACGTAGAAGCTATAGTAATAACTAAGTAATTAAGTAAAAAGGAATAAATAAACAAGCGTATTAAGTATAAATAAGGTATTAGATAATAAATTAAGGAAATAAATATAAGAATTATAGGTATTATACTTAGTATAAAGACTAATAATATGCTAAGCGTAAATAAAATTCTAAGTTAGTTAGAAGATGTAGAAAGGCTAAAAAAAATAAATAATAAATTTATTAATAATATAGTTGGCTAGACCTACCTAATTAGAAATAAAAATCTTTAAATATTATTAAATATATTTATTATTAAAAAGATTACTATTATAAACGCGCGCAGCGCTTACTATACATTAACTATTTTAGAAAACTCTACTAACACTTATATAGAGATTTTAAATAGTTTAAAAATATTTAGCCAGTATATTATCTCCTTAATTTAATTAAACTACTAATATAAAATCTTTCTAGTCTAGCGTAATAACCTACTATTTTAAATTAGACTTATATTTAGACAACTATCTAAAAATAATAATATTTTATAACTAGCGTAATTATCTCTTAGCTATAGTATACCTCTACTAATAGTACTATTATTTAATTATAGTATATCTTGCCTACTATAATTATTTAATAATAATAGCACTCTTTTACTAGCCGCTGCATTACTCTTATTTTTATTTTTTATTTATATTAGTAATGTGCTAAGTTTAGTTATTATCTAAGTAGTATTACTAGTATAGTTAAGATCTAGAGTAAGCAGTCTATTAATACTATTTACTAAATAAACTATCTATAAACTTACTAAGTAGCTATAGAACTTCTAAGACTATACTTATAAGGAGTATATAAAAGTAAATAGACTCTACTAGCAATATTACTAGCGCTCTAATATATATTTTATATGCACATTATTTAAAAAAATAATATATTTACTTTATAAAGTATATAATAGGAGAACGCCTCTACTAAATATTCTTAGTAATTTAAAATTAATAAAATTATTTATCTTGCCTAAAGGCTTAGATCTAAAGACTATATTTAAAAATATAAGCTCTATAGCTTTCCCTAGAGATATTAGCACTTCTAATAAAAAGTTATTTTATAACTTATGCTTATAAAAGCACTATAGTAGTAATAAAAAAGAATATACTACTAAAATAAGATTTAATATAAATAATATTTACTACTTTTCTAGTAGTCTAGTATTTATTTAAAATAGTATTAACTAGTATTTTTATGCATATCTTATCCTAAATCTAGACGTAGATATATATTTTAGCCTTATAATATTAGTATATAATAGTTGCAGTAATCTAGTAATAAGAAACCTACTATTATATAAAATTTTTTATTACTACTTTAGCTTAATTATAGATAGTACTAAGTTTCTACTACTATTTATTTTTTTTCTAGAGTTTTACTTTAAAAGCTAGTATAAGCATACTACCTATTTAAGTAAGTAAAATTAGTAGTTTTAGCTAGACGCTGTGCTACTTCTAGCCATAAATAAGATAGTAGATAATTTAATTTTAGCATTATATTTTTCTATTTCTAAGAATAACGCTAGTAAAAGCGCTACTATAATATTAGTAAAAACTTTAAAGTAAAAAAAAAGCGCGCAGAAATAGCTCTTAAAGTATAGACTATAGCACTAATACCTTAATCTACTATAAACTACTATTCTTAACTAGATTACTAAAAATCCTAGCTTAAATTATTTTAATAATGCTATCTTATTTATATATATAAAAAACACTAAGCTAGCGCACATAATAAATAATCTAACTACTATATATAAATAATAAAAGAATACCTAAATAAAAATTACTTACCCGCAGTTTTATAGCTAAAATAGGACTTTTATAAATATTACTAAGATAATTATATTAAAGAACTACACCTATCTATATAACGCTATTTTAGAAGAATTTAAAGTAAAGATATATTTTTAGAAGCAGTGCTATCTAGAGTTATATACCTACACGCGCGTAAAACTACTAAAAAATAGTAAGTAAATAAGAGAAAGTTCTTACGTAGTAACCTATTTATAAGTAATAATAAGAAACTTAATAAACTAAACACTATCTAGCGTGCCGCATAACTAGAAGAATATAAATAAACTAGTTTATTTATAGTTTTATAGCAATATTAAAACGCCCTTTAATAACTCTAAGATGTATATATTTAATAACTAGATAGTTAAGAATCTAGCGCTAGATTCTAGCTATATACGCTTACTATAGTAGTAGAGTAGTAGCGCAATTTTCTTAGAAAATATTTATAAGAACGCCTACTTATATAATAAAAACTATATATTTTCTAATTTTAAAAATAACTAGTAAAAGTTATATAAAATCTAGAAGAAGCATTAAGTCTTTCTTATTATAATAAATAAGATTTATAAGTAATAGCGTAAGTAGAATTTTTATAATAATAGTATTAATAACGCTAACTAGTTACTTCTCTACTATATTATCTTCTTACTAGAGCTATTTAGCTTTCTCTATACTTAAATTAATAAGTACTATTTTCTATTTAAGCATACGCTTATATATACTATTAAAACGTACTTACTATTTAAGATTATAGTTATAGTAATTACATTATAAGCGCTCTAGTTTTACTATAGTAGTAATATGCTTAGGGTTAGGGTTAGGGTTAGGGTTAGGGTTAGGGTTAGGGTTAGGGTTAGGGTTAGGGTTAGGGTTAGGGTTAGGGTTAGGGTTAGGGTTAGGGTTAGGGTTAGGGTTAGGGTTAGGGTTAGGGTTAGGGTTAGGG